>JADLZL010001801.1:0-516902 GCA_015844335.1 Chrysopogon serrulatus
ATCAAAGGAACGGGGGAAAATCCATGGTAGCTGACATGATCTTTTAGTTTTCAAAAAGAATAATTAAGAACTTTTGAGAACCAGCTCTCAGATATTTATAAACAAAATTACATTAGTCTCAACTAAATGCATAGGCACAGTTACATTGTGACAAAAGACCAAGGTCCAAGAGAACTGACCTGAACAAACAAATCTAAATTCCTGTGGCAGTACATAGCCCATGCACTATCGACCTCTTCATGAAAAAAAAAGGAAACCTACATCAAGGATCTTAATAAAACCTAAAAAGAGAGAATCCTTCACCTGGAGCACAAAAATTGCTTTTGATGCCCTCAAATTCCAATTCCCTGCATCTATAACAAACAGCAATAGCAAAAAAAAAAAAAATGGATCAAGCAAATTTAGGCAGGAGAACAGAAAAAATGTTGCAGAAAAATCATAATATATACTAACCTGCAAGAAAGCAGATTTGCATAATATATACTTAGGAAAGTATGAGCAGCGAGAACAAAAGGAGAGCCAACACTGTGTCCAAACTAATCAGCTAAAGGAAGCTATAATTTCAGATAGAAAACAACTTAAAGGTTGCCCTTCATGAGAGCATTTTAGTAGACTAATAAAAGAGAGGATGTGATATTCTGTACACAACAAATTTTCAATTAGGCAATGGACTATTCTTTGCATAGGAAAACCAAATTGTCGCAATCCAAGCCTTGATGGTGACCTGCAATTATTTGACATGGAGACACTATTCAATTTGCACTTTCATTTTATCCTTTTGGGAAGTATGGACATGGAACACATCCTCTGGTCTACCAGATTATCTTTCTCGGAACCTTAACGTTAAGGTTACTGGAACCCATGTACCAAATGATCTGCTACTAAGAATGTTTGCATGAGTACAAATTAATTGTAGATTGGAATTAGCTATCATAGTGGAGGAAAACAATCTTAGTTCAATGCAACATGTGTGAACATATGCCCAACAAAAGATGACTGAAACTGGGTAGCAATCAAATAACCCTTAAATCTAAATTCAGTTGACGTGTTACTCTCAAACCAAGAATAGAGCAACACAAAGAACAAAGGATTTTTATTTTACTCACAAAGCTGCTATAAATAATTAGTGTTCCTAGGAACAACTCTCAGCATGCATTTGTATTAGTTGAAGATCTGTTTTTTTTTTGTCTTAATTAGTAAGAACCACAACATGAATTGAACTGAATGCAAAGAAGACAAGTCAGTCTGTTTGTCAAATTGTATCGTGAACTCACATTTAGTCTTCCAGTTGGTACATAGATTGCGGATTTTGGATTACCATACCACATCTCTGGAAACTATGCCAAAAAAAAATACCGAGCATAGATTTACAACATTTCGATTTTGGAACGGCATGGATTAGATATAACATGGCACTTGAAGTTTATGACAGTGGGCAGCATACAAACTATTATTCGAGCATAAGCTAAATATAATTGTTACGCTAAAGCTAAATCTCCTACCAAGGATTGTACCATTGCCTCGAGTAAACAAAAACAGCAAATTACCGGCAATATGTCACATCTCAAATTCCAATCGAAACCGACCACAAATTGTTGAAGATAGTTATTCAAAATCCAATATCATCAATTCTCTTTTTATCTTTCATACAATCACTAACATCATTTCATTTGTCTTGAAGTTGCATGATCTTTTGTTGATGTATCAACCGAATTTTCGACCACTTAGATTAGGTTAGAGATATCTATATTCGGAAATTTGCTTAAATTTCTGAGTGAATGCAAATATAATAGAGTCCATACTTGGAAAATAAAGGGAACATCTGTTCAATTACTATTACTGAAATTGCAGTCTCAAATGAGCAGAACTTAAGCCCTCCCTTTTAAGCGAGTCTCATTGGGTAGCAAATAGCATGTTAAAAAAAATGGAACCCATGTTTGCAGAGAGAATTCTAAGCTTTATTACCGGAGTACCTCGGTAGATATGTCGAATTTCCACTCGAAGCCATGTACACCCTTGGCCGTGAGCTCCCGAGATGACCTCGGTGGCTGCAGTTCGGGCGCAAGCCATGTACACCCTTGGCCGTGAGCTCCTGAGATGACCTCTGCTGGCTGCAGTTACGGGACGCAACACTAAACAGAGTCAAGTGACACAGGAACCTCCAAACCACCATGAGAAGGGACCTCTCCGAGTGCTAATGATCGTACCAACGGTTAGACACGAAGCATGAGACCTAATAGAATGTGAAAGAGCGTATTGTATGAAATCAAAATTGGAGCCTTGAAATGAGCTTGATGAATGGATGCCATCAATATCCACTCAGCAATATATTCATGTTGTAATAAAATAATCAACTATCACATGGATCAGTAAAAAAACAACCTGGTTATGAGGAGTCCATAATTAAATAGCCATGTTTGGATAGGGAGAGGATGAGAAGAGGAAGTAGATGCAGGTATTGCGAGAAAAAATGGACATGTCAATTGAGACTCGAAGAGTGGAAAAGAAACTGAACTAAGGATAATGGGACTTGATATGGTAAAATCTAGATGCCAAGCACGCACCCTATGAAACCTTCTTTAAAAGCATCAGGTCCTATGTTTGAAAAAAATTCTCAAACATATATATATGCCTTTGGATGTACCTACAATGAGTATTTGACACGGATAATTTGGATCAAATCACAAATAATTGTATTTTGTCATTGGCAACATGAGGTGATCTTATTGTGAGCTGAAAAACATATTTGATGGCTGCGGTACAATATCCGATTTAATAAAGTGCTACACAATTTGTTCATCTATTTCTATCATAATAGAAAATTTTTTATGTCACAGTATTGAACAATCCCCAGCAGGTTAGATAACATACGATTGGGTGGGCTGGCGTAGCAAGTGCAGGTCAGATTTGCTGGTGGTTTGTAGGCTATATTATTTTCCGACACGAGAAGCACAGCACAACGAACTTCATCCTATTGGCACAAGGAAGTTTGACACGATTAATGAATATAGATAGATAGATTCTCTTAGCTAATCTAATAATAATATTAAACAGAATTTAAACAATACATGCTATTGTAATTTGGTAGTAGGAGAATACAAATGCTTACATCAACTCCAGAAAAGATTTGCAAGGAAAAAATAGCATTATGTCGAGCATATGTAGCTGTGTCATGAAGGGTCGAGCAACATTAGTGAATAGCTATGGCAAAGAATAATGGAAACAGCATGCATAAGGGGAGGGTTGAACATGCATAATAATCACCTTGCTAAGAAGCCCTACCTGTACTATTCTGAAAAAGACCACCTTTTTCAAAAAATTCTGAAGATGTAGCTTCCCGCAATCAGACACGTGGCGCTGGGTTGACCTAAAGGCAACCCCATTGTCATGGTTAGCGGCAGTCATCCTTAAAGGTACAGAGTGAAAATTTTAACATCGGGAGCAATCTTTTTTTCTTACCTCTGAAACATACTCACAGGAAGCAATCGGTTTGCTTTCAGTCAAATTTTTTCTCACGGTCTTCAACCTTTTTAAATGGCAAAACGAGAATATGTCAATATTTTTACAAAACCGCACAACAGGTACTCATGAGATACAAATCTTCGTGCCTACAGATTTTAGTCCAAGACTATCGTCACTCTAGACAGAAAAGGGCATCTAGAGCTGCAGGATCTCATACTCTAGTGTTGTGATTCACTACAATCTCGAAACAGTTTATGCGGGAGCATCGAGCTCAAGTGTGGGGAACCCCATTGTCATGGTTACCACAAAGTGTGGGGAAGCACAGGTAAGATATTATTTCAATTTTTAGAGGGAGCAATCCAGATTGTTATTAGTACAATATTTAACTGCACTAATGGAGCAGACAAAAAAAAATTTGTGCATTCCATTTACATTTGTTGGAGCTAAAAAACTACAAAACAGGGAGCTCAAGTGCATAAATCATAGAAACAGCATATGGACGATACAAGGTTTGTAAAGCATAATGACATGAAAGGCAACCAGCCCACCTAAAATAGCAAAATTGAGGAAAGCACTTCACCTTTTTAGGAGGAAAAAGTAAAGGAAAAAAAAGACTAAAGAGGTAAGTAGAAATAGACAGGCCTAAAGACTTACCAATATCTTAATGTCATGATCTCCAACAAGGCCAGCATATAAGAGCATGCTGATATCCAAAGGAGAAGGTAGTTCAATCTGTCAGGTGCACACCTTGTAAAATAAAGAGAGAAAAGCTAAGGATAGCCATAACGCTGAAGAGAAGACTAAATAAATAGAGAACCTAGAAAATGGAGGTTCGATAATTAAGATGAATCTATGATACTAAAATTATGGCTATGAGGTTGATAAGGTCCTTTGAAGTCAGTGTTGAATAGAGAAGAATAGCTATGAAGAAAATATAAACCCATATGAACAACAAAGCAAGACAATGGAAAATAAATAAATCTAGGTATGAAAGGGAATCATAATTTGACATATCAAAGGTAAAACCGAGATGTCTAAATTTACACACAAGGAGATATTTTTGGAGGGAAACACCTAGACTGTAAATGAGGCTGATAAAAGAAGTGTTCAATGACAATTAGAACCAATCTGTAGACACGAAACTAAACTTTTTCTCGCTACAAATATATACTTAAGAATAACTTAGGAAGCATATTAACACTCTTTGCAATAAAATTCTAAGAACAGGCAGTCGGTGTAATAAATTTTCATTTGTTGGTAGTCATCTAATATAATGAAATGTACTTACATTCAACAATCCCCAAATCTGCACAGCCCATTGACTTAATACATAAGAATCAGACTGTATACAGATGAGCAGAACCCTGGGAAGAAAATATCAGGCCATGAGGCTAATCCCTTGGCTAATGAAAGTGCAATATCAGGTCAGTGTAATTGGTTAATGTGTCAGTTGAAGTTGGTAAAGACCAGTATGATAATACTGGGAACCTATACTTGGGATTAGTACATTAGTATTGGTATATGCAACGTGCAAGTTCAGAGATGATGATCTTAACTTATGGCAGGCTATTGCTAGGAGCTTGAGGGACTAATCAATAAGAAGGCAAAGCAGAATTTGTAAAAATGTTATACAATTAGCAACTGCGTTTTTCATAGTACAAGGAGGATCCACTGCAGGTAGTCTCCTCCTTGAGCTTTTGTCATAACTCTCTTAATTATCATGGACAAAGATCTGGAAAACCAATGTAAAAAAAAAACTAATAGCCATCAGTAAATAGAGAGCACCCATGAGTACAAAGTCGATTAAGTACAAGGCAACCGAAAAAATTCATCCATATGAAAACTAACAAAATATGTCAATAGAAGCACTAATCTGATGTTGAAGCACTGAAATATCAATTAGAAGGTGAAAAATCAAAGAGAGGAACTGTTGATTAGATTTTGCATTGCCCTTTGTGTCCGAGGTAGCAGGTGCTCACTACATTGAAAAAAAGAATAATTTTATCGGGATTGCATATCATCCAACAATATAATGACTAAATCTAAGTATCGCATGAGACTGAATGTTCTGAAGCTAGCAATTTGTACAATATGGGCTAAAAAATTTCTTATTACAAATGAGGCATGAAGCAAGTTATGAGCGTGTAGAGCAAGGGCCCTCTCGATTCTTACTCATCGATCGGTTTTGTCTGCAAGCATCAAATGGATTGTATAGGTATGTGAAGAAATAGACCACATATAGGGATGGAGGAGAAAAAAAATCACCAGCCCACTACACATACCAACAGCTGTAAAATTTGAGCCGAAAATAGCGTGCAAAGAAAAAAAAACTGCAAGAGAAATAAAGAATCAGATTCAAGAAGCACAACAAATGCATTATAAGAATCAATGAATGCCTAGAGAGAACAACAGGTTGTTGCTCGGTGTCCGACAGTGTAATCCTTGGGAATAGGGCATGCACTCAGAATGAATAGCATATAATTTGAAGTCACAGGCAATGACCACAGACAGCGATGAGAAGCAAGTATAAGAGTGCAAAACAAAAGGCAATGATTAGATAAGACAAAGGAAGAAATCATCACAGGCAATGGCATTAGAAGCTCAGATCTCATAATGAAGAACTAATTCCAGCCATGTAGTATGTTACCAAATAGGCAATAAACACCAGGTGTGATCGGTGGCTCCAAAGTACACAAAACAGAACAGGCATGTCAAAATGCAACGAAACAGAAGCAACCAATGCACCATTGCTTCAGGTACCATGGGATAGGCAGAAAGAGATGCCAAAAATGGTATCAACACTGACTATGATCATTGCCTCAAATGGCCAAAATCAATTTTGCTAACTTGAATATGCCAGCCGACGGCCAATCCTAGCAGGATTGTAGGGGTTAAAACATAATTTATGATGCAATCGTCACAGCGCTGCCCCATTCCCTCAAACAAAAATATTGCCATCATCACTGCACATGACCCAAATTGAAGCAATAATCCAAAAATCACCAGCACCGGTCTCAATTTTTATCTCATCACATGAAGAAATAAAACAAATATGACTAACATGGTCATGCGCTCAGATCTATGGCACAATACCTGTCTGCTTTCAGTATCCAAATGAACCGAGCAGGTAACAGCGTACACAACGCCAAAAAAATAGCAGGAAACGTGTAGATCAGTAAGAGAAAGGGGAAGAACAGTAGATGTAGGACAAAATTCACCTTGCCTCCATGCATTTGCCAAACTGAGAGAGGAAGAGAGATGAGCGCACGGCACGGTGGGGGGCAGCGGCTGCCGTTCGTAACGCTGCCACCGGGGGGCACAGGGGCGCGGTCTGGGCGCGCGCTGGCTGGAGGCCGACCACCTGGGCGGGCTGCCGTTGCACCACCACGTCGGGGAGAGAGAGAGAGAGAGAGAGAGAGAGAGAGAGAGAGAGGAGGAGGGAGGGAGAGAGGTAGCAAAGCGTAGAGAGCCGGCCCGCCGCGCCGCAACGGCACACAACGGCGGCGACGCCGCCCCCGCCGCCGCCAAGGCTGAGCCACCCTCCCGCTGCGCCCGCCACGCCCAGAGAAAGGGAAGAGGAAGGTGGGGGCGGGGCGACGGGCGGGGGGGAGGGAGCCGCCGCCGCGCTGAGCCGCCTTCCTGGCCCGGCACGTCTGCAGAGAGGGAGAGGAAGGTGGGGGCGGGGGGCGATGGGGGGGCAGTGGGCGGGAGCGGTGGAGGCGCCGGACATGGACCTAGGGTTTGGGAAAGAGGAAGAGGGAGGGAGTAGGGTTTACCAGATTCATGAGCGGTGCAACCCCACGGCAAGGAGGAGAGGCACGGGGGGGGCACGCCGGGCGGTCACCGGCGAGGCACGCCGTGCTGCGCTGCCGCCGCAACGGGCGCCGCCGTGGTCCACGGGACGGAGCCCCCGCGGCAACCCGGTGCCATCGTCGCGTGGATCCGGTGGCGCAGTCGTCCGGCCATGGCGACGCGACGGGAAGAGGAGGTGGAGGAGGGCGCCGCCGGCACGCCGTCGCCTGTTCAAATCGCCAGCGTCGGGGAGTCCGGGAGGGAGAGGATGGGAGGGTCGTTTTTTTTTTTTTTTTTTTTTTTTTTGCGGCGGAAGCTGAAGCTAGCTCCATATATATTGGCTTCCTGGATTCGGATGAGAAGCCGAGAAGAAGCTGCGGACAAGCACGAGAATCCGCTTACGGCGGAATCCGCTTCGGCGATCGTGACCGTTCATCGAAGGAATCGACGGCCAGGAGATTTTGAAGCGGCGTGGCACTGGTTCTTTGCGAGGAGTCTCTTCCAATTTAAACTCTTAAATTTGAAGGTTTTTACTCTCTTTTTTTTACTTCAGTCCCAAAATAATTAATGTTTTATTTTATTTAGGATTTTTATTTTTATTAGGGCAGATTAGCTCAAATACTCCCTCCATATAGGAATTAGATGTCGTTTAGGACGGTGACACGGTCTCCAAAGTATAACTTTGACTTCATATTTTTATAAAAATACTTATCATAAAGTGATATATTTATACTTTCATGAAAGCATTTTTCAAGACAAATTTATTCATATAGTTTTCACATTTTCAAACTTAACAATTTAAAAGTTATTCATAATTTATGTTCCCAATGTTTGATCCAAACCTTGTCCAAAACGACATCTAATTTCTATACGGAGGGAGTATATATATACAAGGTGATCCATGCTAATAATAAAGGAATAAGCCGTTAACTGAAAGTAATGCATAGAGGCATGGCCCCACCCAACCTAGTCCTAGTGTTTATAAGAGTTATTGTAGAACATCAAAAAGAAATTGACAAATTTTGAATCTTAATTCCTAAAACATCAAGTTCATGTTGAGAAGGAGAGTATATCTCTGTTGTGTCGCTTTTTTATTGACACTGGCCATCCGAGAAAAATCCTCCTTGCATGCCTGTGAGAGTCGCCATCAGAACTTTTACTGCTGCTGCAATCAAAATCCTTATATATAATAAGGTTAACAAACATGGGCATTTAGGCATGTACACATGTAATTGGCGGCCAAAATGTGGCGCATGACATTTTTGGAGACAAAAAAAAAAATGCCACTTCTTTACAGCTGCATTGGCTACAATCAAGGCTTTCAAAGGGTAGAAAAGGCTGGGCTGGCCCCCCTCAACACCAACACACTACTGCCCCGCCCTCTGCCGGCCCATCCCTTACTAGATGTTTCGGTGTTCCACGACTCTATGTACATGACATCTGAACAGAATCGGACCAGCCTAACGAACCCTTGGATGGATGACTCACTCAATTTCACAACAGTAACAAGAATTATCCACATTACACGAGCAAAAAAAAGAATTCCTCAGCACCTTGCCATGCTGACTTTGGCTTTGCTGCTAGCACTTCAAGTTTTCTGATGACCGCTGCCAGGCAGTGGGTAGGAAGGACGGGGGTCATCGAGCTGACCGGATCGATGATGCCGACGAGACTCGCTCGGAGCTCCTTACATTGTATTTCTCATAGACCTTGTCACGGTTCTCGTTCCACCAGCTCTCTGCCTGATGCTCCCCGAAACGCCTTCGACTGCACGGAAAATTTAAGACAAGAGACAAAGACACTGGTAACTCAGATAGGCCATAACACTGGTAAATTAGATGCTTGAACAGAAATAAACAACGTATCATTCGTTTATGGCATGATTCATCCGCATAAAAAATTGTAAAGCTAAGTCAATTGTTTATTTAAATTTTATGGCACAAAGCATTGAGTACGTATGATGATAGAATGTTACTCTTACAGAGAAACGCATACTTCTATAATGTGTTCTACAATATACCAATATGATCTACCCGAAGGTGAGCTGCAGCTCTACATTCCAGCCATTCTGGAATCATCAGGTGATTTTGCAATATCCTATTTTTACTACTTTAGTCAACTATTAACTTTTTAACTATAAATGAAACACAACAGGGGAAAAGCCCCTGGCAGCACCTATAGAAGGCGACAGAAAGCAACTTACCTGAAGCGCACGGCGCTTCAGATCTCGGGTCCCATCACGAAGAGTTGTCAGTGTTATGTATACACCTGGTTCATACTGCTCAATCCACTCAGCCTGAACTTGGTTGCTGGGCAATGATACTGCACTCCGAGATTTGTAACTATCCTCGCCATTGAAAAGCGACTTAGCATCCTTGCTGCTACTATCATCTGCTCTGCTTGCACTGAGCATCTCATCACTACTGCTATGTCCCCTTCGATTCGGATTTTCGGCGTCAGTAGGACCTAAAACCCTATGGGTGTGAGCACTCACTTCGCTGTTTTCACTAATACTTCCTGGTGATCTATGCTGATTTGAGATTCCATTTGGGTGCAATGATCTTCCAATATGCAGGCTAGGCGTGCTTACGGCACTGATAGACTCATTTCGTGGCTGATGAATACCATTCATGCTAGTGTAAATAGAAGCATACATCTCAATGCCATTTGGAACGTGCGCTTGTTTTGCTTCACTGCCATCACAGGCTCCCTGATCTGGAGGTAGTCTTTCAGCCATATCCTTGAGCTAAACAAGCAACAGCAAAAGATGCATGCAACGATCATCAGAGAAAGCAATCTCAGTCAAACAAGCAAATAAAGGTGGCACTTTGCCAAGATAAAGTAAGCTCAAATCAATAATTTAATATTTGACAGGGAAGGTACCAAATATGTTTTTTTTTTTTTTTGTTAGAAGTCATCAATTATTTAATTGTTTAAATCTTATATGGCCATATGGGTATTACTATAGTATGATATGGATAAAGGGTATATAATTATAAACTATATGGTTATACCACAAAGGTGACTATATGTGTATTGCATTATTTTGAATTTGTATAATTTGATGAGACAAAGCCATTGCTGTTCTTGAAATAGAAAACATATGCCTTCTCTACAACAAACCATGGCCATAAGACCATAAGCATAAAAAAAATGTCTTGGCAATCTTAATAGCCAATTATTTTAACAAAACAATTGGCTATTTGCAATGAATACCACAGGAACACAACAGCATAGATTTGGGGATAGCTATAAAGGCATGAAAACTCTTAGTCAATCAATATTACCTGTGCTGTTAGGGACTTTATGACTTCCTTAGCAGCTTTAGACTTTGCAGATTCCTCTGAAACCATTGTCATGGCTTCTTGTACTTTCTTTGCTGATTTCTGCAACTCAAGTTCTTGAAGCTCGCAGCGGTGCCTCAGATTATCAACCTAAAGAGGTCCACAGATTTAACTGTTTGTCCAGTAATAACACAAAGCTGCAAGCTTGCATATAAATCAAAGTCAATACCTGTGCACGGAGTCTTTCAACCTCTTGACTTAACATCTCATTAGTTTTTGCAAGATTATCAGCAGCAGTTTTAGCAATTGAAAGACCATGGGTTGTTGGAACTGGTGTGGTTGAACGTGGTGGACTAGGCTTGCGAGAGAAAGGGGAAACAGCCCTAGATGAGTTCAATGATCGAACTGATGTGCGAACTGCTCTTGGAACTGACTTGTTCAGATCTATTCCACCAGATAAAGCGATATCTCTTAGCTGAAGAAGTGAACTCATTTGGGGAGTCCGAAGGAATGACAGTGCATCAGTTTTCTTCCCTTGTTTTGCTGCCTTGCTGTCCAAACTTCTAATCATATCCAAATTGCTGGGCACAATTACTCTAGCTAATTTAGCATCATGGTTGCTTTCACCAGATTGGCGAGGCACAGCCTCTTTCTTCTTATTAACTGCACTTGAGTATGCTGCACTGTTCAATTTCATAAAACATGAATCGCAAACACGGTATGGTTTTGCAGGATTAGGAGCCAATGCTGCTCTCAGGACCTTATGTGAGGTGCAAGCATTACAATGTACAAGACCACAATTATGGCAATTATGCCTCTTCCTGGTGAACCCAAATGGTTGCCGACATGAGGCACATTGCGACTGCTCAGCTCCAGAAACCCATTTATGTTGGCATATAGCTGAAGTAAAGTTTGAACCACAAGCTATGTGCCTAACAGCCCTGTCTCTCAATGCTTCAACCAGTGTAGGTATTTTCCTATCCTCTATGTCTCCATGACCCAGTCTTCCATTGGCCCCCTTTCCCCATGTGAAAACCTCACTCTTATTTGTTAAAACTGCAACATGGTAGGAACCACATGCAACTTGGACAACATGTTCACCTATGATATCTTCAACTAAGCATGGAAGTTTACCATCTGAGCGAGGATTCCCAAGCTGGCCATAGACAGTATTACCCATGCTCAGAACCTGTCCAGATGTTGTCAGTCCTACAGTAAGACTATGACCACATGCTATCCTGCAGAAATCATAATCAATAAGTGAAGCCACACACGTAGGCTTAAGTCTTGGTTCCTTGTCACCATGACCAAGCCGATGTTTGTCGCCATCTCCCCATGTGAAGAGCTTTCCAGAAGACATACTTGAACTGGATTGGGTGACTATAACTTCTACAACAGCTGCAGTGTGCCATACACCACAAGCTACAGCGATTGTTTTCAACCCGATAAAGACTCTACCTCCCTTGGACACGAAAAACTTTCACGGTTTCCATGTCCTAAAACTCCGAATGTACCATCACCAAAGGTAAATAGCTGCCCTCTGGACGTAACCAAGGCTGTATGCCAGGTCCCACAAGAAACATAAGCAACTTGATGACCCTCAATGCTCCTGAAATTCTTTTAGGAATCCAGTGGCTTATATCAGTACCATTGCCTAGAAGTCCAATATTATGCGTTCCATCACCCCAGGTGTAAAGTTCCCCAGCTGTTGTCACAGCACAGGTGTGGAACTCACCACAGGCAACAATGTCCACATTACAAATAGCTAACGACTCAACTAGACGAGGGTGAACAGAGTCCTCCCTTGATCCATGGCCAAGACGTCCTCCAGATTCCTCGCCCCACGTAAATACTTCCCCGTTCTTTGTGACCAAAGCAGCGTGCTTGACCCCACAATCCACATGGTACACATCAAGAACTAGCTTGGACTCCAGGGGCTTAGGCAAAAGAAAATCAGCCTTCCCAGTTGACCTGATGACTGTATCTGGACCAACTCTTACAGTGTTGTCACAAATGACTTCACCCCACACGTACACGTCGCCAGAGGAATCATAGTCATCTTGTGCAGAACCATGGCTTGATGTGCTAGGGGCACTAGAAGTGCTAACTCTGATGGCATCTGAAGAAGCCCCTTTAGTGTGCATATTTGTTGCATCTGATATGATCTCCTCCAAGTAACTATTGGGTTTCAAGACCAGTAGCGATACATGGCAATAAGGGTTGATCAGGTAGTTAACAGCCTGCAAGTATTTAACAATAATGAAGTAAGTTCCACCATAAACACTAATACTAATTGATAATTAAAGTAAGGAAAATTCAAAGTTAATAAATAAATTCCAGTCAACAAAGGCCATTGAGAAATTTCGGTTTTAGGTATTACGACTGTGAAAATGGTTATGCATAGGAGCAAAATATGAGCACTCTACCTATGAAGCTAATGCAACAACAACAAAGGAGGTTGCTTGATGGTAAAAGAGGGATTTTGCTTCGCATTAAGAAGCAAACACACTCAGCATTATGGGTAAACAAACGGGCGTTGCACTAGAATGAATCCTCACATGTAGAAATAGAATTAGTTGTTCGTCGAAGCACTGAGCATCTAGTACTAGTAGTAGTTCCTAGCGAACGAGCATGCTGCTACTTACTAGTGGTCCAAACAAGCAGGGCATGGCAAGGAAACTGGGTTCGTTTCCGCCGAGCCCCAAATTGTTGGGGAAGCGAAAGCAAGCTGCCCACCCTCCGTATGTATGCACAGCAAGCGAACCCATCGATCCCAATAAAAAAGATTCGGGCTTGATTTGCCTCAGAGCAAAAGGAAGCGGGAAGATCCCGCGGGACACACAGGACCCGGTCCTAGAACAACAACAACCCCATTCCACACGCAAAGGCTAGGGCTTGTTGTTTCCTTACCAGCAACCGACGGAAGCGGTGGGAGGTCCGGCGCGGATCTCCGCCCCGCGGCGGCCCAGGAGAGCACCGGGGCGGGCGGGCGGACGGGCGAGGCGGCGCGCTTCGCTTCGCTTCGGCCCGGCGGCTCGTTGGCTCTCGCTCGCCGGCCGGTCGGGCGGGCGGTGGCGCCTCTGACTCGGCCCCTGCCTTCTGCCCCTACTCGTCTGCGGAATCTGAAGCGCGGTGGGGAATGGGAGAGGCGGGGGGCGGCGAGGGAGCGGCGGCGCCTGGGCGAGGACTCGAGGAGCTCGGCTGCTGCGGTGGCTGCGCCTGCGGCCGCTTCTCTCGCGAGTCGCGAGTCTTTGCGGCAGCGGCACGAGCCGAGGGGCGCGGTCGTCTTGGTCCTCGCTCTCCTCAGTCCTCTCCTGCCCTGTGGCTATTTTTTTTTCCTCTCTCTCTCTCCCTTTTCTCTCTGTCTGATTAATAAATAACAAAGGAAAAACAGTGTACTCCCTCTTCTCTTTATCTGATTAATTAATAACAAAAAAAGGGAAAACTAGTGTACTGTACTTGTTCAACAGCAAGTACCCTTTTTTTGACATCACTTACAGCAAGTACTCCTGTTGAAGTTGCTGCACATTTTTCTCTAGTGCAGTTTAGAAATGAAGTTTTCTTTACCGTGCAAGTCAGGCTCGTGATGAGAGTCTGATTGGTTCCGCCCTTGCTATGCTAATGCCTAGGAGGTCAGGTGTATCACGAGCTCACGGCGGCTAGCCAGCTCGCATATTCTATATACTAACCTGAACAAGATATATAGAACCGTCTCTACTAAGTGGTAATCACTAGAAGAAAGAAGCGTTTGTAAGTACCCGATGGTTATGCATCGTCTGCATATAGGATATTACATGATGTAGGTGTTTCTTTCTTTTTAAACAAATCAGAAAAGAAAGCTATCAATTATATATTTATATATACTAAAAAAAACTCAATCTAAATTGGGTGTAACAAAGTTACTCCCTCCATTCTAAATTATAAGTCGCTTTGATTTTTTTAGTTTATTTATTTTTGCTATGTATCTAGACACATTATTATATCTAAAAAAAATCAAAGTGACTTATAATTTGGAACGGAGAGAGTACAACTGAAAGGCAAAACAAGGACCATGACGGCAACAAGAAGAAAACAAAGCAACAACTCACAATAATGGCAAGTAGACTAAAATTTCTAGCAAGTTAGGCCGAAATCTCAAGACGTGATATGTGTAACATCACGTCAGACTCATAATTGTACATCACTGAATTACACTTCACAAAGCTTAACACTGCAGCCATACAGGTGCCACTCTGCACCATCAACACCAAATAGCGAAACCAAGATAACTTTTACTCTGAATTGATGTTTAATGGACCAGGGTGTGACATGTTCACAAAAAATTGAGTGAAGTGCTGGCATACGAAGTTGTCGTGTATGGATCTCTGAACGAGTTGTCGTGAAGTGCTGGCATACGAGGAGACTAATAAGCACTTTGGAAAAAATTGTTCTCTCTCGGCCATCGCAGCTGTAATGTACTGTACTCCACATGACCATATATATAGGAACATACTCCCTCCGTCCCAAAAAGATGACGTTTTGAGTGTTCGTGCCATAAGTTTGACTCAATTTATAGAAAATATATACAATATTTATATCTCTAAATAATTTTGTTAAAAAACTAGATAAAGATCTTTCCGATAATACTAATTATGATACTAATTGATAATATTTATTATTTTTAAAAATTACTGGCAATTATTTCTTGAGAAGCGAGAATAACATCCTTTTAGGACGGAGGGAGTAAGAAAAGGCTTTCTTATTCGATTGGCTTCTCCCAAGTTCCTGGAGGATGGCCTCATTCTTTGTTCTGTTTTCCCTGAACGAACACACGATCGCACGCACGGTTGGACCGATCGATTTGACTGTATAATCCTTGGTGGACCGGACCAAGTTCAGGTCCAGCGACCTTTCAAAAAAAAGGTTCAAGTCCAGCCGCCCATCTGCAATCTGCATGCTCTGCTCCATGGACAAGACAATGAGGAGACACGAGAGGGACCTCGTAGCTGACTGAGCATTTCATGTCAAAAGATCGAGTTCACATACGTCATCAATCATTCAATCTTGCTTGTGTTTGGGTCCATGTAACCCTAAAACTAATTACAGAAGTCGTGGTTATAAATTTATTAAACTTAATTAATCTTAATTAATTTGTCTCACCAATTTATCTGCTTATGCAATTAGTTTTGAAATTAGTTCATATTTGGTTTTTCTATTTAAACATAGGAGGCGTTTGGATGAGATTGGAATAGGGATAGGGATAGGTTTTTCAAGACTAATATTCAATTCTAGTCATGCATCCTTCACACCTCATCGAATCGTAAACATTCATCTATTTTTCTTTCCCTATCCCACACCTTATATCCCATTATCCAAACAACTCTATAGTGCTAGCCGCTCGAGATCCATGTCTAAAGGCCTTCATGGAACTAAAATATAGCTTATTATGAGATAATGGGCCAAGCGTTTTATTTGGCATCTAAAACTAGGAGTTATTTTTAGTGAAGGTTATTCAAATGTCCTTCAACCTAGTATCAACACAACTTCTAGAAAAAGGAGAAGAGATTTTTTTAAGACAAAAGGAGATGTGTTCTTAGTTAAGTCAAGAGAACGGACACGACACGATGATGGTAGCCAGATTTTAAAGATAGAAGACGTTTTACCAATCATAATTAATTACATCAATCAATGATACGATAGATGCTTTGTGTGTGTAAATGTTCAGATCACTCCCTACTGTTCTAGAAATTGACTTCTTCAAAACCATTCTAGCCCCTCTATTTTGAATTGAAAAAATAGATATCTCTACAAAGCATTTGGTAAAACTCCTCTGAAAAAGCCAGAGATAAAGAGAAGCCCTAGCAAACATCCCTGGATAATTAATCTTAGAATTTCTGGTGAGATAAAAAGTATACATCAGCGTGTTGATGCAGGGCCTGTGATCCCTAGCTAGGTTATGTACCAAGCCCTACCAACTTGATGCTACTTTGGGGTGAGGATGAATGAACCTTTCACGACAAACAAGAGCTAGCTAGTAGGGGTTGAAAAGGGGGGACACGGTGGCTTTACAGTTTACAGCAAGCGGCAGCACGCAAATAGCCCCTTTTCTTGCAAGGAACTACTAATAATCAATTGCATCGTGTCGCACGCATGTTTCCCGTGCACCGGCAACGTATCATCCTGATTCTATCTTTTCTCAAGTAGTAGTTGTGCCTGCTAGTGAGTAGCACCTGCATGTGTGCACGCTCGTACCTAATATGCTACTATCCTTTATTCCAACAACCCGGAACATGTACACGTTTTTAGTTTCCCCTTAATTTAAACAGGACATACAGTACAATATATTTCGTGAGAGCTAGTTTTCAAATCGTAAAACGTTTGCTTTTCTCCAAGTACATATACATACTTTTTTTACTGTATACACACACACACACACACATATATATATATATATATATATATATATATATATATATATATATATATATATATATATATATATATATATATATATATGTTTGTCTACAGCAGCCAAAACGACTTATATTTGCCATGCAGTATTTCTCTATTCCCATAAAATATTTGTAAGTTGTTTATAGATCTAGTCAAACTTAAAAAAACGCATAATAATTCCTTAAAAATGAGAATTGTATTATTTTTAAGACCCGAGAGAGTATATACTTTGTAAATAAAATAAATCGGCCACTGCAATTTTTGGGGGTAGCAGTTTGGTGGTTGAACGTACAATGAGATGGATGTGGAGAAGTTGCTTTTCACTCGTGTGCTGGGATCCTAATTCCAAACGGGGTGAGTATAAACTAGCTAGTTGCCGTACTCAAGAAATGGCAAATGCATATATTTTCTGTTGGTCCGGGTTGGGCCACATGTGCGTGGTTGGGATCCGATGGCAGAATGCCTACCAATTGTCCATTAGGCGCAAGACACCGAACAAACCCAAGGAGCATCATCATATGTAGGGCGCATTTCGTTGCCGGGATCTAGACCATCTAGGCTCCCTGGATTAACTTTTGAACCAACTCATGCGCGTTGCAGAAATTTTGAGCGTGTTTCGACATAGCATGACTCATGCAGCAGAGCAGGCTTTGCGAGCTCAGCATGTTGTGAGAGAAAAAAAAAGACGCTGGATCGCTTGTACGCGCATAATAACCAAATAAGAGCTCACTATGATTGGACTACGCAAAATGCTCTGGATACGCTCGACCCGGCTACTACCGGGGGGAGCCTGGCTCCTCCGGCACGAACTTGGTTCACACTGTCGACCCAGTGTGGTGTGTGGCCACCTGAAAGCAAATATAACTCAGTCTGGAACAAATGACAAAACCATGAGTCCTTGTCATTATCTTTTTGATAAAAACAAGCACTCCTTATTATTAACTTGACATCAACGACAACGTACTGCCATGCACAACGACAACATGCATGGAAGCAAATGGACATCACAATACACGGCACAATAACACATACACACATACACAATGCACACATACACATAGTGACAGACACAAACATGTCGACACATATATATATGACCATAATATATGGTAGGACGCACACGAAACGAGCACATGCATGACACACGATGATACAAATGCGAAACTAAGCTTATTACATTGCTTATTTTCCACGAGACGAAACACGAGCACGGAAGATCGCAAGACAACAGAGTGACAACACCATGGGTATGCTAGTTCACAGGACACCGCACGAGGGCCCGCCGCCCTGCCCCTGCCTGTGGTGGTGGTGGTGGTGGCCATGCTGCTGCTGCTGCTCGTGCTGGCTGTCGATGACGTCGTCGCCCTCGGTGGCGGTGGAGCAGCCAGGCTCATCGCACAGCTGGTCGCCGCAGGCGTCGGCAGCGGCATCGTCGGCTTCATGAGCGTCTTCGTCGGTGCAGGCGGCGGCGCGGTGCAGCATCAGGACGTATGCCAGCTGCGTGACGGCCAGCACCGCGGTGATGGCCTCCAGCGCGCGCATCCGCCACCCGCGCGCCGCCGCCGCCGCGGCCCGCATCTCCTTGCACGCGAGGCCGAGCGCGAGCGCGGTGGCCGCCCACGCGACGGTGGCCAGCGCGGCGGCGGCCGCGAGGCCCTGCGGCCGCCACGAGGCGCGCGCGTGGAACGCCGCCGCGGCCTTGGCGGCGCTGCCGAGCACGGCGGCCAGCAGCGCGAACTGGATGAAGTGGAGCGTCGCCTCGTCGTCGCCGGCTCCTGCAGTAGTAGGCGCGTCCATGCACATGCACGCGTCGCCGTCTACAAGCATTGAGTTGAGTATGTCTACATATGTATACGTAGTATATAATAAAAGAAGGAATCTGTTGACGTACGTACGGACCTGGGTCGTAGTATTCCATTTCCAGGTCGTTGACGAAGGTGTTGAGCGCCCAGCTGGCGAAGCCCAGCATGGAGACGTAGAGGGCGAGGTTGAGCAGCAGCAGCGGCCCGGCCACGTTCCTCCTCCCCAACAACGCCTCCAGCGACAGCCGCCGCCGCAACGCCGCCATTACCATCGTCACCAGCACCACCAGGTGATGCTCCGATCTCAAGCTATAGCTAGCTGGACCTGGACCCTTGTTTTTTTGTGTATAGCTCTGGCAGGCGATCGAGCCATCTCCTCGATCGGGTAGCAGGTACTTAAAGGCCGGTGGCCGCGCGCGGCCAGCCTGCAGCACGCAGCCGCACGGCAAGGTTTCGTGTGCGTGTGCATGAAGAAGCTATAAGCGCCGTCGTCCGTCCGTGCGTTCGGGCTGGCATGCACGCAATTGCACACGCACTCTGCCGCGCGCGGCCGCCGCTGCCGTGCGGACCTCCGTTCGTCCTCATCGATCGCTTCTTCCCTGATGCGCTGCATGCAGTAGCTAGCGTGTCTCGTGACAAGGGTGAACGACGCCGCCACCGGCATGCATGACGATGAGCATGTCACACGGACACGAGCGAGAGGGAATTAATTAAGCTGCTGCCCAGCTCTCAATCTACAGCTAGTAGTCGGCGTCGTTGTGCGCGGCCGGCCGGAGCATGCTTGCTTGCACAAATGAGTGAGTTGTTCTGTTTGGGACGACAAGTACTAGTACACCTCCTCTCCTCTTTAATTTGTCTGGTCGCGGTCATCAGATCATGGCGCCTCTGTTCATTCGTGCGCCCACTCCGATCCGACTCAATATATACGTCGTCTTCGTCATGCCGTGCACCGCCACCAACAGAATTAAGGCCCGCCCGACACGATGGTGGCAGCTAGCGCAGCTTGCATTGCCTTGCCTGCTTCTGGCTACCTTTTGTTTCGAGCTAACTACGACCGTCCTTAATTTCTGTGTGCAAATGCGGTATACACATCAAATCCTTTGTTTTGTGCCGCAGTCTGATTTTGGCCTGATACTACAATGTATTTGTATATATACATCCTTTATTGGTATTCTAGTGATAGTCATTATTAGTTTTAACTTCTTTGCTTCCATATGTTACGCCACATCATCCCAAATATAACTTTGTGTTATGCGTGGGTTTACCACTTAAAGACTCAGGTTTTATGCTAGTTCGGGCAACGTGTTATACGTTCGGTGGGGATTCGGTTTGGTTGTGTAATAGAGCACCGAGGGCTCAAATTTTGTACTAGATATTGTAAATGGATGAGCAAAAAAGAACTAGGGTTCTTGACGTGTTCAAGGAGAAAACAGTTGAAGGCTTCAAGATGTATCCGATAGAGAGAGCTCTTGCCTCACATTGTGTGGCTGCAACTATAGATGTCCAACTTGGAGGTGCCAGATGACGTGGAACTCTTCTCGTGCCAAATGTGCTGACATGAAGAGAGAGAGATCTCACAGTGGACTATCCATGAAGGATTTCGTGAAGCAATGTAAGTAGCAATTACAGTTGCCAGGCCAGATTGGCAACAATTTAGGGAAAGCATGTTTTGTCCACTATACTGTCATATACGCACAACTTTGACTTGTATATGGCACTGCTTGGCACAGCTTAGCTTCACTAATAGAGTTGTTTATTTTGGAAAATAGTTTCATAAACGACTTTTTAGATGAAGTTGAGTACTTGTTTGACAAAAACAACTTCATTAACAACTTTATGCATGGCTGTGAGAGAGTGAGTTGTGAAAAAATATTTTTTTTCTAGTTTCATCCGACTTATCCTTTTGTGAGAGAAGAAAAAAAAAAAGCAGCTCACAACAACATCTTTGTAAGTAGGGATCCCTTTGTAAGCAAGGAAAAAAATAGCCCGCTATTTTTGCCGCTATAGCCCGAATAGCTTGAAAAAAATTTGTGCCGCTATTTGCGTTTATGCACAATTTTACCGCTATTTTGCCGCTAAAGTCCGTTAATTACGGTTTATAAAACGCTAAGCACTTTAGCCTTAGCTCGCTATTTAAAACATGGCTTGTAAGTAAGTATAAGCGGCCCTTAATGTCCGCTACCTTGGGAAACTGCGGGTGCACTTGGGTACACGTGGACGGGGGTACCTATCATATGATGCATCTGGATGGATCAGGAGGAGGCCGGCGGTGGAGGGAACGGCACCTCCACGAGCCCTTCAAGCATCAGGATGACGCTCCTCATGGCCGGTCTCGCCTGTGGCTCTGCCTGCGCGCACCACACGGCAACCTTCACCGCCCGCTCCACCTCCGCCGCCTCGCCTTCGCCGCCCACCACCCGCCACGCCTCGCCGCGCACCAGCCACTCGTGCGCGCACTCCATGAGCGTCCGCTCCTCGCCGGCCTCCTCCAGCTCCATGCTCCGCCGGCACGTGACGATCTCCAGCAGCACCACGCCGTAGCTGTACACGTCCGCCTTCACCGTCAGCGGCCCGACGCCGCGGTACCACTCGGGGCCATGTACCCACGCGTGCCGCGCACCCCCGTGAACGTCCGCGTCTGGTCCGGCAGCAGCAGCTTGGCCAGCCCGAAGTCGGCGATCTTGGCCGTGCCCGACGCGTCCATCAGGATGTTCTGCGGCTTCACGTCGCAGTGGATCACGCGGCTGTCCAGCTCGTCGTGGAGGTAGTGCAGCCCGCGCGCGACGTCCAGCGCGATGCCCATCCGTTCGCTCCACGCCGGCGGCCCCCCGCCGCCGCCGCCGCTGTTCTTGAACAGACGCTCCGCCAGCGACCCGTTGCTCATGTACTCGTACACCAGCAGCCGGTTGGCGCCCTCGTGGCAGAACCCCAACAGCCGGACCAGGTTCCGGTGGCTCGCCCGCCCGATGGCGCGCACCTCCCGCTGGAACTCGCGCTCCCCTTCCTCCACCACCTTGTCCAGCCGCTTCACGGCGATCGCCTTCTCGCCGCCGTTGTGCAGCAGCGTGCCCCGGAACACCGTGCCGAACGCGCCGCGGCCCAGCGGCTCGCGGAAGCCGCACGTAGCGTGCTCCAGCTCCTTGTAGCTGTACGACCTCAGGGGCGCCTCCTCGTCCGGGGCCTCCGCCGCCGCGTCCTGCTCCGGGATCGTCCTCCGGTTCGCCCAGAACAGCCGCGCCGCCGCCAGGAGCGCGGCTAACGACACGCACGTCAGGAGCCCGCTGCAGACCAGCGCGATGGTGCCCACGCGCCCGACGCGGTGGCTCCTGCCGCCAGGCGCGGGAGTCGCCGCCGTCCCAGCTTCTGCTGTGCTCTTGACGTAGAGCGTGTACTCGCCGCCCGGGCGGCCGTACATGAGAGGGAGCTGCTGCTTGTTGCACGTGCCGTCCTTGCTGTTGAGCAGCACGGCGGCGCAGACGCAGTCGGCCACGCACGCGGCCTGACAGTCGGCCGCGCTCGTGGCCACGTCCAGTACGGCGTAGGGGGCGTTGACCCACGACATGTTCGGCATCGGGTTCATGCTCGCACTAGCTGCCGCGGCCGCGCAGTCGCCGTTGCGCGACGTCGTGGCGCATCCGAGCGCGGTGTTGCTGGCGTCGATGAAGTCGAATCCCGGCGGGCACAGGCAGCTGGGCTGCGCTTCTCCGTCCAGGACACAGTAGCTGTTGACCCCACACGCGCCCTTGACTTGGCACCGGTCGCTCGGCCCGATCCACTGGCCGGCGTCGCTCTTCCACGCTCCGCTGGACGCGAGGGCGTGGCGGTACAGACGCAGGACTCCATCGGGATCGAGCGTGACCCGGTACAAGACCTGCTTCTCGCCGGCCGATTGCGGAGCCCCGGGTAGCGTCAGGTTCTTGGTGTAGTTGCCGTTGTTGCCGCTGCCGGTGAGGTAGAGTACTCCGGTGGCATTGAGGCGCACGGTGAGGGGGAAGCCCACCATGAAGGTGTCGGTGGCCCAGTACGCGGCCGCGATGCTGCCCATCTGCGCAGGGTACATGACGAGGTTGCCGTCGTTGATCTGGTTGGTGAGACGGTACTTCCCGGCGGCCCTGTTGGTGAGCGAGATGCTGGAGAAGAGCTGCGCGCCGGGCACGAGGTCCTGCCCGGGAAGCAAGGTGTCCGTGGGGTACCCGAAGGTGGACCACGCCACGGTCCCGTCGGCACCGTAGAGCACGAAGCTGCCGTCGTCGCGCATGGCCGCTGCGACGACCGGCTGGGGAGCCAAGACGAGGCTCCTGTACAGCCCGTCCGCGCCGGTCCAGAGCAAACCGCCGTTGGTGATCCTGAGCTCGCCGCCGGAGGCGGGCGTGCTGTTGCCGGCCGCCGTCCACATGACCGTCACGTTTGGCGTGGTGGACAGCCAGACGCCGACGGCGAGGCCGCCTCCCGTGGCGTAGAAACCGAAGGCGAAGTTGCCGGACGGGGAGGGCCAGGCGGCGCCGGCAGCGGCCGGCAGGAACGTTCCCGAGGTGATGTTGTTGGTCTGCGCACCTGACATGGGCAGGGAAGCAACCATTGCGAGTTCGAGCAACAGCAGACGGAAACGGATGGCCATAGGTATAGCCATGGCTGCCAAGCTAGTCCTAAACTAATGTCGATCGGGAGTGACCATGCATCCATATGTGCGCGCGCCCCTAAGCTCCATATATGCATGGTGGAGCAGCAGTGGGATGAGTGCACTTCCTGTGTTCCTCATCTCATCTGGCAGCAGCTTGACTTGACTAGTTCTCCGTGAGTCGAAATTGATCAAGGAGAAACTTCTGCACTTGCCCTAATTAATTAAAGCTAATTCAAATTGATCAACTTCATGGAGATGAGTATCAAGGTCTACAACACTAAATAAGTTACTCATGAAAGTACTTTTACATGGAATCTAATGATAATTAATATATCATATAATATGTTTATGCTCTTTTATACAGGTATCTGGTCAGACTTAAAATTATTTGAGTTAGGACAACTTTACATGTTGATTTATTTTGAGATAGTGGGAGTATATATTATTTCCATATATAGTTTGCCTCTATCTATGATGCCGTAGATGTTGATCCTCTTTTATATATAAGCCTTCTTTGTTTTGACAAACTAGTATTTTCTATAAGCTTTGATTAAACATAGGATAGCATGCACATTCGTTCACCTCTCATCAATTGACTCCATTGACAGCTACATTATGTTTCTGTGTTGAAGGATGGATTATTCGTATCGTATTGACCAGCGACCGCGATGTGCGGTGTAGCTAATAATAAGATGCACAAGGACAATCCATGATGGATAGCGAATTAGCGATGGGAAAGGCCGGACGGATTTTGTGTCAGCGACGCAATGCTATTATCTATATATTGTCGGCCGGCAATGGCATTTCGTCGCAGTAGCAGCTAGAGGCAAGGAATTCAACACGCACGTTAGCTGCACGGTGGACACGGCAAGATCGATAGCAATGGAAAATGGAAAATTTTAGGCAGGGAAACAGCAAGAAGAGGGAGTAGTAGTTTCTGTATTCAGATGATGAGAGGATGAAAACGACTCCAGAGTTGAGTGTTGTGGATTCAGTAATTCCATTCGTAACCGTCATCATCAGCTGGTTGGAACCTCTAGCTTATAATAAGTAGTTAGTACTAGCACTGCAGTTTCATGATCTGGTTTTCGCAGCAGAGTATTATGTGCAGATTAGTTCCACGTCTGGATTTTTAATTTCCTACAATTTTTTGCAACATTTATACTGTTTTAAAACCAACTGGTGGTAGTAGTAGTATCGACTACATAGCACCACCAACTGTGCATGGTTTGAGCACCTTCAGTTAAAGAGGAAAATCCATAACTGAGAAGCCGAGAACAGTTTGTTTGTTTCATGAAGAAAGTCACGCATAGCTAGAGCATATAGACATTTAAAGAAAAACGACCAGAAAAAGTGAAACGAAAAACAATCTAGCGAAGGAATCTGCCCAACGAGGCAACGAACATGTACCACCCCTTTGGCCTTTCAAATCTGAACCTACAGCGAGAAGAACATATGTAATTGTAACGTGGAACTCCAATATTCCTACAGGATCGACCCTTGTAAGATGTTTAGCCCTTTAAAATGTACCAAGAGAGTTATTACAAAAGGCTTAAGAGTCGTATTCATATACTACACTGAAGTTCGAATTAAGTGCTTTGCAACTATCATCTGAAGATATAAAAGGCAAATACCAAACAAAAACCTACAACTGTTAAAACAGCAAGTGATCTCGTAAAACTGTCATCTGCATGCCCTACATAGATCATTGAAATTATGTAGTAGGGACAAAAAATATATATAGTTATGTCTCAACTCTCAAGAGGACGGACGGTAAGCTTGTCAACTCTGACGCGATTGGATTAATTGTCGCCACTAAGATTACTAAATTAATAATGCAGAAAGAAATAAGAGAGTAACAGAGTTGAACCGGGCTGGGCGAATTTCATCGCAACTGTGTGATGGGCCGATTCAGGCAGAGTAGGCGTGAGTGGGCCTAACGAACTAAGACTGCCGCAGCGTGTCCGGGAAACCCATCCGGTGCGCGCTTTCCCGGACGCCAGCTCGGACGGGCGGCCTGCAGCGGCGTCCGGGAAGCTGTCTGGGAGGCCGGGCGTCCACCCCTGCCCAGCGTCTTATGAAATGACAAGGCTGTTCTCTCTCAAGAAAAAAGAATCCGGTTTGGAAGGGGCAGGCAGGGATCGGCAGCTCTCAGGCGCCGCCGTGGCTGGGGAGCTGCATGGATGAGAGGATCAGGAGGAGGAGGTGTGTGTGGGTGTGTGATGCCGGATGGATCGGATCGGATCAAGAATAATCGCCCGAGCCACCAAGGTAATTTAAAGGTGGTGGAAGGAGCTACTACAACCGCGCTTTGCGATGCGTGTGTGTGATGGTGACGATACAATAATGCGCTCCCCCGGGGCGCATGCAAGAGGCTGGAGGTCGCACCGCCACGCTCGAGCGACGGTGTCGACAAAATTGGGAGAAAATGAGGGAGGGAGGGAGGCGAGGCTGGCGTCGGGCGCGGGCGGGTCGCCGTTCGTAGCCCAGCTCGTGCCCGTGAGGTGGCGGGGAGCTCCCAAGTCCGGCCGCCGCTCGCCGGCCCCGCCCGCCGTCATTTCTGGATGGGGGAGAGAGAGAGTGGGTGGGAGACGGTGGGATTTTAATAAAAAAAATCTGACCAGTGGGCCCACGTGGATAGATGATGATATAAAGTATGTATGGAGTGCGGGAAAAAAAAAGATATAGTAGTAGAGAATCTTGATGATCAGGATGTATAGAGTATGAAAATAAAGGATGATGAGTGCGGATAGCCTAACCTCCTTAAGGATGAGTGAGAGAACTGAAGTCGTCAAATCGACCAATCGTGGGCCTAGGAGAATTAGAAGCATGAAAATTCTTTTTCTTTGTATATGTTAATGAAATGACAAGGCTGTTCTCTCTCAAGAAAAAAAGAATCCGGTTTGGAACAGGCAGCAGATCAGGCTCAGAGCACCGGTGGCTCAGCTGCATGCATGGTCCATCATAGCCTGCGTGTGTGTGTGATGCACCCATGGATCGGATCGGATTGAAGAATAATCGCCCCAGCCACAAGGTAATTTAAGGTGATGGAAGGAACTACTACAACTACTGCGTGCATGCGTGTGTGATGGTGACGATACAATAATGCCATCATGCTCATGCAAGAGCACGAAAAGGTCAGTAGTAGCGCTCGATCGATGGGGCCGGACAAAATTCATTTGCAATATGTTGTCTTGTCACGACCACGACGTCACTCCTTTTCGTCGCCGTTCGTAGCCCAGCTCGTGCCCGTGTGGTGGCTAGCTACTCCCAAGTTGCTACGGCACCTACCGCGTTCGTTTCCTCGTCTATTTCTTTCGGGTCCCACTCTCCCCCAATCTTAAAAGAGAGGAATGTAATCACATGAAGAGTCAAATTTTTTATTAGATTTGTAGAAAATATCAATAACCTTTATATCTATAGCTATTTTACTATAAAAATATTTATTGATTCACCCAATGATCATAGTCATGCAACATAAATAAATGTTAATATTTTCTTTATATATTTGAAAAAAATGTCTGTGCGTTGTAAGCGAATATTGGTGATGATAGCAACATCACCGCAATCAATTCACCGTTTTAATAAGTTGGGAACTTTCTGACACTAAACTTATTTTGTCAGAAAGTTGTCCGTTTTAATAAGTTTTTTTAAGAGATCAGCAGTGCAGTCTCCTACCTGTGTTTTTGTATATTAAATAAAAGAAGATATTTACAAATGTACAAAAGGATTACAAGGCAATCAATGCCCAAAAGGAAAAAGATAGAGACTGTTAGGGGACATTCGCACACCACGAATTGAGTTCAACCGTTTTAATAAGTTGACAAAATATCACGGCCATTGTATCTAAATATATACACATTAGCACATTTGGACCTGACACTAAACTCCTCCTTAGCTTCTATTCTCCAGTTTAGGCACGTTTCACCATCTTGAGAGCCTGCTCTTCATCTACAGCTACTCCTCCACTTCACTCCTATGTTCTATCCTTGTTCTTTGCCAGCATATGTCATCGACTGAAAGAACTATATGCTCTATAAGCGCCACTTCGCTTTGAGCCGTCCCAATTTCTTTTCCAGAGTTGAAACCCCATTTGAATTCTGGCTATTATATGCTTATTATGAAAATATATGTTGTATTATTGAATCTAAGGATGTTTATTACGCATCATAAATATATATTTAGTCAAAATTTAAAAGTTGACTTCTAGATAAATGAGAGATATATGTAGTCAATATAAACCAAATGAAAAAGTGACCACAAAGATCCCCAACATTGCATCATTGGGTGCTTGTGTTTCCATCCTTGCTTCTTCCCAAATTCTCAAAAGTGGTTAACAAGAAAGCAAGAGACAGTGTAGATGCCTAGATGGTGCATGTTGACCTAAGTCCGTGTCCATGGTCACCCTTAGAATCGATTGGATCGTAGAGGCCGCCAAGGTGGAACGACAAAGTGCTTCTTGCGTGTGCTGTGACGTGTGACGATGGCGAATTGACGATGCTGCATGGTGGTCGTGCAAATTAAAGACCACGGACATGGATCGACGAAACAAAATCCCACGACGTCAAATTTTCCGTCGTACAGTATAATAGGTACTATGTACTGTACTCTAGAATGGAAAAGAGAGAGAGAAGGAAATGTGAAAAAGGACCTATCTTCTTCCTAGGCACTGTTCAGATTGAAACTTTTTTTAAATTTAAAGTACTGTAGTATTTTTGTTATATTTGATAATTATTATTTAATTATGGACTAACTAGATTTAAAAGATTTGTCTCGTGATTTACAACAATACTATATAATTAGTTATTTTTTTACTTACATTTAATGCTGCTTCGTCTGCAGTACGGTCTGCACTTCTGCAATGTGCATGCGCTCAGGTCAATTCTTGCTCGCTGATACCGGTCACCGGTCAGGATTTGCCTTTGCTTTACCCACATTCATTCGTTACTAGGCTGCTTTCTTTCTCGGTATACAGTAGGAGGAATTATATTAGAACTTGATATAATATATTTGTAAATTACTATATACATTAATTATTTTTTACATTTTTCGTCTTTAGTGATCTCGGTTGATTAGATGCTTTGTATGGATAAAACTCCATCGGAGTGTTCGGCTGGTCATATAAGCCAGCTATTAAGACAAGACGTCTGTAAGAGAAAAATATTGTTCGAACAACTGATAAGTTCGGCTGGTAAGATAAACGAACGGAGTGCAAATAACACTGCAGCGAGAATACAATCCTCATGGCAAAACCGCCAATTAACTTTAGAATCTTGGATATTGCGTGAGTTGCAATGCCAACTCGGGATATATCTGGGCTTCCCTTCGCCGTCCATTATGCATTTCAGATATAAACATAATGTACTCCTACTATAACTATTTTTTTGGTTTTAAATTACAATTTGTTAATACCTAGTTTTTGTTATCTGTAGATAGTATACACCATGTTTAGTCACATAAGTTTTATTATGTATCTATTTTTTTTTCAAAATAATAATGAAAGCTCTGTCTTTCAATTAAGATAGAGAAAGTTGTGGCCTGGAGAAGGTGACCCATAGATGAGTAGAGGGTGACCCAAATATATCCTCATGTACTCCGTGCGTATTCAGCTTGGACTTAATGAACGCATGATGGAACAATCTTGGACTAACAACACAACCAAATCTCTAGTTAACTTGCAAGGACCATATACTAGCCAAATCTCGTCAGCATCAGCATGCTACCAGTCAATGAATTCAATTGAATCCATCACTTGTCCTCCTCCAGCTGTTTCTTCTTCAGCAGATATGGTGGAGTAGCTCGGACGACGCCCACGCGCGCCAGCCATGGCTCTACCTCTACCCATGATCCGCCTGCTGTCGTGGCTCGCGCTCGCCACGCTTCTTTCCGTGCCAGGTGCCGCCGCGCAGCAGCAGACCACCAACATCACCTCGGGGACTTCCTGCCGGCGGCCGCGGGCGCCGGCTGGCAGTCTCCGTCGGGCCGCTTCGCCTTCGGCTTCTACGCCACGGACGGGGGCCTCGCCGTGGGCGTCTGGCTCGCCACCACCCCCCGACGTCACTGTCACGTGGACGGCCAACCGCAACAACACGCCGTCCACGGGCGGCGCGCTCTGGCTCACCTACGACGGCCGCCTCTCCTGGACGGGCCCCGCCGACGGCCAGGACAGGGCCCTCGCGGTGCCGCCACGGCCGGCCACCGCCGCCGCCATGCTTGACGACGGAAGCTTCGTGCTCTACGACGCCAACGGGACCGTGGTGTGGTCCACCTTCGCCCCCCTTTCCACGCCCACCGACACCCTGCTCCCGGGGCAGGACCTCGTCCCCGGCGCGCAGCTCTTCTCCAGCGCCTCGCTCATCGACCGATCCACCGGCAGGTACCGCCTCACCAACCAGCTCAACGACGGCAACCTCGTCCTGTACCCGGTCCAGACGGAGAACACCGCCGACGCCGCCTACTGGGCCACCGGCACGTTCCAGATCGGCTTCCCGCTCACGCTGCGCCTCGACGCCACGGGCCTGCTCTACGTCACCGGCAACGCCGGCAACTACACCAAGAACCTGACGCAGCCCGGGGCCGCGCGGTCGCCCGGCGAGGCGGCGGTGTTCTACCGCGTCACGCTCGACCCCGACGGGGTCCTCCGCCGGTACCGCCACGCCGTCGCGTCGGGGGGCGCGTGGACGACCAGCATCCAGTGGATCGCGCCGGACGACCGGTGCCACGTCAAGGGCGCGTGTGGGCTCAACAGCTACTGCGTGCTCGGCCGCGACGCGCAGCCCGACTGCCGGTGCCCGCCGGGGTTCCGCTTCATCGACGCCGCCAACGCCGCGCTCGGGTGCACCGAGACCTCCGGCGCCGGAGACTGCGCCACGGCTGGTTCTGATTCTGGCGCGACGACGGCCATGGCCGCGATGCAGAACATGTCGTGGGCGGACACGCCGTACGCCGTGCTGGGCGCGGGCACGAGCGCCGCCGACTGCCAGGCCGCGTGCATGGAAGACTGCCTCTGCGCCGCCGTGCTGCTCAACACCAACGACGGCACGTGCACCAAGCAGCAGCTCCCGCTCCGGTACGGCCGCGCGGGAGGCGGGTACACTCTGTTCGTCAAGAACGCCGCGAGGAGCCCGCCGATCGGCGGCGGCGGCCGGGGCCGCGGCGTCGGGCGCTCGGCCACGATCGCTCTAGTCTGCATCGGGATCCTGACGTGCGTGTCGCTCGCGGCGCTCGTGGCGGCGGCGCGGCTGGTCCTGGCGAAGCGGAGGACGACCGCCGAGCCGGCGGACGCGCTGGACGAGGAGGCGCCCCTGAGGTCGTACAGCTACCAGGAGCTGGAGCACGCGACGTGGAGCTTCCGCGAGCCGCTGGGCCGCGGCGCGTTCGGCACGGTGTTCCGGGGCACGCTGCCGCACAACGGCGAAGGCGATCGCCGTGAAGCGGCTGGAGAAGATGGTGGAGGAGGGGGAGGTGGAGTTCCAGCGGGAGGTGCGCGCCATCGGGCGGACGAGCCACCGGAACCTGGTCCGGCTGCTGGGGTTCTGCCACGAGGGCGCCAACCGGCTTCTGGTGTACGAGTACATGAGCAACGGCTCGCTGGCGGAGCGTCTGTTCAAGAACGGCGGCGGCGGCGGACCGCCGGCGTGGAGCGAGCGGATGGGCATCGCGCTGGACGTCGCGCGCGGGCTGCACTACCTCCACGACGAGCTGGACAGCCGCGTGATCCACTGCGACGTGAAGCCGCAGAACATCCTGATGGACTCGTCGGGGACGGCGAAGATCGCCGACTTCGGGCTGGCCAAGCTGCTGCTGCCGGAGCAGACGCGGACGTTCACGGGGGTGCGCGGCACGCGCGGGTACCTGGCCCCGGAGTGGTACCGCGGCGCCGGGCCGGTGACGGTGAAGGCGGACGTGTACAGCTACGGCGTGGTGCTGCTGGAGATCGTGACGTGCCGGCGGAGCATGGAGCTGGAGGAGGCCGGCGAGGAGCGGACGCTGATGGAGTGCGCGCACGAGTGGCTGGTGCGCGGCGAGGCGTGGCGGGTGGTGGGCGGCGACGAGGCCGTGGACGCGGCGGAGGCGGAGCGGGCGGTGAAGGTGGCGGTGTGGTGCGCGCAGGCGGAGCCCCAGGCGAGGCCCGCCATGAGGAGCGTCATCCTGATGCTGGAAGGGCTGGTGGAGGTGCCGTTCCCGCCGCCGCCGGCCTCCTCCTGATCCCCATTCCCATTCCCGTTGGGATGGGGATATGCATCACGTAGTAGCTCGTTAGCTAGTTTCTTTCATTGAGGATTGACAGAATCTTGTACAGTAGTTACTACTAACTGATGATTGAGATGTGTTTGTATGAGAGGGCAGAGCACAATGCAATATAATTGTTCAAAAAAGGAAGTTCAATCGTAGAGGTCATTTCGCTTACAAATTGCAGGAATTACAAAACGATGAGTCGATCGACATAACACAAGAAACAGATACCAGTAGAACGGGGTCGAGAAATTAAAGGAGCGAGGAAGATGGATCATAAGTGGACTGACGGAGCAGCTGTGAATGAATGTGCTGCCGGGCAAGACAAATAAATTAAGCCGGCGCGCCTCCGGCGGCGGCGCCGCCCGCGCCCATCTCCGTGGTGCCGCACGCCTGGTTGCACATCTTGGTGCAGGCGGGGTCTTCCTTGCCGTTGGCGCACCGCTCGTAGCAGTCGTCGTAGCAGCCGTACGCGGTGGCCGTGGGCACCGACGCCGCCGCCACCACCAGGAGGGCCACCAAGGCCAGCGCCACCATCCTCATGCTCTGGGCCATTGCAGTTGCAGGGTCTTGTCTTGTGAGTGCTGCTTAGCTTTGGGGAGCCTCGTCAATGTCGTCGTTGCATTGAGACGTGCGTGTGGTGGAGTCTATATATAGGAATGGAGAGGAAAGGAGAGGAGGGGTGGACATGAATGAGTGTGGGGACGTGCGAGCTTCACGGGACATCATCAATGGAGGAGGAGTCCTGTTGTTGGTGACGACGGCAAGCGCAAGCCAGACAGACACGTGGCGAACGCGCCGGTGCAGCAGGAAAACGAAATTACGGTGGGCCGGGCCAGGAATGAACGGGACAGACAATTAGCGTTTTGGGCCTCATCATGGATCTTCCAAACCATTCAGCTTTCATTTTTCTTCCTTCTCTTTTCCAATTTTCGTCCTGAAGAATAATATACCATCTTTCCCTTCCACCGACCACAGATGCCTTCATGAATCATGATAGACAGCAGAGTGCAAACGTGTGAAACCATATGATGTTTCAGGACCCGGTAGCCAGCAGGTATCTCAGAAACCAACAATCAATCATTCATACAAAAAAACATCGACATTTATTTATATACAAAGATTATCAAAATCCTTCTTACAACAATCAATCATTCATCAGTGACGTAAGTAGATACAGACCAACAGCAGAACTCACGCCTCGAACAACAAAACCCAACCAACGGAAAGCGACTCATCCTGTCATCTGCAACAGATTAATGGCCAGCCTCATTGCCTCTCGGTGTATTTATTCCCAGCCTCTGCAGCAAATCAGCGATGCATGCACCTGGCGAAAAGCCAAATAGCAAGTGAGGAAATTATCAGGCCACTTCATAAGCAACAGTGTATCAACGTCTTAAGCAACAGCGCATCGACGGTTTGGGCCTGCCTCTGCAAGTGACTCAAGCTTGAAAAATAAAAGTTCTTCCTATGCTAAGCAAATTAAAGCCCCACCATACACCAATACAATAGGTAGAAATTAGAAATTACACAAGTTTGTTCACTGCAACCACAGGTTTCAAATACAATTAAAACCATCTCATGCTAACCACTAACATCATACAGCCATTTCAGTCAGTCGCTATCAAGTCCACAGCCACCCGTTCACAAACAGAATTTGCTTCAAGTAACTTGCTACGTGCAAATCTCCAAAGTTGACTTACTAAACACACAGACAGATAATTTAAAAAGTCTAAAGTATCCATCTTCAGCAAGCAGATACCTCAAGTATCAACTATCCATTAACACAATTTGTGCATCCAAATTGCACGTGGTTGGACCTTAAAACTAGAATATTTAATTCGGAAGGAACGACAAGATTTTTGTTTCTTGGAAAGAAACATATAAAACAGTTAGATGAGTTTAAAACTAAAATGTTTGGTGTTGGACCTTAAAATAAAAACAAACATTTTACTAATTTTCAGTAGTTCTAATATACAGATATCCACCACTTCAGCTATAATGAGGACACTGAAGGTACTCCAACTGTCAACTACACTTAGATTAGATGATTTATTATGTAGCCTGACTGACCATTTTTTTATGGCACTGGTAAAACATAAACAGAGTTTTTTTTTTTTCTTTGGGGGAAACTATAAACAGAGTTTTTTAAATAGTTTCACACACACACAGCTGTGTATCATTGATAGGAAGAAGAGGTTGTTACAACATACACACCCCCTCAGAAGAACAGCAGGAGGTAAACATTAATAACCGAGGTTGTCAGGGAGAAAAGAACCTAATCCTTGTGCAGCTTTCTTTTCCTCAAAACAATCTCCTCCAGAGTTGTCCTGAACTCCACTAGCGCCTTAAACAAGATCTTGATTCTTCATGTAATTTCTTCCTATTTCAGGTTTGTGACCAGGTTGATTATTCAGTTTCAGTCACTTAAATTCCTCCTTTGGCATGCTAGGCTGATAGCAATCCTACATGTGAAAAATCGCAGAGGAAAAATTATTAGTGACTAAGAAACACCTCACTGCATCAACTTTGCATGTAAGAAAAACAATTGTACTAGTGAGTACATGATTTGAACGTCTTACCACCAACAGCAGCTCTTATTAAAGCCACCAGCCATGACAATGAGAATTGGCATATTGGCGAAAGAATTAGGTGGTTGGCATGTCTCCTCTGATGCCTCAAGAAGTATGGCAAGTTGACATGGTTGAAAGTACAGTAGCTTTCAGAAGGCCAGGACATGCCACTTTCTGCAGGGTCGAATTTCAAGGGAGCAGATAAATGCAGGGTCAATTATATCCACAATGCAGCACAACTGAATGGAGAACATAACAGTATACTAAAGCAAAGGCAAGCAAGAATATGCTTCAGCAGTGAAAATGCAAATGTTACCTCAAATTTTTGTAAATGTACGCAAAATCTATGCACAATTCGGTCAATGTGCCCTAAACCACAACATTGAACTCTGCATCAAGCCTCAGTTTCTTCGTGATGTGCACAAGTTCTGCCCACTTTAGATGCAAATGCAACTATGTAAGCCCATGTTGCTGTTTGATTGTGATTCACAAATTAGTTACTGGTGGAGTCCAAAAGGACCACACAAACTGCCAAGGACCAATCAAAATACAATGCGTCGAATTGAAGTTTATATTATCTACGATTCTACATATATCAAAGCCACATCCACTGGGTTTTCAATTGTAATGTTAGTTTGTCACGTTGAAGACAAACAATCTGGCAGCAATTAGCTAAGTGAGGACAACTTCTTCTCCAGTCGCTTTGCAGAACGAAGGGCCTCCAAGGCCTCTGCCTGCTTCCCTTCCCGCTTCAAGTTGAGTGCCTTCTGTTTCTCCACTTTGATCTGTTCTTCAAGTTGATTTCTCTCGTTCTGAAATTTTCTGGTCATTGTGACGGCTGGCTTCACTTCCACTTTCTGCGGACTCTGACCTTTTGAAGTCCGCGGGGGCTTAGGAGGTTGTGCACTAGAAGATTGCATGGATAAATCCATGTCGCTCCAACCTATGGATTTTAGGGCGGACATGATTTGAGGATCAAGAAGATCCTCCACCATCGCGTCGTTTGGTTCACCTGACCTGACTCCGGAGCTTGAACCTTGATTGTCTGACTCTTCCAGTTGGCTCTCTAGCGCCTTGGCCAGTTCAAATGCTGCATCTGCTTCTGCAATCTTTCCTTCTCTCCGCAACTTGAGGGCGTTGCGCTTGTGAGCTAGGGATTCACGTTGGATTTTAAGACGGTCTCGGCTGGACATTGCTTTCTGAGGTTGTGTCAACTTGCTCGCTTGTACAGGAGGGGCAAAGGCCACATCATCAGTTTGGTTGCTAGAACTAGCACATTTTTGGACCACGGTGCTCTGTTCCCCAGCAGGAGTAACGAAGTTATCACCACCATCCATGTTGTCTTGTTGAGCACCTTCAAGGCGTTTTTCTAAGAGTCTTGCCAGTTTCAGTTCTTCTCTAGCTTCTGCCATCTTCCCTTCTCTCTTTAAGGCAACTGCTTTTCTCTTATGAAATAACATCTCATCTGTAAGAATATCATCTCCATGTGTTTTCTCAGGCTCTTTACAAACACGCAGTTCAGAAGGTGAATGTGACCCTTTTTCAGATCCCACGGAATTAGTATAAGCTGGCTGTGACAAGGCTGACGATTCTCCATCACTACTTTCTTTTGCCACAGTTTGTTTAGAACCAGTTGTCTCAACCTGCAGTTTGCTTGGAGAATCACCCAGAGTATCCACAGATATATCAGGTTCACATCCATGCACCTGCAACATATCGTCCCCTTTGATTGTTTTTGTTACTGAAGATGTGGGTACAGTTGCATCGATACCAGAGACATGCTGAACATCAAATTTATTTTCCATAGTCTGATGTCCAGCAGTAGTAACACTTTGACTAGCAGTTGAGTTGATCTCTGCAAGTTGCTGCTCTAAGACCTTAGCCTTCTCCAGTTTCTCCTCGGCTTCTATGTTTTTCCCTTCCCGTCTGAGTGCAAGAGCCTTCCTTTTTATACCAAGCAATTCCTTCTGAAGCTGAACCGTAGTTTTTGATGATTTCTGAGGAACTACATGTGAAGAAATTGATGGTTTGCCATTTCTTTTTGCAGAATCAGTATCAACATCTTCCCACCCCATATTTTTCAGCACGGATAGCAATGCTGGATCCTGCATGTCATTGTCTGTAACCTCAGGTTCGTACCCCTCATCAGCTTCTGGTTCAACCTTGTATGAGGGATTAACCTTGTATGAGGGATTAGATGCAAAGCTTCTGGTTTCCTTTTCTACAGGTGGTTTGGAAGCACTCTCAAGTTCTTCAAGCTGTTTTTCTAGAATCCTACCTTTCTTCAGCTCTTCCTCAGACTCATCTACCTTCCCTTCCCTCCTCAAAGCTAGAGCCTTTTTCTTCAGAGCTAACAGTTCTCTCTGAATTGCTAGCTTACTTCTTTGAGCCAGTACAGGTCGTGCAGTCGTCCCTGTAAAAGTGACATCTTCTGCAAGCATAGCTTTCTGCCCCTCTGGAGGAGCAACCTTAGATTCTGGTTCCTCAGTTTCCAGATCCTTCTCAATTAGTTTTGCCTTCTTAAGCAAGGTCATGGCTTCTGCAACATTACCAGACCTTCTGTTTGCAACAGCCTCCTTTTTAAGAGCAAGCACTTGCTCCTTTAGCACATCTTGATTTGAAGAAGAAACAGGTTCATTATGTTCCAATTGTTTGTCATCCTCCTCACAGCCAAATGATTTTAGTGCAGCAGCCATATCCGGGTCATTCATGTCATCATCTGTAATGTCCAAGTGACCATCAATGGCAAGATCATTAGAGGCACCTAGAATTTGTTCAAAGTTAAAAGCAGGGAAGTTTGGATCATCCATCCATATGCCATCATGCTTATCATCGTCCATGTTCCGAATAATGGCAGCCAAATCATCATCTGAGTCTCCTGCTTCACCCAGAATCTCCTGTTCCTCTAGTTGTTTTTCCAAGATTTTAGCCTTCTTCAGCTCTTCTTTTGCTTCAGCAAGTCTACCTTCCCGCTTCAGCTGTAAGGCTTGCCTCTTCAGAGCATTAACCTGAGATTTATCAATATCACCTGTTTTCTTGCCCTCCAATGATTTAGGGGCCACCTCTCTAAGAAGATGTGATAGCTCTCCTTCCACACTCATAGGGGCTGCCTTTGTTTCATCACGAAGATCTGCATCTGACCAGCCCAGGTCTCTGAGCTCAGAGGCAAGATCATTCTTTTCTTTACTGACCCTTTTCCCAGCTAAATACCTTTTTGTTTCAGACTCACCAAAACCATCAGTCGTTGGGGTACTAACTGCAGCAGCTACATCAGGAGCTTTTCTAGCCATTCTCCTGCTCTTTCTCAATTCTAACTCCAGCGCTGCAGCTTGCCTCTCAAGTTCTTTACCATGCTTGAAAACCTGCAGTGCTTCATCTGATTTACCTTCTAATTTCAAAGTTTTGTACCTTTTCTTCTCTTCTACAGCTTGTTGGCGCAACTCCTCAGGGGTAAAAGCAGATGCAGTATTGTTGAGTTCATAATCGTGTGCTTCAGCAGAAAGCCTCTCATCTCCATTCGTGTCCATATTCAAATTAGCAGTAGTTCTTCTCAAACTGGATCCAGAGGAACTGGCACTGATTGCACTTATCCCAGGAAATTCAGGATCCAGAGATTCCTTGCGAGAAACCTGGATCTGCACTCCATCACCTCCAAGAATTTCACTTAGAATTTCATCTTCTGGTTTTGAGGTTGCTTTTGTGGTAGCTGTGGAAACAGAATGAGGATTTTTTTTTATCAAAGACCAAAAATAATTCATAGCAACCAGTTAGGCTGTTAGGTACCTGTAGCTAAGAAAGGATAAACCATACAATAAAACAATTTCTGGGATAGAACAAGATATTGCCAGAAATGTTTAATTCTTCATTAGTGACAGGCTGCAAGCACCATCGTTGCTCATTAGAGTATATGCGTATAATGACAATAATGCATCTCTGTTTCTGAGCATATAGATATACCTCCCATAAAACATAGTCAAATGTTAAAGCAAAATCTGAAATAGTATGAACCAGTGCAAACTTTGTACATGAGCACCCAATGGTCATATGTGCTCTATATGATGACGATAACGAAATTAATATGTAAATTGCATCTTCAATAGAATCCATGGTAATATTCTGTATTTTTATCAACGAGGCCTTGATTGCTATCAGTTTATTATGGTTTCCATAAATACACTAATTAAATATATTTCACAGCAGTATCAATTATCAACCAAATCACAGTTCTTCACTGAAACACATCAGACCAAAATGATAAGCAAAAGAAAATAGACCTCTTGCAGCTATACTTTTGTGTCCATTTCTCAATTCGTAGCGTGCTGCTTCCTCAAGCTTTTTGCAAGGATCACAGATTCTAACAGGTGAATCGCCCGGTCCACGTAAAACCATCCTTTGCTGGGTGCAGCTGTTGCAGAAGACGCCCCCACATCTTCGGCAATGGTGCTACATCAATTTATCCAAAAGTTAACACAGCCCCTTACGAGACCATAAGGTTTTAACAGAGTTCACCGTTTAATTGAATGGCCAATGGCATGTTCATAAACACAGTGAAATAGTGAACGCAAGGGGAATTTGATTTACCTTCCTAGTAAAAAAGGTAAACTGAACAGAACAGCCCTGGCAGTGAGGTGCATCCACCTCCCAGGTGGCGCCTCGCATGGACGGCATCGAAGGCAACCGAATATTCTCCATAATCTTTGCAAAAAAAAAAAATGTCATTAGGAACGTATACATGTATATAATAACACTTGTAAATTTGATCAGATCCGGAAACAAATCGCCAAATAAACCTTAGGGTTTGAGTGCTCGATTTCGCACAGCAGGAGAAAGAAGACAAGGAGGAGTGTGTGTAAATACCTGGTGGGCGCCCGTCGCCGGCGAAGGGCTCCTCGACGACCTGGGCAGCAGGGTGGAGTAGAGCGGCGGTGGCGTGGCCGCCCGGGGGAAGTCGTCGCCAGTCGCCACCCCACCACAAAGAAGGAAATGCGGAGAAGAGATCAGCGCGCGCCAAGTCAGTGAGGCATGCCCGCCCGACTTTCGACCGTTCATTTCTAGATGGGCGGTTCGGATCCCGTACTACAGTGCCGCCACTCAAGGCGGCCGGTGTAGTGACTTCGCTCTGTCAGCTAATACTAATAATAAAATAAAACGGAAAATCCGTGCCAGAACCGGAGACGGAAACGATGTGCCCCAAGAAGTCTGAAGCCTGAATATCTCATGCAATTCTACTGAGGTCTTGTTTAGATGAGTAAAAAAGGTGGAAAAATTTCAACTTTGCAACTGTAGCACGTTTCGTTTGTATCTGGTAAATATTGTCCAATCGTAGACCAACTAGGCTGTGTAATTAGTTATTTTTTTACTTACATTTAATGCTCCATGCATACGGGTAGAAACTTGATGTGATGGAGATGTGATGGAGAGAGAGTGAAAAAAGTTGGCATCTAAATAAGGGTTGAATCAAAATGGCAAGCAGGATGCTTGATTTTGTGATGAATGAAACATACATTTTGTTGTGAGTCTGTCTGTGCAAGTTTCCGGCTTGCCTGATGGATCAATACAGAATCAGTGTTATGAGATTGGTATAATCGATCAATATCGGCATTTCCGGCTTCCTGTCTGTTTTCTGATTCTGACGTAGACTAGACAATGGTGTCGTTGAATACATGCACAACCATTTTGTTCCAATGGCTTCCTTACTGTTCCAATCTCAGCCACAGCCATGACGGTCCTCGAGCTGTAAGCTGCCAGTGAAATTCACAATGGAATTTGAATTACACGATACTAAAACGACGAAACGGTGACTTAACTCCCAATTACTTAATAATCTCTACAACTAAAAAAACTCAAATGTTATCGTCTTAGTTACTGCTAATCGCCCCGCCCCGCTCGTAATAGCGCCGCGGTAATCGCCTGCACGGCTCCTAATCACCCCCGCCAACCTCGGTTCCACGACGGCACGACCTGGCGCCCCCAACCCCCACCACTGCCCATCCCCTCGCGCCCCCAACCCTCATGCCACCCGGCCTATGATCCCGGCAACCAGCTTCCTCCTCCGCGGCTCCGGCCTCCTCCTCCCCGCTGCCACCGCGCCTCCGCCGCCGAGTGGCTGCGATGCGATGGTGAAGGCGTCGCGTTCACCGGCCTCCTCCTCCACCCCCACCCCGCGCGATTAGCGCAGCTCCGCAGCTCGTCTCACGCCCTTCTTCCTTCCCTCATGCCCGCACGCCTTCCACGTCTCTTGTGCGGAGACGGGGAAAGAAAAGCTCGGAAAGCGGGGTCAGGTGGTGGCACGGCAGGTACCGGGATCTGGAGAAGGCCGCTGCTGTTGGGGGTGGCCATGGATCGGACCCCACCGGCAGCGGCGGCGGCGGCGGAGGCGCCGACATCATCCTCGCCGATCCCCTCCTCCTTCCCTCCCGCCGCCCAGCAAGCAACAGCAGCAGAACTCATCCGCTCTCACCGTCGTCTCCGATTACCTCGGGCGGCCCGTTCACCGCGCCTAAAGGCCCCGCTGGTGGGGCAGTCCAACGCCTCCGCTGTCCCCTTCGTCAACACCTGGTCGGCACGGCCTGCCTCATGCCCCTGCTCGGCGCCTTCCTCGCCGACGCCTACCTGATCTATCATCAATCATCATCGCCTGCACCCTCTACGTCCTGGTAGTGTCGTCTTGTTTTTACTTCAAAACTTCATCCGATCCATCCATGAATCAATCAGTTGCTTCCTGATCTGTTTATCTGTCGTCTTTCCTATCACTACATAGCCGCCTGCAGTTACATATATATAAATACTCTACTGCCAATCGCTTGCCTGACAAAAATAGGAATAGCATCCACCCATCCACGCAAATACTCTGCATAGAAACCACTTTTTCGCTCTTGGTAATATAGTGGGGAAAAATATCTTCTTTATGTTCTGTACTGCTGTTCCTATTGTGAAATGATATATGAGCAAATGTGGAAGTTTTAGATGGAAGTTTTGCTAGAATAGCTACCTTCTGAAGTTATCTTTAGGCATTGGTAGTCAGTGGAGGCGAGTGTGGTCTTCAGTGTTTCAAACTGGATGCTTGATCAATATTATTAAGACAACAATTTTGAGGAACTGCAAGTTAATTTTGCTCTTAGCATTTGAATTGTTGTCTGCCTACCAAAAAAAAAAGGAGCTCTACCATTGTTGCTTAGATACATTTAATGTGTGAACTTGTTTTTTCTTTTTTATTGGTTAATGATCAATGATTATTTGTTAACAAGTGACTGAAATTCCAGTGTTGCTTTTTGTGTGTTCTGTAGTAACCCTGCTCCATTTTTTTCTTTTAATGTTTTCTACTGGACAATTTGGATAATTGACAGCCAAAGATTTGCCACCAAAATAAAAAATGCTTCTGGGTCATCAGATCCCAATAAACAGAAATGGATCAGCAACCCAAGTAAAGAGTACCCAAAGTGCAGCCATGTCATTGATAACAGTGATGTTGAAGTAGAACTATGATAGCTACAGTATTTCCACTTTTCCAGTAGATATGTCATTTTCATTTCTCTGTAATGAAGCATGGTTAGGAGTAAATAAAAAAATGATATATGAGCAATTGGCAAAGATCAATAATTTGCGTATCTTAAGGAGTTGGTCAACTTGTTTATAAAACTAGAATAAATATCTATGGTTATAATTGCGTTTGTCACTTTAACTGCCTTTCTTTTGAGCCAGCTCATGACCAACTTATATGTTTAGTAGACCTATCATTTCTAAAATACTTTGACTTTTGCATTCAGTGTGGTCAGCTCATGAATAGTCCTTTTACTACAAATCAACATTGAGAAACAATGCCTGAAAGGTTCTGCTCATGACTATGTTCTTTCTGCAGGTTGTTCACTGGTGGCCTGTCCTAAAGGTGTAAAATTTGATCCATCTGACCAGGAATTAATCTAGCACTTACTGGAAAATCATGGAAAATATAAAAGCTCATCCGTTCATTGGCAAATTTATTCCAACAGTTGAGGAAGATGAAGGCATCTGCTACACTCATCCACAGAAACTTCTAGGTACTTCTACCTTCTTTCTGAAAGATTATGTGATTTTCAGGATTGAGGTTCTTAAGTAAGAACTTCTACTTTCAGATACGATCAAATGTGAAAATCTGCAGTTTAGAGCTTCTTTCAAATGCTTATCTTTGTTAGTAGTTTGTTGTCCCGTGGGACTCTTTTTTGTTGATCATACCCTATGACCCGCATTTAGCCTAGAAAAACTGCAGATAGGGAAAAATGCTTATTTATTTTTCATTTAGTTTTTCACCATGTCGCTATACAACAATTAACAACCTATACAACTCTTGAATTGTTACTGCCTTCTTTCAAACAGACATTTCACATTCTGGTTGGGATGTTCTTGCTTTGATACTCCACTTATTTTTCAACACTCAAAAACTCATCTGTTTCCATTTCAGGTGTTAAGCAAAATGGAAGTGTAATAAAAACAATTCGTAGGGCTTTCCATTTTTCAAAAAATGTTTTTTCCGGTATTCATGTGAATTTCCTTTGTATTTTGAACAATTGTAGTCCTCTATGAGCTTTCTGAAATTTGACTGGAAAACAGGAATATCTTGTCAGTAATGAGAAATTGAAGGATGGTGCTTCTGCTATCCACCTTGCTCTTCCCTGTAATATGGCATGGCCGCAAGAGCTCAAGTTCTTCGAGACATTATCTAATCCTATAGCCTAAAAAGATCTCACTCCACAATTGTTAATAGCAGGGGAGAGGAAGATGGAAGGGATTGATGAGGTGCAGAATGGAGGGTATTGATAAGGTGCAGAACAGAGGGGACACTCGCACGGGAGCATGTTGGCGTGGCCGTGTGGGGACGTGGGGGTTTCTAGATGTTGCAATTGTGTACTCTATGGTGGAAGGGGTGGGTCCGAGCTATGCAAGAGGCACAAGTAGCTGTGCGTGCTTCAGTGTAACGTAACCCCACACTGGCCTCACCTCTGGCTGAGCCTCCTCGTCAATGACTCTACTCACATACATGGTGAACCAAAATGAAGCTATCATAGCTGAAGGTACCAGATTATCTGTGACGCTATATTAGTTACACAAACAAAAAAAACGATGAATTGTCGCTTATTTTTCCTCTGTCTAGGTGAAGTCAATAACATCATATTGGTTTTGTTTATTTTAAAGAAATTAGATTGAATTACGTGTTTTTTTTTCTAGATCGCGACTTCACGCGTTTTTCATTAAGCAGAAGAGCCGATGGAACGGCAAAGTAACCGATACAATGGATTCGCGAGTAATCCATGGATTACCAACGAAGTCCATAACACGAACGAAAAGCAAGAAACATGAGGGATGGGACCCTCCACATGACAATCCCAAGTAACTGAACCTAATACAAATAACTCAGCACAATTAACTCAGCACAATGGTAGCTAGCAGCGAAGTGAAGCCGTAGAAGAAACCTCGAGACGGCAAAGCATCCGTCCAAACAACTTCGGCAGCAAGCATCTGCCAGAAAAGACGACGACCTCAGTGGCAAAGCATCCACCGGAAACCTCTTGGCGGCAAAGCATCCGCCAGAAGACATGAGTCCTCCTCCAAGTCACTAAGGACACAAATGCCCTCAGGACCACGGGCGAGGAGCACCTCCACGACGCCCCCCGAGTACTCCTCCGAGTCACTGAGGGCCAGGACCACGGGCGAGAAGCACCAACATGAAGACGTACGTGGTGACGGCAACTTATCCCCCATACCGGCGGCAAAGTATCCGCCCAAGCATCCACGACACCGGCGGCAAAGCATCCGCCCAAGCAAAGACCAATAGCGCGGCAAAGCATCAGCGGAAGACTACGGCTACAACAAATACTAGCTAGGCATACCAAGTGAGAAGCATGAAGCACAATTAGGCGCAGCGTAGCAACCGCAAGCACGACGACCAACCAGGACACGAGGCCCAGGACCCAGACCGGCCCAGATGGACAACAACTTCGACGACGCGCCAGCGATGTCACCGCCGCCGGCCTGAAGAGACAGGCTAGGTTTTCACCCAGTTTTGAACATCCGAGGGCGCAAGCCGGCCATGGCTCCGCAGTGGCTGACCGAACGACCCGAACGCCCGGCGACGCCAGCGCAGCTACATGAGGATGAACAACGATGCCCCCAGGGAGGTTCGTGGCGCTCGAAGCGTCACCGTCGTCTGCCCAGCCGAAGCCGGGCTGGGCTTTCGCCCAATCCACCATGATGTGCCTGCACACCGCCGCTCCTGCCCGAGGACCTGCCGGCCGCCACAGGTGGCGGCCATGGCGATGGGAGGCCCAGCCATGGCAGCAGCGTCGCACCGCGCCGCCAGCGACCCCTGTGGCAGTACTCGCCATGGCCGGCCGCCAACGGGGGTGGCAGCACGCCGACACCCCGGGCCACCATGGCCGGCCGGCTGGGACGGGCCCACGTCGGCCGAGGGGGGGGCGTGGAGCCGGACCGTCGTCAGATCCGGGGCCCTAGAGCCGGGATCCCGGCCGACCGCCACCCAATCCGAGTCGGGGAGGCCCCGCCGCGCCTACGAGGGGGCACGCCATGGCGGTTGGGCACCGGGGCTCCGCCCTGCCGCCGGGGGGGGGGGGACCGGGTCGCCGCGGATCGGCTGGTCGTCACCAGATCCGCCGCCCGGGGGGAGGAGCACGGGCGCGACACCCATGGTCGCCGGCCACCGAAGACGACGGAGGGGGGTGGAGTGGAGGGGGACAGGGGAGAGGGTGGGGTGGGAGGGGAGGCGCAGACGGGACCCCTTTTTGGGGGGGCCGCCGCTGGCCGCCGGGCGCCACCGTGGGGGAAGCGGCGACGGCGGCCGAAGGGACGCCGGGGAGTGGGTGCCTAGCGGGCGGGCGCTGTCGCCCCGAAGTCGCCCGTCGCGTGGGCGCTCGGGGCAACTAAATGGCCGTCTATGACACTTGCCTGTTCAGATGGAGGATTCCACGCCACAGGTGTTTTAATGTTAATTATTTGTGATGACATTGGATTCTATATATGTTTTACTTGTGTGGTTATATGTCATGAGAATGTTTTACCCGTAGCAGCGTACGGGCACTCAGCTAGTAAATAAATAAAAGAAGCACACTTCTCAAACGAGCTAGGCGTGGTAGTCTCCAGTTGCGGAGATAAACAAAATTCACAAGAGTGTGATGTAATTAATAGACCAAAAAAGACCAAATTAAAACGAACATGTAAAAGTAAAATCAAACTGAGCAACCAGCGAGCAAACTACGAACACCAGACAGACCCAACCCCAAGCTAACAACTAGCTATGGAAAAGACGCTTGATGATCGATGTATGTACTTGCTCCTAAAAAATACGCAGCGAGTACTACGTAAGCACCGCGGCTCGCTCGATCACACAATCACAATCACATGCTGTAGAAGGGGTTCTTGATGGCGTTGATGTCGAAGCCCCTGACCTTGGCCGACGACTCGAGGTGGCCCCTCAGCGTGTTCTTCTCGCGCAGCCTCGCGAACTCGGCTCGCCGCCTGGCCTGCTCCGCGATCTCCGGCAGCTCCTCCGTCCTGCCGCCGCCGGCGCCTCCGGCCTCGAGGTCCTGGCCCAGGCCGTGCAGGCTGCGCTGCGTGGTCGCCCACTGCGCCTCGCGCTCCTCCCTGCCGTAGTTCTTCTTGCTCGTGAAGGCCGTCTTGTTCTGCAGGAGGTTGTTCCACGCCCTGCCGCTCAGCACGTACCGGATGCCGAATTTGAACAGGTCCAGCGGCACGAACGTGACGAGGCTGTAGAGCCAGATGACGCCCGCCCAACCCCATCCGATGCCACTGATGTGGGCGAACCCAAAATTAGCGTACACTGCAATGACGGTGGCAACCTGCAACCAACCAACCACACAGATTAAGTTTGATTTCAAGACCGATTGATTGATATGGTAGGCAATTAGCCACACTTCGATCAAAAGTGGAAGGAGACTTACGATCTGCGCGATGACAAATGCTGCGCACAGCAACAAGCCAGGGCGTTCGATGAAGCACCAGCTGCGCGACCGCGTCACGAAGATGAGGGCCTGGTTGATGATGCTAACTTGAAGGTAGAGGGCCGACATCATCTCATCGTTGCTGCCACGGAGAGACCTCACGTGGAAGGTGTCCTGCATCGATCGCCATAAGAAAATGTCGAGGCATCAGTGGATGATCTTGTTGATTATTAGTTGGTAATACTAATGGACAAGACACAGGAAGAAAATATGCATGCTTACAGAGAAGAAGTCGGTGCTTCTCATGGCCCAGAAGAACACCACGGTCATCACAGCCATATACGCTCCATACACAATCCCCGTGGTGAAAATCTCGTTTAGCTTCCAGCTATCAGGCTGTGGCGACGGCTTTACAATGTCCTTTGCTATGGTCATGATAGTGCCTGAAACCATACAGTATATATTTCTTCAGAAAAAAAGAACTATCAAAACATGCAGAAATTAGTTGCAACCATTGTCTGAAGTTATATACTGCAAACTTACCATCATTTAGAATGGCGATCACCAGAATCATGAATGGTGAGAAATCAAATTTCCATATTAAAGCAATAAGCAGAAATCCAAGCTGCACACATACACGGTTCATAGTAAATAAATCATTCATGGTCTCTAGATTTTTGCAAAGGCCGGGTAAAAAAAAACTTACCACAATACGAACAGTGATTGACACCGCATATATCTAACAAAAAAATAAGAAAGGAGTTATTATTATGGTCATAATCATAAGGCATTATTAGTGAATTTTGTCCAAAAAGAAATTAAGATGCTTACGGTGTAGTTCTTCATCCTTTGAAAAATGGCCCTACTAGTGAGCACCGCGCTGATGATGACACTGAGCCCTTCTTGAGTAAGAACAATATCAGAGGCGCTTCGTGCTGCATCAGTAGCTCCAGCCACAGCAATTCCGATATCCGCCTTCTTCAAAGCAGGTGCATCGTTCACGCCATCTCCTGTCATTCCGCAGATGTGCTTCATCTCCTGTAGCTTCTTGACAATCTCGTACTTGTGCTCTACATCAAAGTTATCATATACTAAGCAAATAACCCAACCAAATATTACTACAAATGCAGTTTTGTGTTCATGCAAACCTGGAAAGACGCCGGCAAAGCCGTCAGCCTTCTCGATCAACTCGTCCACCGGAATCGAAGCAGTGGCTTCATCTTTGCTTTGCCCAAGCAGAGCTGATGATGGATACATGTTGGTGCCCATTCCTAGCCGTCTCCCTGTCTCCTTGGCAATGGCGAGTTGATCACCTGCAGGTACCAACGTCAGATGCATGAACCTCTCAGGCTTATGAAGTGTATAAAAGAGTAAAAAGATAGAATTATTAGACAATCAAATGTAGAATGTACCGGTGATCATCTTCACGTTGACACCGAGGCCGAGCGCACGCTTGATTGTGTTTGAACTATCTGACCTCGGTGGGTCCAAGAGAGGGAGCAGGCCCACGAACTCCCATGGCTCTCCAAGGCTGTGTTTACTCTTCTCTGGAACTTGTTGTCTTGCGACTGCAAGAGATCGAAGGCCATGCTCGGCGTACTTCTCGATAACAGTGTGAACCAGGGTCTTGATGTTATCTCCACAGTTACAGAGAGCCAACATCTACAATCACACATATCATGGGATTATCAAAAACATAATACAATTAGATTTTTTAATTTAATGGGGTAAAATTAAAGCGCATGAAAATAATGAACCCTTTGTTTAGCTAGATCTGATGGTTAAACATAATACAATTAGATTTTTAATTTAATGGGGTAAAATTAAAGCGCATGAAAATAATGAACCCTTTGTTTAGCTAGATCTGATGGTTTATAAAAACATAAAGAACTAACTAAGTAGTAGAACTTAAGTTTCGGATCGGTACCAAAAAATATGGTCCAGAAACTAATTCATGATTAAATTTAAAGGGTAATATAGTTCCATATCAGCAGCGAACTCCTGTGCAAATCGAGCAACAACAAACCTTTCTCGGCGAGAGTTTTGTTTTTTTTCGGGACTTTTTGCTCATGGGTGTATATTAGGGAGAAGAGGGGAAAAAATCAAACTGCCCTCGAGAATAGGGAGGAACCGACGGAAGCACAATAACAAAGCTCAATAATTAAAATAGATAAGAACGAGTAAGCCATGACAATGTACCTGTTCCGGAGCGCCCTTGCTGACACGGTGCCAACTGCCATCGGCAAGATCAATATATGTGAGGGCAGTTCGCTTGTCGACGGGGTTGAAAGGGAAAAAGTGCACCTCTTCAATGCCTTCCCTAGCCTCCTTTGGGTCAGCGAGCATACCAACCATGGCGGCGTCGATTGCATCCTGGTTGTCCACCCTAGATGCCCTAGCAGCAAACAAGACAATATCGTTCTTTTCAACATCTGCAGCAAAGACCTCAACAAGACCGCGGTCGACTTTGAGCTTATTGAGGGTGAGTGTGCCGGTCTTGTCACTGCAAAGCACGTCCATGCCGGCCATCTCCTCAATAGCGGTCATACGCTTGGTGATAGCGCCTTGCAACGACAGCTTGTGAGAGCCAATTGCCATGGTGACGGAGAGCACAGTAGGCATGGCAATTGGTATGCCACCGATCAGAAGTACGAGGATGTTGTCGATGCCTTCACGGTAACGGCGGTGCTGGACCGCATACATGATGATGACCTCAACAAATATGCCAATGGCGATGGTGGCTATGCAGAAGTTGCCGATTGCCTTGAGCACTATTTGGAAGTGGCCGACTTGGTTGGTGTTGTCAACGAGGTGTGCTGCCCTCCCAAAGAAAGTGTGCACACCAGTGGCGATGACGACGGCTTCAATCTCACCCTGCTTGCACGTGGAGCCTGAGTAGACGCTGTTGCCAGGGTTCTTGGTGACCGGAAGACACTCGCCAGTGAGCGCCGACTGGTCAATCTTGAGTGCATCGCCCTCGAGCAAGCGAGCGTCGGCTGGGATGATGTCGCCAAGCTTGATGCTGATAATGTCACCCGGGACAAGGACCGCCGCGTCCTCTTCGCTCCACCGCCCGTCACGCAACACCTTGGTCTTGGGCGCAAGGTTGGCCATGAGTGCCTCTGCGGCGCTCCCGGCGTTGTTCTCCTCGATAAATGAGATGGTGGAATTGATGACGAGGAGCACCACAATGCCGATGAAATCTTGCCAGTCCGGTGGCCTATTGTCTCCGTAGGCAAATACCATGGCTACCACAGCAGCAACCTCCATCACCCACGATAATGGATTCCACATAAACATTAAGAACTTCCACACCTTGCTTTCCTGCAAACACGACAATGAAATACGACAATGTTATTTTATTTGCAACCAAATTATATATGCATATATTGCAGATTAAGAACATATTATATATTTCAACCAGATTATCAGTCTATACGTTAAAAAGAGTACTAATATATTATAATCATTGTATACGCTCATACTAGAAATAATAGCTAGAGAACTAGAATTATAATTTTATATGGTAAAATCAATTTGTAAATATTTATACTATAAACCATTACAAAGATCGGTGCAAATCCTGTTATTGATCTTTAAATGCCATAAAAAAAACTGTACTTGGTCTGTAAAACATTGAAATAAGCTAGGCAACGGTGCAAAACCTGTTAGGCTATTTTGTCCCTTTACCAACCCTGATCCAAGCATCTAACAGCGACACTACACACTGGTAGGAAATTTAACAACTTAACAAGGGTGGCCTATCCGTGGCGTTGACATCCTTACATGTGGTTTTAGACTTTTTTAAAAAAATACGATGACTTGGTAGGGTACTTGTATTGAATTTAAAATCAGCAGACGCTGAATAAAAAAGAAGGAATGAAATTAAGAGATGCAAATGCGTATGACCTATTACCTTTTTCTCTTCAAGTTTATTTGGACCAAAGATTACAGCACGTTGCTGGGCCTCGACGGAGGTCAGACCTTGTTTACTGCATCTGAGTGTGCTAAACACGTCATCCATAGGAATGCTCTCCTGCAAAGTTCACGTGCATGTGTTGGTGTTAGATTATAGAACAAAAAAAAAATTGTCTGATCTCGCATTGAACGATAGATGAAATCAAACTGACCAGATTAATCTCCTCCGTTTTGATCTTGGCGAGGCTGTCCATGTCGGTGGTCGCCATCCCCATGTATCCCCTGGGCAGGGACAGGGGCAGCAGCAGCAGGGACAGCAGAGCAGAGGGAGAGACGACGGTGGCGGCTTAAATCTCCTTCTCGTCCCGCAACGAAATATAGGGCTAAAACCTCCTCCGACAATTATGTTACTTGGGCGGCTAAAATAGATAGAAACGAAACCTCTGTTTCAGCAGAGAAGAGAGAGATTATGCCGTGGCGAGTTGTTTTATTTATACTACTGACACAAGGTGTCTTGCGGCCGGGACGCCTGGTCTGGGTCTGTTACGGGGACGTTGGTGAAACGTACTCCCTCCGTCTCATAAAAAACGCAATCTTTGACTTTCGGTCATCGAGTTTGACCATCCGTCTTATTTAAAAAATTTATATATATTATAAAATAAGTAAACAATTATAAAAGTATTTTTAATAATAAAATAAGTCATAACAAGATACATGATATTTATATAAAAAATTTAAATAAGACGAATGGTCAAACGCGATGATTAAAAGTTAAAGATGGCGTTTTTTATGAGACGGAGGGAGTACTGAAAACCCCGTACGTACGTGTCCGCTACGTGATGGATCCCTCCTCCAACACCAACAGGCCAGCCAAACCAACGAACGAAAGCAGAAATCGACTCAAGTTCAAGTTGGGATGGACGGACGAACATCCGTTTCCGATCCAAACCACAATTGTTATTCTTAGCGCCACCCATTACTTGACTCGCTTTCAGAAATGTGTATATTGTATATATCCTCTAAAAAAAATAATAGGAAGGCGCACAGGCCACAGCGCCAACTCTGTCTCGGGGATGAGACGCAACTCCGAACCATGCATGTGTTTCAGAAACACGTTGCCTGAGGTGGAAGAAAAACACAGTTCATGTCAGAAACTGGGGCCTGGGGCCTGAGGCCTTGTCCAAACGAAAACAGTTAAGTACAGCCAAAGAACTCAAGCCTACACACAGATAGATATATATATGCGTGCATTGCTGTTACGGTTCGTCATCATATATGGTGATGGTGATTGCAGATTGGTGAATATGCATTGCTGTTACAGTTGGTCGGCTGAGCTAGCTATGTGATCTGTGAACTTTAATTTGAATTGATATAGATTGGGCTGTATATGTGTATATATGTCATGGGTACTTTTTTTTTCTAAGTTCTAAATTTCTGTTGCTGTTGTTAGTTAATTTCTACACACAGATACATGTGCGCAAGATTACGGTTTTTTTAACGAGAAATTTCAATATTCAGCCATTAGCTCGCGTGCTTCTCAAGATTTGACATCCAATTCATGTGCCTTTCAAAATAGAACTTGATCTGGACACATGAATTCTTTCAATCTGAGGAATTTCTCTCTTGTCTCTTCCTTAATTTCTTAAATTATTGAAAGGAAACATACATTTATTGAAATTATTAAATTGTATTGCTCACATCGTCATGGACGCATTACATGAACAAATAACACTCAAGAAGAATTGGCTTGGAGAATCTATATATGCATCCATGTTTGTTTATGTGTATATATAGCTCAACCAAGAAATCTATCGGTGTTTGCCACTACATCTACTCCAACATCTCTGGTGTGGATGCGCCTCTATATCGAAATGTCCAACAACACTCTTGAGGATTAACATTTCTTTCACAAGAGGCATGGACACATGAACATTTACGCTTCTTGGCCTCATCCATGCATCGTAGGGAGCACTGCATAGATTGACGAATATCGCATACACCATTAATTATGGGGTTGCATACCGTCTGATCTGACTTGTCTGCATGCAACACAATTCATAGCACATTATATTAGCAAATCGTGAACTTATCATACAATACATTAATATGCAATTTTACAAAAGTAGATAAACATGGATGCATACTTTCTTCCAAGTTGGAGAGGGAAAAAGGCATGATCACAAGAATGATGCAAAAGGCAGCACAAATGGCCCTTGTTGTGCTAGTCATAACGAGTGCCATTAGGAGAATACCGAAATGTCCGTAACTCTTCCTTTCTTTCTTTCTTCTTTGCTTGTTCCCGTGTTTAGTTTTCTCATGGTTATATAGAGGGACAAACACATGCGAATTCTTAAACATTTGAGTCTCTACAATAAATGGTTTGATATCTTCTATCACTATCCATTAATAGTTTTGACATATTGTACCCCTATCCAGTATAATGGTTTGATATCTTCTACCAGTACCATTAATGGTTTTGACATATTGTACCCCTATCCAGTATAATGGTTCAATATCTTCTATCACTATCCACTAATTGTTTTAATATATCTTGTATCACTATGCAATATTTCATAAATGTTTTGATACTTAAAGTTTGGTATATCTTATATCTATACTTTACTCTATACCTATTAATAAAGAGGCAAGAGTTTCTCTCCCTCATTTTTTGTCCGGTCCTTCTCTAACTAACTCTTTTTTTATCATGAATGCAATAAAGTCACCACTTATCCCTTAGTTAGTTTGAATTGCAAAACCTTATTAGAACTAGCTTTCTATCTTTTTTGAGCTTTTTACATAATATATAGACAATAGCCACCTAATAAACCAAGTCGATCTCTCCTCGATTTTCCATATGGTACAAATCTTATATTGCAGATAATATTTTTTATGGGCCTTAGTATTTAACTGAAACATGACTCTCTCATCCATCAGATGCCAGCTCGATCACCCACCACCTCCGTTGCACTCCCTCCGGAAACGGATCGAACTGCACGGTGCACCGCCGGATATAAGATGGACGCTTCAGATCGATTGGAGGACCGTGCACGATTTTTCTTCATCATCAGTGTGTATATGGATAAATAACTATCATTTTTTCCACGTCAAATCAAATTTAAATACTCAACCCATTATATTATGAGTTCCATGATTGCTACCAATAATTAATTTAGTATATATTTGAAAGTGCTCAGTCTATAAAATCTTGGCTACGATTAATTAAACTGGAGAAGAAGTTTTGTTCTCCGGTATATGTGATGATGAGCATGATAAAAACTGGCTCGCTCCAAATCATACGCCAACCGGCCGCTGGTCGGATCGGACGCCGGCGACGATCGACTAGCTCCATCGCTCAATTGATCAGTCACTGCACGGCGCAGCGACCGGTGGGGTTGTCGTCGTTGAAGCACACGGGGCCTGGTTGGACACGTACTGGCACGAGGGAAAGTAGCCGCCGTCCCAAGTCATCATCATCGTCGGCACGTACTGGAGCAGGTGCTGTTGCGGCGCTGGCGTGGACACCCACCCGACGCCGTAGGGGTACGCTGGGTAGGCGGCGGCGGGCGGCGCCGAAGGAGGCGGGCCCATGTACTGCATCCCCCCGCTGTAGTGGTATTATGGGTACCCCGGCGGCGGCGCAACATAGTACTGATGATACTGCGGCTGCGGCGGCTCCGGATCCACCACATTGCTGACGACGGTGCACGGTGACATGCCTCCGTGTCATGGTCTGCATCCGCCACCGCAGCAGCGAGGCGTCCAGCGATGTCCCGGCCACCACCACCAGCCCGTGTCCACCGACACCCACACCTCCTCCACCCCAGCACGCATTATTAATTACATAGTGCGGTGGCCGGCGGTCGAACGACGACGATGAGCAAGGTGTTATGCTATTAGCTAGGTATAAGCACAGTTTATAAGATCGAAGGTCGTATTTTAATTTGATTGATGCTCAATAGGATATTGCAATATTATTAGGCATGGTTGCTATAAAATAAAATATATAAAAGGGTAAATCACAAATAATTTTGTTATTATATCTAAAAAACATTGATAGTTTTTCTCCCGTTGCAACGCACGGATATGTTTTGCTAGTCACTATTTAAATATAACAGTAGCCATACAATTACGTGGCCACGTTGCCTATGGAAAAGAAGTGCTTTCATTGTTGGGCCTGGAGTGAGCTAATAGAGACACGTGCAATGAATGACGAGGCCATGGGCTGGCCATCCACCCGGTGTTTAGGCCTTTCCTCTTGGGCCCGTCGTGTCATCGCCCCTGCTTCCGGCGCCGCCAAATGCAAAGCACCACCGGGCACCAGACACCGGCGCCTCTTCCAACTGAAACCATGTCGCCGTCCTCCGGGCGTCCGCGTCGTCGAGGATCCCGACGCCCCGCCCGCGTCCTCATCAACACCGAGGCCGTCGTTGGCATCCACGACAGCAGCAACACCGCCGCCCAAGACCGCAGCCGTCGACGCTCTTCGTGTGTACTGCTCCGACCTGAACCCGTCCGTGGCCCCGGAGATCCTCTGCTCGGTGGACGACCTCCTCTTCCTCCTCCTCCGCGTGAACATGGGGTCCGGGCGCTCTGCCTTGTACGACAAGGACTTCGACTACTACGTCTAACCGCGCCGGTGCCGACGACAGCGACTCTACCCGTCGACCGTTGCTCCAGATCCTGCGGCGCCCGCGTCCCTACTTCTTCAGAGACGACGTCGGCATTCTTCCCCGTTCGGATGGTCGCCATTACACCGTCGCTGCGTTGGATTTCACCGGCGTCGATCACCACACCAGTACCAACTCCACCTGTTCCACTCGGACACCTAGACCTGGCCGGATCAGCAGGTTGTTGTCATTGGAGGCCCCGCAGGAATTTCCGGTGAAGATTCCGGGAAACTGCGGCCGGCCGGCTTCGTCGTCATCACACGACCACCGTGATCGTAATCGGCGGCCAAGGCGGTACCATGGGCTGGGTCGATCTCTGGCCTGGCTCTGCGACGTGCTCGACGCCGAGCCCTCACTCCGTGAACTGACACTCCCCCTGCCGCTGGTGGAGATGACTCAGATGAGCTATAACAGCGGGTGGGGAATGGATCTAGGCAACCCGGCGCAGCGCCTCGGCATCGCCTTCATCAGAGACAAGGGCTGTCTCAATTTTGTTCACCTGGAGATCGCCAAGCAAGTTTCTCCTGATACGGATGATGAGACGGGATCAACTTTGCACCCCCTGGATCCGCCAACGCACACTATCGTACTTTGCACCAACAAAAAAAGAACATACATCAATATAAACCCTCAAGTGTTATCCATTGGCATGGGTGACATTATTTTTAAGAGAAAATTTGCTGCTGGACACTCAAAGTGGTGGTCTTTTGTTGAGAGACATCCCAATTTTCGAATTTTACCAGAAGACACTCTTATTTGTACCAACTTTACCACTGGACACCACGCCCAACCAAATATTCTTATAAAATAGATATAAAATCATATAAGTGCCACAAAATTATACTATAAAATCCATTAGACTCTACATGAGGAGAACTACACAGTAAAATATTATTTTGCACTAAAAATAACTATTTTGTCTCGTTTTATTAATAAACAAATTTGACCATGATTAACTTTGTTTATTTATAAAGAGAGGCAAAATAGTTATTTTCAGTTTAAAATAATATTTTACTTTGTAGTTCTCATCATGCAGAGTCTAGCGGATTTTATGGTATAATTTTATGGCACTTATGTGATTTTATATCTATTTTGTAAAAATATTTAGGTGGGCATGGTATAAAATAGATATAAAATCATATAAGTGTCACAAAATTATATCATAAATTCTGTTAGACTCTACATGATGAGAACTAAACAGTAAAATTTTATTTTGGACAAAAAATGACCATTTTGCCTCCTTTTATAAATAAACAACGTTAATCATGGTCAAATTTGTTTATTTATAAAAAAGAGATAAAATAGTTATTTTTAGTGCAAAATAATATTTTACAATGTAGCTCTCATCATGTAGAGTCTAATGGATTTTATGGTATATTTTTGTGGTACTTATATGATTTTATATCTATTTTATAAAAATATATGGTTGGACATGGTGTCCACTAGCAAAGTTGGCACAAACCGTAGTGTCTTCTGGCAAAATTCAAAAAATGGGATGTCTCTCAGCAAAAAGACCATCACTTTGAGTGTCCAACATCAAATTTTCCCTATTTTTAACGGCTGCTATTTTATCGACCACAAGGACATTTCCATGGATATGGTTTGAACTTCGACCGCCCTGTTCGCTTGTCTTATAAGCCGGGTTTATCAGTCATTCGAATAATATTTTTCTCTCACAGTAAATCAGACGGCTTGTTTTATCAGCCGGATTATGTGATCAGCCGAATACACCAGATGTGTTTGCCTGTTTCAGGAATTCATGACTTTTTTCTAACAAATAGGTATAAAGACAAACTTTATGTCCAAATTTTAGGTTTTCAACAATACTGTTTAGTCTGATTTGTAGTAGTAGTTTTTTTTGAAATAGTTTAGGTGTCGATGTGTTATGAAATATCATGTGTACCATGAATTAATCTGACTATTTAATTGTGGTTGATAAAGTTTGAAACTTTGAGTCCTATAAATTAAGTTTTAAGGGTGGAGTGTAGAGTACAGAAAGCGAGCTACAGTTAATGGTTCCAAGTCAGCTCCAGCACGATCAAAGATTGGTTCAAATACTTAACCGACAACTGTAGGCGCCGCGTCGTTCTCGATCGTTTACACGGTGTACACGAGGCTTTTTATTTCTCACTGTACTTAATTAATTGCAATATGGACATTGTTAATGAAGAACTTGGTTACTTATATGATTAGCCATTGCACGTTCCACGAGTGTACACAGTACGTAGCTGATTTGCTATCGTCTTGGTGGTATTAATTGTGTATATAGTATAACGTTATGCTTCTTGCATGGGGATGCCTAGGCAGCAATAATTTGCACACGTTCGTTCCACTACTATAAATTGTTGGATTTTTATATACGTATATATATAATTGGGTCTAGCCTATTTTAATTCCATTTAAATCTAAATACCTACCTACATGTACCGATGTACGCATTATCTTTTTTTTTCCCCTGTCAATGTAGCAGTAGTATCTAGATCCCGGACTCTAACGAGAAACATGTGGAGAAAAACGCACATGGATGCCACTGAAGTCATCTAGTGGTGACGCATATAAGCGTCGTCATCATGTGATGACGCTACGCGGCCCTGTCTCCAGCTTAAATTAGTCTATTAATCACCACGACGCTAATCCACTTTAGAGAATTTTTAAGTATGCATGCGCTCTCGCGCGCACACGCGGCACACACGCTACAGTATTATCTTGCTTCACGCCATTCTCCATATTGCTTAATTCAATAAATAATACATACTGTGTGTATAATATTTCTTGACTCCGATCCAATCCGATAATATTAATTAATATATAATCCTCTACCTCAGCGATAAAGCTCGCCTATAAATACTCAATGACGATGGTCATACCATACATAGTTCATTTCAGACGATCCTATATAGTCCTAGCTAGACATAATAGATCAGTTAGCACGTACCACGTACGCCGTAGTTAGAGAAGACGACGTCGGTTACAGTAGAGGGAAGTGACGGTACTGCTAGCTAACGCGTCTGCAGGATCGGAGGAGCAATGGCGCCGGCAGTCGTAGTAGGGCCGATGACGACGACGGCCAGGGACCTGCAGCTCGCTGATAATAATACAACTGCTCCTGTTCACCATGCTCCCGTGCAGGTGGTCGTAGGGGAGGAGGAAGACGGCAGCAGGGCCATGGCGGGGCTGCCAGCAGCGGCCGAGGCGTTCGCGGTGGTGGAGCCGCCGGCGGACGAGGAGGCCTCGGCGGAGCGGCAGGCCGAGGTGTCCCGTCTGCTGGCCGGGTTCACGCGCCACCTCCAGGACCGGTCGGCGCACCACCTGGGGTACCCGTACAACCTGGACTTGGACTTCGCCGCGCTGGCGCCGTTGTTCCTGCAGGGCCTGTGCGTCAACAACCTCGGCGACCCCTTCGTGGAGAGCAACTACGGCGTGCACTCGCGGCCGATGGAGGTGGCGGTGCTCGACTGGTTATTGACGGAGATTCAGATGAGGGGCAGGGAGGAACTCCGATGCCCCCAACCAAAGAAGGATCCATTTCAAAGGGGACCCTAACAAGAAAAGGAAAGAACGAGATTCAGGTCTTCTTGGTACCTGTTATTGACGGAGGAGAACGAAGCAAATCGAATCAAATCAAATGAGGGGCAGGGAGAATCAGACTGCTTACTAGGGGTTGAACCACCGGCGGCGTTTCCGTCACCGAGCCTCCGCCTGGGACCGGACCAACCACTCCGCCTCCACTGCAGGATCCGCCTCCCTCTGCCACACCGAGTGATTGCAAGAGACCGAGAAGGATGGTGAAGAAGAACCCTAGAAACGGAGTGTGGGGAACGGGTGGCCAAGGTGGGGGACCGAGCAGGGCGGTGAAGATCCGTCGCAGGGTAGGCGCAGATACACTGTGTCAGATACGGCGCCCAGCTTTATACGTATCTGACATGTATTCTATTGGTATTTAGCTGTATTGGGCTGAAGGGGAATAACTGCACAGATCTCAAGATAACCCATCGGACGGCTGCATGTGGGGGAGCATGTGCTCTCGAGAGCAAATTTTACTTTCTCCAAGGACGTCCACAAGTGCCTGAGGAACGCGCGTTTCCTCGTGCACCAGCTCAGGGACGCCGGGGTGAGCGCGTCCCTGAACCCACTGAGCAACACGGTGGTGTTCGAGAGGCCACGAGACGAGGCGTTCGTGCGCAAGTGGCAGCTCGCGTGTGAGGGTGACATAGCGCATGTGGTGGTGATGCCAAATGTTAGCATTGAAAAGATCACCAGCTTTGTTCAAGACCTTGCTACTAAGCGGAGCAGCTGGTATCAGGATCAAGCCGGGCTTGTTGCTCTTTGCGTAGCAAAAGATATAGGGCACGAGAATTGTTTGTGTGGTCTCCATAACAATAAGCCAAAAACAATGTAGAAGCTTCAAACATTCATGCCTAACGACCCAGTCATATACTATATGGCTTCTTCTATACATAGATATATAGGGTGCATTTTTGGGTGAGTACAAGGTTCTCATTTTGTTTTCTTTTCCTCTACTTTCCCTCCTTTAGGAGATTGCTTCTACCTTGCTGTCACTCGTCATCATCCTTATGTTGTCATATACTATATGGCTTCTTCTGTGGATATATAGGGTATGCGCAGGAGAATTGTTTGTGTGGCCTCCATTTATAACAAGAAGCCAATAACAATATAGAAGGTTCAAACATGCATGACAACCAGTCATATATATAATATGGCTTCTTCTATGGATAGAGTCTGTTTTGTTGCCTTTCAATTCTTGTCAAACCAAAATCATAGCTTGTCGAATTTGTAGTCATCAATTGATTCATTACTAAAGAATTAGCAACACTATTTTTTTACCAAAGTTTTAGTAAGTTTCTAGAAATTTCTCAAACTACAAAAAGAGAAAATTGACAAGCCTTAATTATGGCAAGCAACCAAATACACACCTAATACTTTTCATCATAGATTTGACAAGCTTTGATTTGGCAAGTCTAAGTTTCCCTCCTTTCCCCAACTGCCTCTACTTTTCCTCTTTAGGGATCGCTTTTACCTAGCAGTCACCCGTCATCATCCTTATATTGTCATTATACATCCATTATCATCCTTATAGGGCATGAAAGCTTCTATCTAGAGTGTATTACAACCACACATTGTTAATAAGGGTATTTTGCACATTTGTATTATCAATGTATTTGCTTTATGGATGTGCCAACCGTATTATTCGGATGTTGCAAAACATCCCCATGAGTAGGAGGGTTTAAGTGCTAAAATTACCAACCATTGGATTAGATTCATGTGGTCTTGATTAGAGTTTACATAGTTTACACAGTAGTCTGGTTTACATAGCATACGTTGCCGTGTAAAATATGGCCAAGCTTAGACATAGAGCCGGGCCTTGTCGCTCGCTGGAGGTGTTGGTTTTTTAAATATGGCAAGGCCCAGGGTACGTAATTTAGAAAACAGAGTTATTATAGGAGTGCGTATTCGTATACTGCTGAATTGGAATTCTAGTATTATTTAAATTTAAACTGTATATTGGCCATCAGATCACGGATGCATACGAGTACACATGAAGACTACGCACGCACTCATGGCGAATCGGCTCCAACGACGTCGTCATCGTCTCCGGTGAGCACGACGTGACGACGGCGGCGAAACGTCCAGCAGCACTGCTGAGGAAGAGAAAGCCTGTCGCAGGAGGCATGCACGCACGAAGTATTCGTACGCTTCTTGGCCTCCTGCATGCATTCTATGGCGCAACGTGTGATATCGCAGTGCCCATTAGTCACGGGGTTGCAGATCGTCTCGTCTGCCTCATCTGCATTGCACACATACATATTACAAGCAAAAATATATAATTATTCATTCATAGCGTATTAATTATAAACCATCCATGCACACATATCGGATCATATTATTTATTGGGTACTAAATTCATTCTAGATCATATGATGTTTTGATATCTGTAGATACACTGATTTTATTATGTAGATAGACATATATATTATCTATATAAACATAGCAAATACATCATATCTAGAAAAACCAAAATATCTATCTCTAAGAGGAGACTTGTGAGGGTACACAAACCTAAAATAGGTCTCTAGTACAATATCTAATTATCTATAGCTTCCAACCGAATACCTATACAGAAGACTCATTTTAGGTGTTAGGAGAGACATAACACAAATCTGAGTATCCTCTCTCTTAGGGATCTAGTTGCAGAAAGAGTTATATTTTAGTTGCAGAAAAGGTTATATTTTAGGTCTTGTTTTTTTAATATAATTTAAGATCTTATTATTGTAATGCTACCTGAGGAGACTTGTGAGGGTACACAAACCTAAAATAGGTCTCTAGTACAATATCTAATTATCTATAGCTTCCAACCGAATACCTATACAGAAGACTCATTTTAGGTGTTAGGAGAGACATAACACAAATCTGAGTATCCTCTCTCTTAGGGATCTAGTTGCAGAAAGAGTTATATTTTAGTTGCAGAAAGAGTTATATTTTAGTTGCAGAAAAGGTTATATTTTAGGTCTTGTTTTTTAATATAATTTAAGATCTTATTATTGTAATGCTACCTAAAGAACGAATGAGTGTTGTATTTTGGAGTATTGTTGTTGGACACAGTCTAACTTAGAATAGGGAAGTGTGAAATAAAGGCAGATATGTATGCGCATATATACCTTTTTCCGAGTTAGAGAGGGAAAAAGAAGGCAAGAGGATCACAAGAACAAAAATGCAGAAGGCAGCACACACGGTCCTTGTTGTGCTGGTCTTGACGAGTGCCATTATATATGTTAGGGGAAGAACACTACCAAAATAATGTATGTTGTTCTTCCTTTCTCTTCTATGTTTATATAGAGGGAAAATACATGTATAAATATAAATGGGCTAAAATTTATTTTGTTTATTATTAGATATAGATATATATAAATAAAGGATTATGAAACTATTGATATTATTCCTAGAATATATGAATTTATTTATAGTTGTGTTTCATCTTCATGGAAATTTTAATGACAATTATACCCAAAAAATAATCAAGCGATTATAGAAAAGGTTTCCAAACGACAAAAATGATATTATTCCTAGAATATATGAATTTATCTATAGTTGTGTTTCATCTTCATGGAAAATTTTAATGACAACTATACCCCAAAAAAAATAATCAAGCAACTATAGAAAAGGTTTCCAAATGATCAAATTTTTGTTAGAGAAACATCCACGGAGAGAGGGGTTGAAGAAGAAAACTATACAATTGGTTATTTTTTATCTATATTTAATGTTCTAATACATACGGCTAAAAATTGATGTAATGGAGACAGAGAAAATTTAAAATTTGAAGAAAAAGAGAACAAAGTCTTACTGAAAAACCGAAACACATCGGCAAACCTAGTGGAGGGAGTCCTGGTGCTGTGCCAAGTAGTGGCGCTTCTTCCTTCGTCACAAAGGAAGCCACGTCAAAACGCATCCCACGCATCGTGTTTCGCACCGCACCGCGTGTTCCCTTGAGAATTCGCTCCTCCCCGCACGCCACCGCCGAAGCCCCTCCGTGGCCAAGCAGCCGGCACCTAATTCACCTCCTTTCCTCTTCCTCAGCCGCCCCGCCCCGACCCCCTCGCGGCTCGATCCCGCGATGAAGATCACGGCGCTGCTGGTGCTCAAATCCCCGGGCGATTTCTCCGCCTCCGCCTCCGCCTCCGGCAGCGGCGAGCAGCAGCAGGCCGTGGTGCTGGCCAACGCGTCGGACGTCAGCCACTTCGGCTACTTCCAGCGCTCCGCCGCCCGCGAGTTCATCCTCTTCGTCGCCCGCACCGTCGCCCTCCGCACGCCCGCCGGCAGCCGCCAGAACGTCCAGCACGAAGGCACGTCACCACTCACGATCACGCCCGCTGCTTCCTCTTCCTCCTCGTTTTCTTCCTTCCGGACCTCGATTGCTGACACCCCCCTCCTCTCCTCTTCAGAGTACATGGTGCATTGCCACAACAAGGATGGCCTCTGCGCCATCGCCTTCACCGACGCCCACTATCCCGTCAGGAGCGCATTCTCCCTCCTCAACATCGTACGCTACCGCTTCTCTCTCTTTCTGCTCTTCTTCTCCTGTCTCTGTCAACTCCCCTGTTACGCGGTGGTTACTTTCGACTTAGTGTAGTGATGCTGGTTTTGGGCTCTGCTTTATTTGCCTGCTTATATCTGATGATGGGCCATCCATAAGCATAGACTGCTTGCAGTTGCCGTGTTACTGAGGATTTAAATCCCTGACCAGTTAGGCCTCATCATCTATATTTCTGAGGTTAATTAATAAACACATAGCTGCCAATTGGATTTGCTCTTTGATATGTCTGTCATTACTTTCCAACCTTTTACTGGACTGCTGTCATCATGTTTTTGATTGTTGTAATCCCACCCCCTCCAGCTGTATTTTTGCTGCAGTGGTTGTGGTAAATAATAAAGTGATAATGCATGACCTCTCATGTTATTGCCATATGAATATGATGACACATCAGTTTCACAATGGTTATCCATGTCCTATATCATCTTCTACAGGTGCTGGAAGAGTACCAAAAGACTTTTGGAGAGTCATGGAGGACAACCAAAACTGATGTGACCCAACCTTGGCAATACTTGGATGATGCCCTAACCAAATACCAGGTTTGCTTCGTCTGGAGTTTGGATCCATACACATTTGTAGTTGTAGTTATCTAGAGGGACTAAAGATTTCGAAGAGAAAAACACAAAGCTCTGTTGTCTGTCCGAGCACACTGACTTTCACACACCCAGGATCTATTCGAGAGTAAATAGTGAAATAAGTTATGTGCATGCTCTTCCTCCGTCCCTTACATATGAATTGCCATGCTCCTGCAGTTATGTCTTTGAAAATGTAGCTTATCCAGGAATCAGATTCTTGTACACATGTACTGTTAATTATAGGGCGTGTGTCCAAATTTGGAGCTTTATGCATGTACTGTTTGTCCCCTCTTGTTGAGCACATCATTGTTCACTGACTAAATAAAGCTTGATTTGCCAAAGATTTATTGCCTTCCAATTCTTTTCTTTGCAGGATCCTGCAGAGGCTGACAAGTTGTTGAAAATTCAGAGGGACTTGGATGAAACCAAGATTATTCTGGTAAGTAACTTCATGTTTGTCGAACCCTCGGGCCTCGAGAACACGACTAACTAGCTTATAAAATTCTAAATGGAGTTATTTTCATGTGCACCGTACACGAGTCCATATATGTTAGGCAGTGCTAAAATTAAGTCAGGGGAGGTTTTGTTTTACCCTGCTTGGGTTCGGAGCAAAGGGGCGGGATGTTATTACATTGTCGAACTGGTGCTAGAATATGTTAAGAACACTAGTGTTTTTCTTATTTTATTTCTTTATGATTCATTCTTTACTGTTAGCCCATAGAGTTTGGTGCTCAATGTGTGCAGTAAGCGTGCCCTGTCAACTGTATGCTCAGTAATTTTATTACAAATTCTTGTGGAACAATGCAATATCTGGATTCTTTATTGTTTGCTGGCACTTTGAACAAGTGCCCTGCACAGGTGCTTGAATACTCTCAGTCACCTGCCTTTTGAGCTATTTGCTATTAGTATGTCTGATGAAGAGGCCATGAGTTACCACTGAGGCTAAGGCTAGTCAAGGCTACTTTCTTCTTTCACAAATTTTAATTTATGTTCCTGATTTTGATATTTGCAGCATAAAACCATTGATAGCATGCTTCAAAGAGGTGAAAGGTTGGATAGCCTAGTGGAGAAGAGTTCTGATCTAAGTATTTCTTCACAGGTAGGGATATTTTTGCTGTGTGATATTTTTGCTGTGTGTTATGTTGTTCAAAGACATACAAGTTATGGCCTATGGGCAATTGGTCAAAATGATTCTTCTGTCCAGTTGCATTGTTCTAGATACTGATTGAAAGACAATTTCTGAAGTTGTGTAGTGTCTAAATTAAGCATCTGAATATGTATGAATCTTCGCCATTGAAATTCGAAAAATTGGATCTATGATGCCACAAGGTGCCAGTTTTAGGAGAACTGCACTGAAGCAGCCTTAAACATTGACACCACCAAAAGATGCCATAGTTCAGATTTTTACCACTCAGTACATTCTGTTGTGCCTTTTACTATTCCCATTTTTATTTCTACATTTTTTTGGGGTCATATTTGCCCTGGGTTTGGGGTTTGATATTATCACTTGAGTAAGCCCGTTTAGTCAGAACAAGTTGAAGCAGAGGGGGAGGGGTGGCGCAGCTCTGTTCCTCTCACCACTATATATGTGTCGCTGTTCCTCCAAAGCTGCCACAACACACCAGATCCGGCTGCCCCTGCTCCAGATCAACACCGCGGACCAGGTAACTGGAGCCAAAGCTCTGCACCTCTCTTCCATAGTGTGTGGCCAGCCTGAGGACAGCAAATGAAGATCTAGAAGGGGCAGAGGAGGTTGGGCTGAAGTTACAGAGGGTGGTGTGCTCCTGCTACGGTTGATCTGAGGGGGGACATAAGCACAGTGATGGAAAAAGCCACCTGGGACCGATGCTATGCTTGGGTTGCCCCATGGGAGGGATAAAGGGGATCATGTTTTGGCCTAGACGCAGGAGGGCTGGGGCAAAATGGTTAACAGGTCCGTCATTAATGTCTAATTTGGACAGAGTGGTAATAAAAAGCTAAAGGGCGACATCTTTTGACGGTATTAAAGTGTATCGAGTTGCTTTGGTGGTATTTTTCCCAAACCTGTACCTTTCAATGTCACTGACAATTTTTTCCTTGTAAATTTGACAATATATAGGACCAAATTTCTTGGTCTACCCCTTGTGTCTTAGAAAGAAAAGGTAGGATGTAAAAAAGAACAAAATCTACACTTGTAGAATCATTTATATAGTAACAATTGTTGCTTTCATCGACATGCCATAGCTCTTCCATTGTTTGCCTAGAGAACTAAGCTAGAAAATGATAGCAGTCTTGTGTGGGTCCAGCAACATTAGGCTAACTGGTTAGCCAGTCCGTGGCTTGTTTATGATATGTTCGTGCTGACATTCCCCTAACTTGTATGCAGATGTTCTACAAGCAGGCGAAGAAAACCAACTCTTGCTGTACCATCCTGTAAATTCAGTAAGCTGTGCATCCTAGGGCAGTGGAGTTGTGTTTAGCGGTACTGGTGGCAGACGTATGTATCATGCTTTCATGCCATGCCCTTTCCTTTGCTCGATCTCGTTTCTGAAGAATGAATGGCATGGGGCTGATGGTTCGTTCTTGCCCAAAGTGTGAAACTGTGAAGGTTGCTTTGTGATTCTTTGTAAGTAAATCAAACGTGGTCAGGCTGCTAATTGTGAATTGTGATTGGAGCTGTGCTTGCCACTTGTTCTTTTTGTTTGGCGACCTGTTTGCACTCCTTTTTTTTTTTTCCTTTTCCAGTTTGTGTTGGAGAGTCGGCACTGCACATGCACATGCTGGTTCTGTAGCGTTGTGGTTGTGGGGTCGAAACATTGGAGAAGCTGAGCAGAGCTGCAGAGGCATAGTGCGGCCTGCTGGTTTGGTTTTGTTGGCCAAGGAAGAAGAGCAAGCATGATGATGTTGTCGAATTGAATTGAATTGAATTCACAGGAAGGTAAAAGGAACTGGTAGTAAATCTCTAGATTAGTTCATGCCAAGAAAGAACTCAAGACTAGGAGTAGTAGTTTGGATGAAGGCAGCAGAATCAGCATTCAGTAGTACTAGTTATACATAGAATTGGGTTAATTAGATCTTGTAGAGGAACAAGGTGGCGACGAAAACTCAAGCCCAATCATGGAGACGCGAGCACGAACGGACGCTGCAGACCCCACCACCTGCAGCGCAAAGCATGGATGAGCACGCAGTGACCGACCTGACGTGACAAGCAAAGGGAAAGATAGCACAACAAATCACCTTGGTGGCTGCGCCGGTGGCGTCGCCGGTGTCCGGCAGCGGCAGCACGGTGGAAGTGTCGGTCATGCCGGTGGGCAGCGGCACCGTCGGGTTGCTGCCGATGAACGGGTACCCCTCGCCGCCGGGCCCCGCCCCAGGGGCCGCCGCGGACGCGGCGCCCGAGCCCGGCTGCAGCGGGAAGCCGAAGTGCGGGGCGGCCTGCTGGCGCTGCCCGGGCGCTAGGCTCGGCGGGGAGGACACGGACACGGGCACGGGCATTGGCGGCGGCGGCAGGTCGTCGGCTCCCGCGGTGGGCGGCGGTGCCGAGAGCGGCGGGAGGCCGGCCGCGTGCGCATGGGGCGCGGGGGCACCGTGGCCGACGGCGCCGGCGGCCGGATGGGCATGGGCGTGCCACTGCCAAATGCCAATGGGTTTGCAATTGTCTGAGTCACTAGTGTACCAAGGAAGCATTGGCCAAGAGCTCAGAAAGAGGACTGACTGGACTGGAGGAGAGGAGAGATTACCGAGATTTTTGATTGATTACCTTGGTGTCGTCGGCCGCTCCGGCGGACCGCGGCAGCAGGAACGCCAGGACGGCAGCGCCGAGGAGGCGGAGCACAGTGAAGCCTCCGCCGCCGGCGCCGGAGCCGCCGTGTCTCTTGTCCATCATCCCCTCTTGCCTTCTCTTGTTCCTTCCTCGCGCTCTTGTTCAAGGGAAGGGAAGCAGATCAGTGCAATGAATGACTCGATTACTAGGCGCAAATGTACCGACCAGGTCTGCTGAAGCGCTTAAGGGGTGGGTACTACACTAGTACTCCGTACTCTTGCTTGCTCGCTCTCGCTATGGCTCTGGTCTGAGAGAGCACAACAATGGCGGCAGGGCAGCTGTGGAGTGTGGACCAGGGACAGTGGCCTTTAAAAATGTGCAGGACAAAGCGCAGCATCCATCCAGCGCCTGCTGCCTGTGCTGTGCAGCGTGCAGAGGAGAGGTGATGATGACGCTACAGTGGCTGGACTGTTGGAGGGCAGGACACTGCTTTCTCAGTCTCTCTCTCTCTCTCTGTGTTTCCGTGTGGTGGGGTTGGGACTTGGGAAGGCTGCAGTAGCGAGGCATTGGATTGGAACGGAGGAATCTCCGTGCATGTCTCCGTTCCTCCAGTCCGTCCGTCCGTCCCCATGCATGGGGGCCATGGGCCATGTTTGTGTTTGGGGTATGATGCCGCCTTTGTCATCCGCAGGAGGAAGAGGATGTCAGTTTTGAGCCTTGACAAAACATTCCATCATCGTCTACAATTGACTGTCATCCATCAACCAGATTTCGCTTGCACTCTTTAATTCTTTCTTTCTTTCTCTCTTTCTTTTTTTCTTTCTAGAGAGAGAGAGAGAGAGAGAGAGAGAGAGAGAGGGGCAGTCATGGCGGTGCCCGTGCCAAAGAATGTGTCTTTCTTTCATGAGACCGAGACCGAGAGTCCGAGACCGAGAAAAGAACCTCTTATCTTTTTCCATCTTTGACCTGTTGGTACTAGTACAAGAAGAGGACTGGAGTCGACCATCGGTGCGTGGTTATTAAACAAATGTAAGCACGATACTTATTTACGCTTGCTTGTAAAGACGTGCTAAAAAGAAGGCCGTAATGAGAAGCTAATTACACTCCCTAGTCCCTAGTCTATGCCTAATATTTAAAAGGGAGAGGTTTCTCCCCCCAGATTTTCGTCCGGCCCATTCATTATTTCCCGTCCGGCCCAGCCCATTCTTTCCGTTCGCGCCGCTTTCCCATTCGCGACGTTCTTTTTCGTCCGGCCCAGCGCACGCTCCCCTCCCCACCAGACCACCCGCCGCTCTTCCACCCGTGACTCTCCCTCGCCGAACCGGCGGTGGCGGCGCAGCTGGGTGGCGTCCTCCTCCGTCCGTCAACGCCGCCGCTCGCTCTCGACCTCTGTTTCCTGCCCCTGCCGCTCGCCTCCCCTCTACCGGGGCCCGTCCACCATCATCCCTCGGCAGCCGCCGCGGTCCCGCTGCCGCTCGCTTCGCCGACCGATCCATGTGCGTGCGAGACGCGGGAGGGATTGGCGCCGGAGGCAGACCGGGCAGGATGTTCTCCGGCGACTGGACGCCGCCGTGCGGCAGCTGCTGCATCTGGCCTCATCCTGTCCCCGCCCCCTTCCCCGTCGCGGCAACGCTGGCGCCTGGCGCCGCCACATACACGCAGGCCCGCTCCCTGTGCTCTCCTCTGCGTCGACCAGCAACCGGCGCTAGCCGTCCACCGCCCTGTGCTCTCCTCTGCTGCGCGCTCCCGGTGGCCGACAGCACCGGAGGTCGCCGTCCACAGGCCCGCTCTCTCCGCCTCGGTGGCGCTGCTTCTCGCCGGATCTCGCACGCGAGGAACATCCATCTCGATCTCTAGGTGTCCGGACGGAATCAACTTGGTTCTCCACGAAGTGTTCGATTCAGACTTCTCTCCTCTCCCTTTTTTCACAAAGTTTTCGATTCAGACTTCTCTCTTCTCCCTTTTTTCCAGGATTGGTTCGCCGGATTGGACGGGCGTCGTGCTCTCGTTGTGTCACAAGATCCTCACCCTTGACCTCATTGGGCCCAGTGCACCAGGCGTCGCCGAGGTCATCGACGCTGTCTTCGACGCTGTCACGACCTGCTAGCTTTGAGGTCGTCACTGACCTGGCGTCCAAGGAGGCCGTCCTGGCAAGGGTCCTGCAAGTGCTGCTCGCTTGCGTGCGTGCACAGCCATATGCAGCACCGGCACTTGTCGATTCCCACGTCTGCATGATCGTCAACACATGCTTCCGCTCCGTGCAGAAGGGTGGAACCGAGGGGGAGCTAATGCAGCGTGTCTCCCACCACACAATGCAGGAGGTTGCAAACTGTCTTTGCCCGTCTGCAGGACATCAATGTCACCGTGTTGTCGACGCGCAGATATGGACCATTGTTATACTCGCTATTACTTTGTTGTGCTGATGAACATGAAAATTTTGCCTCCCCCCATCAGCATAACTCAGCTTACTATGCTTATGTACATTGGTCTAAAGTATAAACAAGTGAAATGATCTAGGTCTTTTCGTCCTTCTTAGTTTTGAACTAATTGTTATCATTTGAGCAATATGACCACCTTGCTATTACTGAAAGTCTGACACTAAGAGCAACTCTTGTTAGTTGTTAGCCAGGAACCAAGCTTTTGTTAGTAGGAACTTGGAAAGCTCATGTCTTCCTATACGAAATGAAATTTATTAATTTGCTGGTAGCATTTGTTATGCAGGTTGCTGGTTGCAAGAACCCATGTTTGGGTGCTAAGGAGACAGCGACACTAAGAGCAACTCTTGTTAGTGGTTAGCCGGGAACCAAGCTTTTGTTAGTAGGAACTTGGAAAGCTCATGTCTTCCTATACGAAATGAAATTTATTAATTTGCTGGTAGCATTTGTTATGCAGGTTGCTGGTTGCAAGAACCCATGTTTGGGTGCTAAGGAGACAGCGAACAGGAAGACTGACTATGTATGTTTCACTAGCTCTGGCTATGAGGTGGTAGATACACATGGTGATGTGCAATACAAGGACTTGATGGAGCCATTTGGAATTCCTTGTTTGGTAGAGATATTGCAATTCTTGTGCTTCCTTTTGAACATAGCTGAAGACATTGAGGTGAACCCAAGGATGAATCCAATTGACTTTGATTACGATGTGCTGCTTTTTGCTATGGGGGGGGGGTTGATTAATTTGGGTATTGAGTTGTCAGCTTTTCTATACACACACATAAAAAACGGTTAGCATTTCTATAGGATGAATTGTTCTGCAGTCTAATGCATTTTGGTTGGTCAATAAGCCTCCCGATTCTGTCAATAGTGTGCAGTATTGTTTTTACTCTCTTTTGCCATCTGCACCATGAGCATAAGCTGCAAACAAAGGCTTTTCTTCTCATGTGTTATCCTAAGATTAGGATAGTATAGATATGAGCAAGTTATCAGCAGCACAAAGTTGTACTTGAGGCTCGAATTGATTTTTGCCGGTAGAAAGAGTTTATGGCTGAGATGTATGCAAATATGGACTATGATTTAGAGACTCAAATACTTTTGAAGAGTTAGCTAACCTTCTGTCTATGAGCGCATTTTCTGTGAACAGTCCTTTGTTAACTCTAAACGTTTGTTAGCTCTACATGTCCTTGCTTTGGATGGTTTGATTGCATTCAGGCAATGGCACAGCAGATGATAATGCACCTCAACATCATGAGCAAACAGTACCAGAAATATGTGAATATTTTCCTTCCTGGCAGTTGAAGTGGAGAGCAGTAATGATCCTGAACAGTTGCGGACTGTTGCATTCTTTGAATAGTCATGACATGATAAAGCTTCATATTATGTTAGTGCTAGCCTCTAAAAATCTATCTTATGGATCCACGACAAATTTGTTTGGGATTATACCTTGTGCACTTAATAAAATTAGCTTTGATAATTTATGATTTTATTTTGATAAAAGATCTATATAATCCTCAGTTGTTTTGTCTCTGCGGTTGCAAGATTTGAAAAGAACATTTATTGCCCTTTCATTGCCACATGGTTAATAGAAAATTAGTATTCTGTGTTCTATGTTTGTTCTCAAATCCAATGTCTAATTGACTCTGGTTTCTGAGTTGAAGCACATAAAAAATGGAAATCAAGTCTAATTAACTAATCCCTTTATTAGAAAAGGTAAAAATAAATGAATATGTATCATTTATGTTGTTGTTTTCACAATAAATATTTGATATTCTTTTTCTCCAGTTGCAATGTGTTTCATATTTTTTTCTCCCGTTGCAACGCACGGGCCTCTTTTTTTCATACTGCGCATTATACAACAGATGATTCTCCTCTCTCATTGACAAAACTCCCACCCTAAAACCCATAATATTTGGGTATATTTTTAAAATGCTCTAATTCACCTATATTACATTATCACACCATGGATGGAGTGTGGCGTAATTAATTCCTTCCACACTGTACATTGATGAAAGAACACAAAGGAAAAACAGCTTTCTACACCTGCAAAAATAGCACTGAAGTAACAATACGATAACGACATTGACTCCATTAAATAGTATCAATAATCCATGAAAAACTTAGCTGGATACAGACTTACCAATATCTATGATAGCGCAACAAGTAAATACATGATGAGTCAACTCATGGGGGCTTGGCGGCGGCACCATTACAATGTTTCCATCACTTGCTGGAGTCCACATGCGAGTACTCAGGCTGTACTGCTCACAAAGTTGTTCACTATCGTTCAGACGGGACAAACGCAAGCAGATGACAATAATTTGGTGAAACAGACGACAGCCATTTACTCAACCCCTTGTTTGGTGGGAGTGAAACGCAAAGACAACGCTCCCCCATAAACAAGGCAAAGTTTCCAAAGCTTGGAATGGGCAGAAACCTTACGATGACAAGGTCAGTGAGTCTGTATACTGCCAGATCTATGCAGGACTCATCCTTGTAAGCAATCGCCAATATCTCTCAGCCTACACTCTACCAGGCCGAAAATAACGTTGAATCTGTTCCATGGGCATTCGGAAATCTTCACCGGCAACGGGAAATGAGGAAATCCATCAGCTGCAGTGGTGAATGGTGGATCAACCCGGTAGACGTGTACTCCCTTGTTACTCGCGTACTGAACCTGCAACATGTTGACCTTGCCACTGGAAGACACGGGTAACAAAAAAGATTAATTGGAGCTTCCAATCACTACTACATAAAGTATTGAGCAAAATGCACCACAGGTCCATTAACTTTTGTCTCTATGTCATCCAGGTCCACTACCTCTCAAATTGCAGATTTGGGTCCCTGATCTATTAATTTGGTGCACCAATGGTCCAAATCGTTTCGAAGGCAGGATTAGATCCTACGTGGCTTTCCACGTTGGCGGCTTACAGCACCTGTCCTGCACGTGCGCGCTGGTTGAAGTAGAAGAAGGCCACCTCGTCGGTGTTGAACTTGATCAGCACAGGCATCTTGCTTGCGTGTAGATGTACATGTATATGCATGAACGTGCATGCACACACACACACACACACACATATACACATTGACCTGCATCCTGGCTTGTACGTGCATACATGCATGCATGGCATGTACGGCATGTGCATGGCCTGGACGACGTGCATGTCTTCGTGTAAACTGAAGAAAGAAGCTAGCAAGCTACAGTGACATGCATGAATGCATATGTATATGTGCGTCGATATGCTAGGCGAGAAGCTAGCAAGGGTCATGTGTATGGACATCTGTACACGTATACGTGACTATTTGGAATAGGCAGTACTGTGCGGTACGTACGCCAGTTTGTGTCACGTATTTGTGTAGGATTGTACGCTGCTAGCTGAGCCTGCACGAGACAGCCGGCGCGACGTAGATCAAGTTGGCGCAGCACGATACAACTCGGCACGTGTTCTGGAATATTCTAGAATTTTCCAGGATAAACGGATGGCTGAGGTGTTGATTATCGGGTGGTACACGCTTATCGGCTCCAAACGATACTGAACCAAATATATGCATGTACTTCACGTAATGCAATAGGACTCTATCTTGCCGGGTCCACATATCATGGACTGCATGGAGGGAGTTTTGATTGTGTTCGGTCAACGACCATCACGTACGCGGCCAGGATTTTTTTTTTCTGCGAGCACACTCAAATGAGCATGTATTCCCTTAAGAGGGAAGTGTTGTAAAACATACGGACTCTTTCCTAAAAGGAAAAGAGAAGGAGGAATCCTAATCCGTTTGTATGTGGGCTTTTACTAAAACTCTTAGGCCATAGCAGGACTATATATACATGGGAGCTCTATGTTGTAATTACTAATAAGCAAGGAATAAAGAATAATCTCCCTATTTTGTGTCTACTTGTTCTTCTACTTTCATCTACTATGTTGATCATGAGAGACGGAGAGAGAAAGGTCCTAACCGCTGGCAACATGTTTTATAACACGTTATCGGCCACGACAAGCTCTACGTCGACATCACCGTTGAAGCTGCCGCTGATCTACACCGCCGTCGCTAGTGCCAGCATCTGCCGCGACTACTTCGACGACGTCGACATCCTGACGTTGTTAGCGGAATGGATCTACTACCTCTACCTATAACTAATCTGCACTGCATCGACATGTATCGTCGTCATCAAGCAGGTTGTTCTACGACAATGCCAAACACCCTACGCGGTATGTATCTACTAGCCACTGTCCTACGCGACACGTGAGGTAGATCAAATTGGCATCCTTTATAAGGTATGAAAGAACCATATCTTGAAGATTATGTTTATTTCTACCATTGAACTAGACAATTTTTACCGTATATGCAGTACGCATATATAGATTTAAACATGAAGTGCATATACCGGAAGTATGTGAATTTTGCATCTATAAGAGTTACACTAGGGTTAACAATAAAATTTGCATGCCTAGTCCAAAGTATCACGCTTGTGCTGCTGTGCACCAGGTTGTCATGCATGCACAAGAAGTCACACAGCCTGAAATAATAATGGTCCTCATCACCACTCACAACCATCCCAGGCCTGTATGCCACCACCACCTGTGCATAATTGTTCGTGGCCTGTATGCCATTAATCAAATCAAAGTATTTGCTCAGGCTGAAACCGGTTGGCGAACAAGTTTTGTGTTCTCGAGTGGCTTGCACGCCGCGTTGCCGCTGAACGGCCTGATCTGCACCTCTGGAGTTTTAGCACCCCGTAAACTGCCCAAGCATGTCCGGCCGAATGCTCAAAAAAAAAAAAAAAAAAAAGCATGTCCGGCCGAATCGAACTAGAGGAGAGAAGAAGCCAGAAGCGTTACAGATAAAGATGAAACAAAACTATTGGACCATGTGGAAGAAATTAAGTTAAATATAAGCAAAACTAGAAAGGCCGTATTAATCTGAATTTTTTTATGTAGGCCTATAAATCCTGTAGATTGTGTTTACACAAAATGTGACTCCGCGCCAAACACACAGCAAGCCGAAAAGCATGGCTTCAATCGGACAGCCGCACGGTTTGGAAATACGGAAGCGTGCCAGTCAATTTGACCTGAAAACTGACAAGGGATAAAAGATTGTTAAATACAAAATCGGAACGTGCCGGATGAGACCAGACAGTTCCGTATATACGGCCCTGAAGCCACTTACGACGACATACAGCTATAGAAGCTGTCTGCCAACCATGCATATGATTCATTCGGCTAATATGGAAAGAAAACACGTAAAGCCTTGACTGCCGAACATGCATGCATGAGAAGACGTAATTACATAATTAAGACTAATCATTGACGTTAACGCGTAGCCAAGCTCGGCAAACTAGCCGACTCGGGATCCATGAAGAAGGAACATGCATGCTAGCAAGATCAAAACTTAATAAAACCCGTATCCGCCGCACGACACTTAGTTCTATTAAGATCTAAACGTACTTAACGTGCAAGAACCCGTAACATGTAACAATCTAGATTGATCTTATTCGGCTACATAAGCATACGATCTATTTATCATGATAGTATAAGAGTAAAGAACATTAGAGAGCAAATAGATCTATAAAATAAGAAGCCGAAACCGACCAAATCTAGATTGGGCAAAAGAGTGTTACAAATAAATAAAAATTAAAGACATGCAACACGTGATAACTTAATGAATCTATTAGATCTTGCCAAGTCTAATAGAGCCGATAAATATCTCGCTTTTGCAAAGCTATCAAGCGGACGCCTGCCGCACGGCCATCTAGTCGAGATGAACTAAGCATAAGCAAAGACTTCTTGATCATCAAGTAGACGCCTGCCGCACGACCATCCCATCGAGATAAACAATACTACTTGCATCAATATCTAAATCCACCGTATGATACTAGACATGATAACAAGGTTGCCGGTACTTACGGAGGTCGACGGATCGATGACTCCTCTCGAAGAACTCGACCACACGACAAAAGTACTCGAAACTTGGCACGGGGCCGGTTGTATTAGTTTGATTGTGAATAATCCTTTTACAATGGTCGAGGGTTCATATTTATACCCTGGACAAATATAAGTCCTAAACAGATACGATTACAAAGATTTTTAGGCAATTTTTTTTTTGAAAAGATCAGTAGGGAAATTCCCTACCTATATTTTTTCTTTTTCAATTGAATGAAAGAATGAGTATGTACAAAAACAGAAGAAAAGTTTACAAGGCAACAATGCCCAAAGAAAAAAGAGGTCTATACATGGTAGCTATCTCTCCAGATGCTGAGGGAGCGTTGCCTGCTTGCTTTGGTCTTGGTGCAAACCAGACCAAGCTCTTCTTTGAACTCCTTTTTCCAGATGTTAAGATTAACCTGTCCATGATCGAAGATAACTTTGTTTCGAGTAGTCAGATTATCCAGCAGGCAGTGATAATTATCTCTCTGAAGATTGAGTTGTCAAAGGAGGTTCTGGCGTCAATCATCATATCAAGCGGGGGCAGATCAGTGTTCCAGGAGATGGGAATTGTTTCCCAGCAAGCTTGGCTGAAAGGACATAGGAAGAACAGATGGAATGTAGTTTCTTCTGCTCCACTGCTGCAAAGTGCACAACTATAATCTTCCAGGGTCATGTTTTTAGGCAATTGTAAAGCCATCATCTTTATTCTTCTCGGAATTGTCACGTTTCCTTCCTTCAAAGTTGGCCACCTTGCTTCCCGAACAGAGCCACTGCATTTTAAAGATAACCGAACGCGTTACCGCTTGCCGAACCACCCGGAGTCAGTCGCATATATGTTTGCCGAATAGCTCGAGATTAGCCGACCGCACACGTATTTGCCGAACGCGCTGAATTCCTGCTCTCTCATAGCCTTTGCCGAATCGGCCCACCTGTCATTGACCTTTACCAAAATCCAGCGTTAACACATGCCCCCTCAATTTCGAGATAAAAGTGATTTTGTTCCGAAATTGACCACAAACTCTTTTCTCATTTAGGTCAACACTGTTCAAATCCGCAGCCGTCACTCAAAATCCAACTCTCTTTCGTTCCAGATTCAAGCTCGACTCTAACCCTTAATGGCGACCCAGGATGGAGTTCCAGAGGTAATCCCCAATTCTTTTTATGTATTCGGCGATCTTCTCACTGTTTCTTACACCCTTTTGATTCTTCTCTGGCTTTATCACCCTTTTGAAGGAATACAAGGATACAATTCTGATCCTCTATGCTGCGAACCCTGATTCGTACTTCTTGGGCCCGATGGGAGATCCCAATCCCATTGAGTTTGTGGAGAAGGAGACCTTGAGGATCCCTTTCAAATCCGGAGTTGCTTCCCCGAACCGATGGCCAAATACTTTCAAAACCTGGTCTTTCCCTCCGATTTCTGGATGGCGAAAGTGGTACCAGAGAATGTTGAACAAGAGTAGTAGTCACTGGGATTCTCAGGACATTCAGCATTGCTTAGAATTATCTCTATCGGCAACACCCAGAAACGACTCTCTCTTGATAGCAGCTTCCCATTTCTGGTCTGACGCTACCAATTCTTTCATCTTCGGTCACGGCCCGATGTCTTTCACTTTGGCCGATATCTTCATGATGACAGGCCTTAATGTAACGGCGCCAGTATACCCTTCCAAGTACAAGAACAACAAAGCAACTTAAGGCGGTCAAATCGGGAAGCGGGTGGACCAAATACATCTGAGACTTACATGTCCACAGGGTCTATTGATAACAAGGAATACAAAGCTTTCCTGAACATGTGGCTCTGCAGGTTTGTTTTTTGTGGCAAATCCAATGAGCCAACTCTCAATCACATGGTAATGGCCGAGGAGCTGGCTGCAGGAACTTTAATTCCTCTAGGCATATATCTCCTGGGAGCTGTCTATCACATGATGCATCAGATCATTGTTCAGATGCGTCAATATAGGGAGATTCATTGTGTAAATGGTCCCTGGTGGTTTATGCAGATGTGGCTACAATTGTATATGCACCAGATAGTCTCTGTGGACCTTAACACCTTGGGTTTTTCCTTCTGTCAATGATGATGAAGACGGCCAAGTGAAAGAGAAGGCCTGTCAAACTTATGGAGAAGCAGCAGCTGCCATTACTATTGATATAGACCTTGGCCATCTATTCAAACTATTCTTTAAAGGCTTCAATCATGTGATATGGCTCCCTTATAGAGAAAGTGACACTCTGACTCGGCCTTGCAAATTCGGTTATGATTCTAGCTGCTCAGACAAGGTTGCTACAGAGATCTTCAATTCTTTCATTAAGCCCTGTGTCTTGCCAGCAGAGTTTCACCATGGGAGGTTGCTGAATCCTTCTTATGAATTCTACAATCCAAACATATCAGCTAGGCAGTTAGGCTGTGGGCAACTGTCCTCAAGATTGTTTTTCTCAACCATTATAAGGCCCAGAGAGAGAATAGGAGATGAAATGGAGGCCAAAAAGGTTTTTGAGCTTGGATGGGATCTACCAGAAATCATGCCCTCACCCTTAGGATTAATAGAAGCTGCTCATCCTTTGTTTTCCTCTTGGTGGCAAGAGTGGTGTGCCCATATTTTTAACATGCCAGTGCACCCTCTGTGTCAAGATTTGTATGCTCAATTTGATTCTGACAGTGAGGTAACTTTCTTCATACTCACAATTACCTCTTTTTCCGATTTTGTTTTTAATTTCAGTATTGTACTGTCTTTTGCAGGATCTTGAGCCTACCCCTCCCTCACAAGTAGTCCAATATTATCAAGCTAGACCCATCCCTGCCTTAGGTTTTGACGCTCCATCCCTGGCAACTTTCATGAAAATACCAGCAGCTCTAGGTACAGCTTCCTTAAGAGGTGAAGACAAGAGGAAAGCCATTACTGGATCAAGCAGAGATGTCAATGTGCCCAGGAGGACAAGATCTAAGAAAGCCAAACTTCCCCCCAAAGTATACCCTCAGTTAGCTTTGTTCTGAACCATGATGGGGCTTATATTTATCATCTTTCTTTCCTTTTCTTGCAGCCACAGGTCAGGCCTTAAAGATCGGCCAATGTGCTGAGAATTACTGAAACATCTTCTCAAGCACCTGAAGATGTTGAAATCCAAGAGCAAGATGTAGAAATTCAAGAAACCACTGGCCATATAGGTACTTATTTTCTTGACTAATTACTTTCCTTCTTTGCACCAAATGAACTGATTTTGCTACTTGATACTCAGAAGCAGATCATTCCTTAGATAGAATGGCAGAAGAATCCCCTCCTCATGCTTCTATTGATAGTGCAGAAATTCAGGAAGCCATTGGTCACATAGGTAAAGCTTTTCATGTACCCTTATTCTTTTTCTTTTGCCAATCTTACTTATTGCATCCATTACCCGTTCTCAGATGATTTTCTGGATGGGGTGACAGAGGGATCATCTTCTCCTCAAGTCTCAAGCTCATCATCCTCAGGTGTCCAACTGAACCCTCAATCAAGCCAGGACAGAAATCGAGCTGAAGAAGCCTCTGCACAAAAGGTAATCCCTTACCACATTGATCTTTCAGATAGCTCTGATCAGTCGGCTAATGGTTCTCCTTTTCCACAGGATGATGCTAAGCTGACCGTTAGCTACTCTTTCACAATTGAAGAGTATATCAATGAGGGAGACGACGAAGCTACATCCCAACAACAGTTGTCGGCAGAGAATCAAGCTCGTCTAAAAGAAATTGCTCTTCTCCTGACCAAGGATATCAGTACTCTGGTCCAGGATGCAGATCAGATAAGGGACCTTTTTGAGCTTATTGACCAAGAAATTCCCCAAGCTCTCAGAACTCCTTTAGAATCTGTAACTCATCTTGATGACCATGTTGGTAAGGTTAGGAGAGCAAATAAGAACATAGCATCCAGAGCTGCTCTGCAAGATGATAAACTGATGAAGAAGCAACAAGTCAAGGAGTTGCATTCCTAGATTCAAGTTGCTAAACAAACTTTGGTAACTCTGGAGCCTGAACTGGCAACTATGGAGGAAGAGAAGACCAGACTGGAAGCTCAATTAATTCGGCTGAATGCCAACATCCAGTCCCACAAAGATAAGATTGCTAATCTACCAACCTCCATAGATGCAACCAGGATGAAGATAGCTTCTGTCATCAAGGAAAATCAGCAGATCAAAACTCGGCTTACCAAAATCCAAAGCTCCAAGGATGATGACAACAAAGTGCTGGAGGAAGTTAGCCGAATCAGGAATGATGCTATAGATGCCATTAACCTGTTCCTAGGCAACTGAAACACTGGGTTGTAATGTATTTACTGTATCTTTTTTAACACTTGCACTCCCTGTGATAATTTCGGTTTCCTTCATTTCAATCTGATCAGTGACACAACCGAATGCCTTTAGGCCTCCCGAATAGACAGATGGCCATCATCCTGGACTTCCCGATTAGGGAATTAGCCGATTCCTCTGAACTGTCATTTTTTATTTAGCCGAGCCTGGCCCAGCCCGGTAACGGCCCAAAAGAGGAATAAACCCTACTTCGTCGTTTGGTATACCCCGAGTCGTGCGCCACGAACTCCATTTTGGCCTATAAATAAAGCCCTCTTCCGGCTTTCACCACCATCGTCGGTTAGCATTCACTACCATCTTCTCATCTTCTTCACCGAAACCCTTAGGAAGAAAACCCCATCTTCAAATCATCAATGTCGAGCGCCGGTGACCACGGGAAGCGTCCTGCCGAAGGAGAGGCAGGAGGGAGCAGGCCGCGACGCCGGCAACGCCATGGGTAAGATCAGTCTGCTGCCTTTGCGTGTTCTTGCTCACTGTTCACCTTCTAATCTTTCGGTTCTTCCTTTTTCTCAGGTCGTGAGTCATCACGGGGCAATACCATCTGTTGCCCCCAATGGTGGTGACTCAACCGGGTACCTCCAACCAACCGGTGTCGGTCGCCGGCTCCTCAAGTTCCTCAAGCTCCTCCGACTCCGGCAACTCCTACAACCCTAACCCCTAGGGTCCAGCAGAACCGGAGGAGGAGGAGCCCCTATACGTTCACGAGGAGGCGCTCCGTTTCCGCAAGGAGAGGGATGAAGCCCGGAACGAACTCGGCGAGGTCTCCAAACAGTTCGGCATCGCACAAGCCGAATGGGAAGACCAGCGCAAGCAGCTCTACGACGCCGTCACCGGTTCGTCCGTTACTGATTTCAATCTGTCCACTGTATTCATTACATTGATCATCTTCTCTGCTTTGCAGCACTTTCTGCGGAGACCGAGCGTCTGAAAGTAGCAGCAACCCGGGCGGCCGACAAGGTGAACGCCCAGGGAGAAACCCCTGAGGCGCGCTTGGATGCCATCGACGGCCGTGTTGATCAGGCCATCATCCAAGGCGTCCACCTTGGCGTCTCCCTCGGCCTGGCGGCGATGTCCTCCCGCACCAGTGAGGACTATTTTGTTCAAGCCGTTGGCTTTGCAGGAGGTCATCCTCACGAGGTGGAGGACATCGAGGAGCATTTGGAGCTCTACGGGGACCATACTACCGCCCTTGCCGAGTCCACAAATCCCCAATCTATTCTAAATAAGTTGTTCTAGGAGTAGTTTGTAATTAGGGATTACCTTGTGAATGATAAAATCATCTTCTGAAAATGTAATACATTTATGTCTTTGTGTTGATTCTTTGGATAAATGTTTCCGATGTTCTCTTTGAATTGAAACAGACTCGAGTGACTTTCCGAATGCAGTGATGTCACTTTAACCGATCAGATCTTAGTTTTACGCCATAAACGATTTGACGCATCATCGAAAGCAAGTACCATTCAAGATCTTATCCTTCTCTTTTCCCAATAAACCAACCAGTCAGAACGTTGAAGTCATTATAAGATCATTCGGTTATATTTTGAACTAAAGGCGACACGACTCGTATCGGCTGTTTACCAACTTCATATATTTTTCACTGAAGGCGATGTTGCTTCATCGGCTATTTGATTTCATATTTTTCTCATGAACCAATTTCGATACTGGGGTAATATTTCTTAAGATATCATCCGTTGATAGCCTTGGTAAATTCTTCCCCAAACAAAGTTTTCAAAATATATGCATTACCAGGCACACATCTTTCTACCCGAAAGGGTCCTTCCCAATTTGGAGACCATTTGCCGAATGCCCTGTTTTTTGATCCAACCTAAGCAAAGATAGTTTTCCAAACCAAGTCACCTTCCGAGAATTGTTTCTCTCTAACTTTTTTGTTATAATACTTGGCAACACGTATCTTATTTTTCTCAATATTTTCCAATGCTTTGAGACGAATGAAATGTAAATCTTCCAATTCATCTGTCATCAGATTTGCGTAATCTCCCTCTTCCAAGTCTTTCTGCAACATAACCCGCCTTGAACCCGATTGCAATTCCCAAGGTAAGACGGCATGATGCCCATAAACCAATTCATAGGGGGATGTTTGAGTTGATCCATGACAAGCCATTCGATAAGCCCACAATGCTTCACCGAGAACCGGATGCCATCTTTTTGGTTTCTCATCAATCTTCTTTTGAATGATCTTGATCATAATTTTGTTGGATGCTTCTGCTTGTCCATTGGCTTGTGCATAATAAGGAGAAGAGTTACATAGTTTGATCTCCATGTTTTCGGCAAAATCACAAAACTCTGAAGAAGTGAACTGAGTTCCCTGATCGATTGTTATAGTTTGAGGGATCCCAAATCTGTAAATTATATGTTCCTTGACAAAACTGATCATGTTCTCTAATGTAATTTTCTTCAAAGGAATAGCCTCAACCCATTTAGTAAAGTAATCCGTAGCCAGGAGCACAAACTTATGTCCTTTGCTTGAAGGAGGATGTATTTGGCCAATTAGATCTATACCCCATCCCTTAAATGGCCAAGGCTTGACTATTGGGTTCATAAATGCATTTGGAGCCTTTTGAATATTGCTAAATTTTTGACAATCATGACATCCCTTATAATAATTGAAGCAATCTTCCAGCATAGTCGGCTAAAAATAACCAGTTCTCCGAATTATCCATTTCATTCGGTAAGCTGATTGATGCGCACCACATAATCCTTCATGCACTTCATACATCACTTTTTTGGCCTCTTCTTGACTTAAGCATTTGAGCAATACTCCATCCATAGATTTGTAATACAGGTGATCATCAAGAAGGACAAACTTAAGAGCTTTGTACCTGAGTTTTCGGGTAACTTTTTGTGACGGATCCTTCAGATATTCGATGATTTCATATCTCCAGTCATCAGTCACCGCCAAGATCCGGGATATCCTTGCCTATAGTGAAGATTTCTTGATTTTTACGATATCCGGAAGCATTTTGAGCCAACCGATTTGCTTCTTCATTGTGCCCCTAGGGATATGATGCAAGGTTGCTACCCGAAAATTTTTTAGAAGTTCCCGGCATTCTTCATAATATTCTCTTAACGTGTCATTCTTGCACTCATATTGACCAATCAACCTGGTTAATCACCATTTCGGAATCTCCAAAGATTTCAAAAAGAACGGCTTTTATTTCTATGAGAAGTGAAGCCCTCTAAGTAATGCTTCATACTACTGCTTGATTGTTAGTCACATGAAATTCAATGGTAATAGCGTACTTAAAAGTTACCCCTTGTGGAGATACTAATAGAATGCCAGCACCCCCACCTTTGCTGCAGGATGATCCATCGAAAAATAAAATCCAAGGCATAATGCTTACTATATTAGTGCTAAGGTCATGATGTTGCGTAACGAAATCAGCAATAATTTGACCCTTTACTGCTTTTGCCGATTCGTATTTTAAATCAAACTCCGACAAAGCTAAAATCCACTTGCCAATTCTTCCATTTAAAATTGGCATTGACAACATATGTTTGATTACATCATGACTTGAAACAATCACGTATTTGGCTTTTAATAAATAATACCGAAGCTTGGTACATGAGTAATACACACACAAGCATAGTTTTTCCATAGCCGAATATCTTGTCTCTGGGTCTAACAGCTTTCGGCTAAGATAAGCTATAACTCTCTCCTTTCCTTCGTATTCTTGTATGAGGGCCGATCCTATCATTAGGGTATCGGCCGCCACGTACAACCTGAAAGGCTTGTCAAGTTGTGGAGGTACCAAAACCGGTGGTGCCTTCATATACTCTTTAATCTCATCAAAAGCCTTTTGCTGCACGTCACCCCATATAAATTCTTGACTCTTCTTGAGTTTTAATAATGGAGAAAAAGACAAGACTCTTTCCGATAAATTGAAAATAAACCTTCTTACGAAATTGATCTTGCCGAAAGAGTAGACCGTAATTCCGTAAGATTAGTTGGAGGGACAACTTTATCTATTGCCTCCATGCTCTTTTTCCCAACTTCGATTCCTTCTTTATGAATGAGGAATCCTAAAAATTCACCAGCTGACACTCAGAAGGCACACTTGTTTGGATTTATTTTCAAACCATGTTTTCTAGTGCATTCCAAAGTTCTTCTTAGATCAGCTAAGTAGTCTTTAGACTTGACTACTACGTCATCGATATAGATCTCCACAATTTTACCGATTAACTCATGAAATATGTAATTCATGGCTCTTTGATAGGTTGCACCGGCATTTTTCAAACCAAACGTCATTACAACCCACTCAAATAATCCAATGTGACCGGGGGCATCTGAAAGCCATTTTTGAAACATCCTCTATTGCCATGAAGATCTGATTATAGCCAGCGTTTCCATCCATAAAACTAATGACCTCATACCCCGCTGCTGCGTCTACTAACAAATCGGAATCGGCATTGGGTATCCATCCATTGAGTGGCTTTGTTAAGATCTCTCGAAGTATATATCTGACCCTTATTTTTCCATTTTTCTTGTAAAAGGGGACTATATTTGAGATCCAATCTGCGCACTGCGCATCTGGCCGAATGAAGTTTGCTTCCAATAGCCTTTCAATCTCCTTCTTTACATCGGCCAATACCTCCTCCTTATAAATCTTCCTCGGAGGTTGTTTATAGGGTCGATATCCTGACTTAATAGGCAATCGATGCTCAACAATAGTACGATCTAGTCCGGGCATCTCAGATAATCCCAAAGCGAAGCAATCTTTAAACTCTTTAAGGAGATTTATTAATTGTTCTCTATATTGCGGATTCAAATTTGCACCGATGTACATCGGCCTTGATTTAGAATCGTCACCAACATTTATTTCCTCCAATTTGTCGGCCGACATAAAACCGTGTCCCAATTTTTTTTTTGTTGCCATCGATAGGGTTACCCATTAAAAATTCTTTGTTGGAGCCGACGCTTGGATCATTTGTTGATCCTTGTTGAACACATTAATGGGACCTTCTCCCCATACTTTGCCGGAGAAACAATCAACACCGTCATATTCCCAAAGAATTTGGTTCGAAGCAGCCACACTTACCGAATCATCGGCATGTATAATTTCTACATCATCCCCTATCCATTGAATAAGAATCTGGTGCATGGTCGAAGGAATACAGCAATTAGCATAAATCCAATCCCTTTCAAGAAGCAAACTGTGTGCCCCTTTGCCGTCAATGACGAAGAACGTAGTGATCGGGGTTTTAGACCCAATCATTAACTCAACATGTACAGCTCCTCGGGTGTCAGAAGGATTCCTGGCAAAATCTCTAAGGACCATGTCAGTTTTTAACAGATCTTCACTCGTCATCCCAAGCTTTCTAAACGTGGAATATGGCATTATATTGATAGCTGCTCCTCCATCAACAAACATCTTGGTCAGAGGTTTTCCATTGACGTACCCTTTCACGTACAGCGGTTTCAAGTGACGATGTTTCCCTGGTTTGTCAAAGGTTGCTTGTCGCGTCAATACATGCTGAGCCACCAAATTTTGAAACTCACTTTCATCAAAATCAGAATAAACCTCCTCTTGTATTTCTTGATTTTCAGGAGCTATGAACTCCGACGGGAGGAAGAAAGCCATGCATGCATCACCCGATGGAGCCTCCTCATCAGGTTTCCTCTTTGGACGCCATTGTTTCTTCTCTTCTGTGGCAGCCTGTTCTAGTTCTTTGTTTCTCAACCGCTGCACTCTTCTTTTCTGACTTTTTCTCAACCCCGGGGGGCACCACTGCCCTTTCTGCCATCTATACTCACGAGTGCCTCTTTCCTCGTTGTACTCTTCAGGATAAACCCAGTGTTGATCTGCGAATCTCTTTCTTTGATGATTAAAGTCGTTTATTTTTACACGCCGATCATCCTCAGGAAATTGAATCCCAAGTCTTTCATGGACTGGTCGGTGGTTGACTCGAGACTGCCTGTAGCCATAGTATTGATCACTGCATTCTGGGCAATTGTTCCTAGCAGGCAGCTTTAAGCCTTCATTCCAACAATGTTTAAAGAACGAACACCCCCAATGAGACTGTTCCAATTCCCTCATGTGCTCTTCTTGCTTTCGATGATACATCTCTTCTTCGTAGCTCCACCGTCTTTCTAGGAATTTTCGCTCATCATAACATTCTCGCTCTTGCTGTCTTTGCCACTTATTCAGCAAGATTCGTGATGTCACCCTTGGCCTAGACGTTTCACCTCTTTCGGTTTGGCTATTTTTGAACCGAACTTTCTCTTTTAACTCTTCAGCAGTAATCTGTCGGTTGGGGTCTACAGTGCCACTTTTCTTGGCTCTCTCTGATGTCAACACTTTTATCTTTCCCTTACCTTTAGGATCGTCGGCAGAAACCATACCTACAGAGAAAGATACCATGTTCTGGGGAAAGGGTTTGCCATCTATTTTCATTTTGCCATCAAACTTTAAATGTCCCTCCTGAATTGTTTTTTGAATCCGAACTCTGAACACTCGGCAATCATTGATGGAGTGAGAGTTAGTGTTATGATAGCCACAATAATACCTCTTATCTTTTACCCCTTCGGGCGTAACATGGGGTGTCCTTCTGGTAGTTTGATACGTCCTTCCCTTACCAACGGATCAAAAAGCTTATCCGATTTGGAGACATCAAAATCATAGGTTCCTTTCTTTGCTTCAGCCCAACGCCGGCTAACTTGGGTGGGCTCCTTATCCCAGGTTAGTTAAATTTGCAGACTATCTCATCTTCGTCATCGTATTCAGTTGCTTCTTTTAGGAAACTCGATACATTTCACTAGCAATATTACCTTTTCGATAACGGTTGTCCCTTCTGAAACCTTAAGCCTGATTACTCATGACAGCCAACCTCTGGGCGAGTTGACCAAGATCATCAAATTCCAGGCCGAACGACTTTTCCCCGACATTTGGTCGCATCCCTGCTATTGCTATTCGGGCAACCGATCGTGCGGTAAGTTTAGCGAGAAGCAAAGACTCTTAGTCTCTCTGAAACTGCGAAGATATTCTTGTGGTGTCTCATTAGCTTTACGCCTTAAACCGGTAAGGTCTACCAGCTTCTTTTCAGTAGTTCGGTGAAGAAATAAGCATGAAACTTCTGTTCAAGTTCGCCCAAGTACCAATAGAATCAGCTAGTAGAGAAGTAAACCAGGAGAAAGTTTGGGCCGTGAGAGACAATGGAAAATACCGAATCCTCCAAGCTTGATGCGTGGACGCCTCCCCCAAGTCGTATCGGTATCGGCTAATATGCTCGGTGGTACTTGTATCATCGACTAGAAAATTTGGTTAAGTCCGTTGGTGGCTTCACCCTTACCGGTAGTGCAACCCTGTTATACCATTCTAGGTACGCAGACTTGTACGAATAGGATTGATTCTTTGGCTTTAGGCCAAACTGATGTTGCATCATATCAGCCATCCTATGCATGATTATGTCAATGTCCGTCTTCAGAGTTCCACGTGTCTGTCCTCCGGATGGTATCCCCTGCCGCACTTCTATATCCCGGATTCGGTAGAGCATCTAACGCAAGTATAATCGATGAACTCATGATATCCATCCCCATACATGTTTCTCTCAGAACTTTGTTTGATCTTTGGAGATATCTTGTATGCGATTGCGGTACTCTTTCAGTAGTGCCAAATGTCACTTGGTCGTAAGTAGGAGGTGGTCGTTTTTCATGAGTCTCTACTTCATCTTTGTTAATTCCAGATGTTTCTTCATCTTCGGTTTGCTTCTCTCGATATTTTGGAATGTTGAAAAGCACCGGTCCACGAATTGATCCCACACCCTCTTCAAAATACTTATCAGCAGTTTGGCCGAAAGTATTAGCCATGATTACTCGGAAAGTATTTAGAAAGGCCATGTTGTGGTTCCCGATGGTATCTCGCCAAGGCCTTATGGACCAAATCGATACCTTTTGAGCTTCTTCCTCTTGAGCAATCGGTTTAATGTGCAAGAAGAACCCTTGGCAATGGCTGCTTCTCGAAAAACCTTGTTGCTCTTGTTCTTGGAGAAAGACATTAAGCATTTCGCTGGTATTGCTCGCATACTTGCTCCATGTAGCTCTCAATGGGTCGGCAATTCATCCAAAGTGTCACGTCCCGAACATGATTGTTATTGACGTCGACATCTTGAATCGGGAGATGGTCCCACCGGGCGTGCCAAAAAGTATGTTGACACAAAATGTGACTCCGCGCCAAGCACACAGCAAGCCGAAAAGCGTGGCTTCAATCGTACAGCCGCACGGTTTGGAAATCCGGAAGCGTGCCAGTCAATTTGACCTGAAAACTGACAAGGGATAAAAGATTGTTAAATACAAAATCGAAACGTGCCGGATGAGACCAGACAGTTCCGTACATACGGTCCTGAAGCCACTTACGACGATATACAGCTATAGAAGCTGTCTGCCAACCATGCATATGATTCATTCGGCTAATATGGAAAGAAAACACGTAAAGCCTTGACTGCCGAACATGCATGCATGAGAAGACGTAATTACATAATTAAGACTAATTATTGACGTTAACGCATAGCCAAGCTCGGCAAACTAGCCGACTCGGGATCCATGAAGAAGGAACATGCATGCTAGCAAGATCAAAACTTAATAAAACCCGTATCCGCCGCATGACACTTAGTTCTATTAAGATTTAAACGTACTTAACGTGCAAGAACCCGCAACATGTAACAATCTAGATTGATCTTATTCGGCTACATAAGCATACGATCTATTTATCATGATAGTATAAGAGTAAAGAACATTAGAGAGCAAATAGATCTATAAAATAAGAAGCCGAAACCGACCAAATCTAGATTGGGCAAAAGAGTGTTACAAATAAATAAAAATTAAAGACATGCAACACGTGATAACTTAATGAATCTATTAGATCTTGCCAAGTCTAATAGAGCCGATAAATATCTCGCTTTTGCAAAGCTATCAAGCGGACGCCTGCCGCACGGCCATCTAGTCGAGATGAACTAAGCATAAGCAAAGACTTATTGATCATCAAGTAGACGCCTGCCGCACGGCCATCCCATCGAGATAAACAAGACTACTTGCATCAATATCTAAATCCACCGCATGATACTAGACATGATAACAAGGTTGCCGGTACTTACGAGGTCGACGGATCGATGACTCCTCTCGAAGAACTCGACGACACGATAAAAGGACTCGAAACTTGGCACGGGGCGGTTGTATTGGTTTGATTGTGAATAATCCTTTTACAATTGTCGAGGGTTCATATTTATACCCTGGACAAATATAAGTACTAAACAGATACAATTACAAAGATTTTTAGGCAATTATAAAGTCATCATCTTTATTCTTCTCGGAGTTGTCACGTTTCCTTCCTTCAAAGTTGGCCACCTTGCTTCCCGAACAGAGCCACTGCATTTTAAAGATAACCGAACGCGTTACCGCTTGCCGAACCACTCGGAGTCAGTCGCATATATGTTTGCCGAATAGCTCGAGAATAGCCGACCGCACACGTATTTGCCGAACGCGCTGAATTCCTGCTCTCTCATAGCCTTTGCCGAATCGGCCCACCTGTCATTGACCTTTACCAAAATCCAGCGTTAACAGATTGTATATACAAGGCTTGTATTCTTATAGAATACATCGTATACTTTCTGAAAATTGTACTTTGAAGTTTTTTTATACAACCTTCAGAGTTTTCAGAATAATTAGCCCTAGATAGATTCTCTATTTATGCATTTACTGCATATCTTATACCCGTATGTATAAGAGTGTGTACATACATTAAATCTGAAATTTAATGAGTATTGTTGCCTAGTTTTATTTCTGAATTATATAGTAGATTAATTCTGAAAATTTCTGTGAATTTAATTCTGAAGCATGATGGTTGTAACACCCCGGTGTTCTGGCGCTTAACTTCCTTTGTCAAATCATTCGTGAGCATCGTGTTTATGTGCTAATGCTTGTCGTTAAGTGTAAAAACAATTCCTAGTAACTTTAAAAGGCCATTAAAAATGCTGAATGAAAGTTGGCTTTTATAGCCCTTTTATCAAGTAAGGTTTAAAATCAATTTTTATTAAGCAAAATTATTATAGAACATGTATGCAACCTTTAAATAAAGTTTGAAGTGCAAACTTTGTAGTTGGTAGCGCAACTTTTGTTTCAGAGAAATAAACTTGTTAACTAGTATTTTCAAAAGCTTAAAAGTGGAACTTGAAATAGGGTTCAGCTCTAGACTTGGAAAGTTTCCCAAGTCTGCAAATGGGCTGACACTGCCATGTTGGCATTCAATTTCTGCAAAATCTAGTTAAGAAGTGATAGTATGTTTTGTCTCTGTTTAGTAGCCTAATGAACCATCTTTAGAATGGTCAGGTTGGTTTGGCAGATGTCCAGCTAGTAGGTATCGAAAACCTTGCCCCAAAGGCCTTAAAACCCCACTGTCTGGACCCTAGTTCATGCTCTGGCCAAGCTCAGCGACGCCACTGACGAACCCGATTTGGCACGTCCTTGGTTTCTACTCGGGATGGCCAAAGCCAGAGAAGAATGCCTTGCCTAGAATCCTTAAGTGCCCTCTTGAACTGTGTCAAGTTGATTTGGCCGTATCTACTACCGTTTGGTCTTGGTCTATGCTTTAAAATGCGTGCACAGCACGGTTTGGCGTGGCGTGAGTGATCACCACGCGCTGGCGTGGCTGGCCCGTGACCGCCGGGGGGCTGGCGGGCTGCGGCGCAAGGCTGCATTGCCGCCGCCGCCGTTGTGTGTCTCACGCCGCGACATCGCCGTGTCGATGCTAGGCCACGCGAGCCGCGGAGTGACCCATCATCGCGACATAGCCCTCTTCGCCGGCCGGGCGCCGCGGGCCATGGCATCAACGCTGCTGCTCGCTCGCCGCGCCCGCTGCCCCGCGCCGCCGCGATCGCCGCCCCGCACGCAGCCAGGGCTCGACCACCGCCGGTGCCGCCGCCGAGTCACGCCCGCTATAGCCTTGCGCCGGCTTGAAGGACGCCGCGCCGAGCACGCCTCCTCTCCCCTTTGCCATGGCCGCCTGAGCGTGCCATAAATCCCGGCAGGGAAAGGTCAAATCAAGTCGATTCATCGCATCCACAGCTTCGCCATCAAGTCGTCTAACCATCCGACACCACCCCGACTTGATTCATGACATGCCAAGCCCTCCCCTGCCCGCTGCACCACTCCACTATCATGCAACCCGTCCACCGAGCACCCTCTCTTCCGCCTCTCTACAAAATTCGCACAGCCAGGGCATGGTAATCCAATTACTCACGTCAGTGTCGAGCCACGGAAGCTAGCTAGTCCTTGAATCCACTTTGAGTAGCATCAGTACTCCACAGCCGGCCAAGTTTAAATTGCCGCTGCCGCCGGTCATCTTTGGGCCGGAGCAGAGCATGGATGGGGTACGTTTCGATTCCTGCGAGTTCAATTCAATTCTTTGCACTAGTCGATTCCCGATGATCTCCTCTTGCCGTCGGTTGCCTCAGTTGGTCGGGAACGCCGATGTCAGCGAGTGACGCCGCCGTGCCCATGCTAGAGCGCCGCCGTCACCGTCGCGTGCGCGTGGCCGGCTCTGCTCGGGCCGTCTCTGCTCCATCCAGCACTGCAGCCACGTTCGCGGTAAGTCCAAGACGTTCCTAGACCTTCCTTCACCCTCTCCGTTGCTCTAGTTTGCCGGGACTGGAGCCGGCCGCCGCGGCTATGTCCGCTGCGTGCCTTCGCACGAGCAGGCAGAGCAAAGCAGCTGGCCGTCCATGCCTTCGGTGCTTATTAGCTTGATGACGTCACCTTGGTGTCATGCACACGTAATATACTGCTTTTCCTTTAGAAATAATAAATATGATAATACAACAGAAATACCCTAATACATGGACTTGGCCCATGGTGGAACACACAGACCACAGCATCGGACCGAGACAGCAGCACAGCCGCACGCGGGCCGCCGTCGCCGACGGGCCAAAATAGCTGGCGCAGGCCCTTTCCTCTTTTAAATAAAGCGATTTTAATTAGCTCTCAGTTTCAAATATAGCAGTGAACTTATAAAATGAGAAACAAATATGTACGGGTGTCTAAAAATGATGAAATAAATCTTGTTAGTCTTATGTTAATCTATATTTTGTGCTAATGCAATTTAATTTGCCTGGTGCCGCTGTTTTGTGGTCTGCTCCAAAATAATGTTCTTTAATAACCATAGCAAATTGTTGTGGTAAAACGACCAAAGTGGTTGACTTAAAAATTGGACAGTAAGTAGAATGCGTACTTGCCTATATTGTTGACTGTGATTTAAGCTAGTGCTGGTAGTACAGTAACGTGCTCTTGTTTATTTTAAGAGTTGTTGTTGCCTTTTAATTGATTGCATCGTTTCTGCATCGCATCGTTGCATATCATGATAGGAACGATGGTGAACCAATGCAACCGAAGGACTTGGTGTTACACGAAGATGGTGTCCTGATGGACTTGCTACGGGAATGAAATACTAACTTTTGGTTATATGCTTTTACCCAGGCAAGCCCCGGTTCATAACCCCTATATTCTGCACTTTATAATAATTATTTGTGCATTAAGTTTTGAGGAGTTGGATGAAACCCACTTGCATATATATCCTTATCCTATGAGTCTTACTAGCATGACAGATCGTGTAGATTGCTATGCTCTGTGTTCCCGGTAGAAGACGAGTGATTGTCACTCGCGAGAGATAGGATTATTATTATTATCATGTTGCTATCACATGGATTATATATGGATAATAAATGGAGACCGGGCGGGGGACGGTATCATGGACCGTGGATGGGCGTTGGGTTTGTTGGGCAATGAGCGAGGCTCAAGTTTGCGTTTTTGTCCCGCTTTGAGTCGATTAAGGACCGATCGTTGCTAAAGGGTTGAAGGTTAAGTCACAGATCTCCTTATCCCGAACACATACTTGTGTATGGGCGCTCGGAAGGCTTGCTCTCTCTTGTCTTGGGTTCCGGCTTCATCCGGACCGATTGTATAGGGCGGTGTATACGTGTGTTTTCTTTTTGGGTTGGAGGTCCTTGCACCGCATTACGGCCGGGCCGGGAATGTCGAGGGCTTGGAGTCCCGTTTGGACGGGATCTGGAGCCGAGGCGGGAGAAAGCAAGTTGTTCTTGTCCGTGTCTAGGATGCGGGGCGAGAAGTGTGTCTCGGGGTACCCACCTGGGCGCATTGATTCGCGAATCGCCGTTCTTGAACGGTAACGACGAGGGCCTTATTCTCGCATCGTAGTAAGAAATGGAAGATGAAAGATGGATAAAAGAGATTCTCGATTGCTTACCACTTGCTTGAAAGTAGTTCGGTGCTCACCTAGAATGGTTAGCTAATGAATTAATCATGGCTACTAAAATTGAACATAAGGATGCCTTTGCTAGTAATACTTTCCCGCAAATATAAACCCAGCAAGCCAAATAGCCTTGCATATTCCTTGGAGTCATTTTACTTCCTCCTGTCGGGTAAGTCTTGCTGAGTACAATTGAGTACTCGGGGTTTTATTTCCCTTGCATTTTGCGGGTGTGGTGGATGCTAGCTCGCTAACTCTTGTGTGTGGATACCTCTGGTGGGCTCAACGAGGAATTCCAATTACGTTGCGATAGTAGTTTTGTTTTCAACTTCACCAAAGGATTTTATAAAAGAAAAGTTCTATAATATTACAATTATAATAAATGGTTAGTCATGAATTGAATAAATGTTTATTTCCGCTGCAATAATGACCAAGTGTACAAGATACATCGGTTAAGTTTAAAATAAATCAACTTTCATTCGCTACAATTGTATTCATCCTTTCCGCTGTTATATAATACTCTGATCAAATGTAAACTTGAGATGCAAGAAATGTAAGATTGTTGTAAGCTTTATTCCCTTATTTGTGATCCTGGTGGAAAAACTGTAGAGTTTCGAGTTCTCCCGTTGGGTGTGCTCGACAGAATCGATTAAATTAGTGCGCTCCCTTGGGTACTTAGTGTCTAATGGAAGACAGGTACTCTTGTGAGTGTATTAATTTAGGCGGTTCTGCCACAGGTGGTATCAGAGCATAAATAAGCGAATAAAGCTATGCAACCCCTTTCAAACTAAAATTTGACGACAAAATTTTATCAAAACATTAGGGCGTTTGCATACGAAATTATAAAAGTTGCCCTATTACTATGGTTATATATCTAGGATAGATGGCACTCTGTTGATTTAGCTAGGCTTGATCTATTTTCTGCAGGTACACTAACCTCGAGCATAGTTCGATAGCATCGACTAGCTACAGGAGAGAACGATGTGCCAAAACCTGAGAACGGTTGCCCTATATATGGCAATAGTGTGAGGCCGGATAGGGCGTGCATTCATGCATTCCTGCTTGTGCATTTGTTGTGTTAGCTAATGTGTGTTGGTTTTCCCCTAAATCTAGTTAGACCTAGTTAAAATCTTCCGTCTATCCTCTTCTCAAAACTCTAAGGTCGATTGTAGGTGTAAATTAGGTGCAGCATGGTTAGGAATCCTATGGCCTTCGTTCCATAGTCCTGTTCACCGTCGCTGTGCCGCATTTAAATCGCTGGGTCACATCCAGTTTTGTTTGCACGTTTCCTTTCTCCCTCTTCTCTGCGCTCGTGTCGGTCCTTCGCTTCCACCTCGATGCTCGAGCCCGACACCCGCGCATGGCCTCGGTCATTCACTCTTTTCACGTCGCGTGAATTCTGCTGATCCCTCGAACGTGAAGCCACAGCCATGCCTTTAAAGCCACTGATGCCGGCGCATCGAGCCTCGACCCATCTGTCGACCCGTCCTTACTACTGCTATAGTCACCCATTGTGCCCTCCTATTTTCACTACAGTCTCGCTGTAGACTGGTCCTGCTTCTCAGATAAACTTTGCCTAGACCTCTATAAAAAGAAAGCCACCCCAGTTGTTTTCACCACGCCTCACACTCGCTAAACAACTCCCCAATCTTCTTCCTTCCTAAGCAAAAACCCATGGCCTCCCAAGAGCCACCATGCCCTTGCCTTCTACCCACCAACCCTCCTAGCCAGCCAGGGCTGACGGGAGTAGTTTGGACCAGCAGCACCTGCCAGGGTGTAGAGGATTTCCCAAGCTTACGTATACCACCGCCTGAGCAGGCTGGGGATCCGAGGCCGTCCCCTTTACGAGGGCTATGAGTGCTTACAGCATGGCATTGAGCGGTGCGAGGTTACCGTCTACATTGGGAAGAGTGAGAACTTCCCTGGTGTAGATGAGTGGAGCGCCACCACCACCGGTTTTCGCTTTCCCGACACCTATCGTCAGAGCCCACAAGGCACCGAGGATCCTGTGCGGATCCATGCGGATGCTCTCGCCCGATTCACCCATGAGGTTCTTTCCGCCTTCGGACCGGGACTCTCCATTCTGGAGAACCCGCATGGAGGCTCTGCGTGGACGTCCCCTGCAGGCAGTCGATCCCACCGTGGTGTCCCTGGCCACGTATTTGTTGACCCTGGATGAGCACCACGAGCAGCTTGCCTCCGAGCTGAGGAAGTGCATCACCCGTGCCGAGGAGACCGAGCTCTTCATCCGGAAGCTCCATGTGAACCTTGCCATGACACGTGCTCAAGCCGCCACCGCCGAGAGCCGTGAGACCGTCACCGCCCGAAGCCTGCGGGAGGCGGGACGACCGCCACGTCGAGGCGATGATGAGGATGCCTACTGCCGCCGCTCGAGATCGGCGGAGGGCTCTGCCCGGAAGGGCGGCAACCCCGGATCTTGGGGGGATACCCGCCTATCCCCGGGAGGCGGGTGAGGAATGTGGCAACACCGCCCGCTCCGCCACCTACTCCCGTGGAAGACTCGAGGTTGAGTCTCCTCTTCCTTGCACGCAGCCCAACCCCATTTGAAGAGCCTCGGGAGAACGGCCGTGAAGCCCTCTCGCCTTGACGATGTAGACTAGTTGCCTGTGGTGATGTGCCTTGGTTCTGCAGCACGTGTCCTTGCCTTCTCCAGATGTTGTGTCCCCCATTGTATCTCGAAGCAGTGTGTTTGCCTTGCAGTCTAGTGACGTTGTGTGTTGTCCCCTGAAATGATTTATCGCCTTTCTGCAGTGGTTATGTTGTGCCTGATTAACGTCTTGCAAACGCGTTTAATCAAGAGGGTTAAGTAGTCGCTTTTAGTGCGGTAGCGGTATAACCTTTTTGGTACAGTGTTAGACCTGTGTGAGACGACCCTTGCCTGCACACAAAAAAAAATACCCTCGATTCTCGCCCTCGCAACCGTACCGGACCCCCCTCTTTTCTTTTTCCTCGATCGTTCACGCGCCTCCACGTGGCACTGTCTTCGCCGTCTCTTTTCCCGCTCGGGCTTGAGTGCGGAGCGCACCATGGCCTTGAGCCGCCCCACCCCCGGGACCCACCGTCGTTCCCCTCCCACTCAACCTCATCGTCTTGGTGCGCCGCACAACACCACCACTCGCCCTCCTCGCCGAGCTATAAACGCGACCCCGAGTCTCTCCCTTCGCCACCCAACTTCCCAAATCCTCAACAAGAAAAAATCGTTGCGCACCTCTCTTCCCCGCCGATAAAGCTTGGCTAAATCGAGAGAGGAGCTAATCCGAGAGAGAAGGGATTTCGGTCCGATTGCTACGAGTCAAGCCTAGCACAGGGGAATCGGATCGTCGGAGACCACCAAAAACGTCGGACGCGGAGAGGATCTGATTTCCATCCCCCGAGGTTGAATCTAGCCTCGAGCTCAAGATGATTGAGTTCCGCCCGACTGTTTACGGATCCGTTGGATGTACGCCATGTTTTGGATTATCATTATCTTGTTGTTTTTCCATTGTCCTCGTCTAGCTAAATTTTGTTGGATTGAGTGGTTAGGTGTGTGAGTTGCTTTGATCATGTAATCTTCTGTTACCTTGCAATGTAATCGCGTTTTCCCTATTTCTCTTCACGCCCCGAATCTCGGGACGAGATTCTTTTAAGGGGGGTAGGATGTAACACCCCGGTGTTACGCTTAACCGCCTTTGTCAAATCATTCGTGAGCATCGTGTTTATGTGCTAATGCTTGTCGTTAAGTGTAAAAACAATTCCTAGTAACTTTAAAAGGCCATTAAAAATGCTTTGAATGAAAGTTGGCTTTTATAGCCCTTTTATCAAGTAAGGTTTAAAATCAATTTTTATTAAGCAAAATTATTATAGAACATGTATGCAACCTTTAAATAAAGTTTGAAGTGCAAACTTTGTAGTTGGTAGCGCAACTTTTGTTTTCAGAGAAATAAACTTGTTAACTAGTATTTTCAAAAGCTTAAAAGTGGAACTTGAAATAGGGTTCAGCTCTAGACTTGGAAAGTTTCCCAAGTGCGCAAATGAATTTGACAACGCCATGTTGGCATTCAATTTACGCAAAATCTAGTTAAGAAGTGATAGTATGTTTTGTCTCTGTTTAGTAGCCTAATGAACCATCTTTAGAATGGTCGGGTTGGTTTGGCAGATGTCCAGCTAGTAGGTATCGAAAACCTTGCCCCAAAGGCCTTAAAACCCCCCCATGCGGACCCTAGTTCATGCTGCGGCCAAGCTTCGGCGACGCCAGCGACGAACCCGATTTGGCACGTCCTTGGTTTCTACTCGGGATGGCCAAAGCGAGAGAAGAATGCCTTGCCTAGAATCCTTAAGTGCCCTCTTGAGGCTGTGTCAAGTTGATTTGGCCGTATCTACTACCGTTTGGTCTTGGTCTATGCTTTAAAATGCGTGCCGCGCGGTTTGGCGTGGCGTGAGTGATCACCGCGCTCTGGCGTGGGCGCGCCTTGCCGGCCGGGGGGGCCGATGCGCTTGGCGTAGGCTGCATTGCCGCTGCCGCCATTTTGCTGTTCTTTTGTGTCTCACGTCGCGACATCGTCGTGTCGATGCTTGGCCACGCGAGCCGCGCGCAGTGACCCACTGCGACATAGCCCCGCTTCGCCGGCGCTGCGGGCCATGGCATCAACGCCGCTGCGGCTCGCGTCGCGTCCGCCGCCCAGCGCGTCGCATCGTCGTCCCCGCACGCATGGGGCTCGACTCCCTTTGCCGGTGCCGTCGCCGCCGGAGTCACGTCCGCTTGCGGTCTTGCGCCTCGGCTTGAAGGACGTCGCGCCGAGCACGATCTCCCCTCTCCCTGTTGCCATGGCCGCTGGCGTGCCATAAATCCCGGCGAGGGAAAGGTCAAATCAAGTCGATTCATCGCATCCACGGCTTCGCCATCAAGTCGTCTAACCATCCGACACCACCCCGACTTGATTCATGACATGCCAAGCCCTCCCCGCCCATTTGCACCACTCCACTATCATGCAACCCGTCCACCGAGCACCCTCTCTTCCGCCTCTCTACAAAATTCGCACGGCCGGGCATGGTAATCCAATTACTCACGTCGGTGTCGAGCCACGGAAGCTAGCTAGTCCTTGAATCCACTTTGAGTAGCATCGGTACTCCACGGCCCGGCCAAGTTTAAATTGCCGCTGCCGCCGGTCATCTTTGGGCCGGGCGCGAGCATGGATGGGGTGCGTTTCGATTCTGCGAGTTCAATTCAATTCTTTGCACTAGTCGATTCCGATGATCTCCTCTTGCCGTCGGTTGCCTCGGTTGGTCGGGAACGCCGATGTCGGGCGAGTGACGCCGCCGTGCCCATGCTAAGCGCCCGCCGCCGTCACCGTCGCGTCTTGGCGTGGCGGCTACGCTTTCGGGCCGTCTACGCTCCATCAAAGACTTTGCAGCCACGTTCGCGGTAAGTCCAAGACGTTCCTAGACCTTCCTTCACCCTCTCCGTTGCTCTAGTTTGCGGGAATTTGGAGCCGGCCGCCTTGACTATGTCGGCTGCGTGCCTTCGCCACGAGCGAGCAGAAAGCAAAGCGGTGGCCGTCCATGCCTTCGGTGCTTATTAGCTTGATAGCGTCACCTTGGTGTCATGCACACGTAATATCTTGCTTTTCCTTTAGAAATAATAAATATGATAATACAACAGAAATACCTAATACATGGACTTGGCCCATGGTGGAACACACAGACCAACATCGGACCGAGAAGAAGACACGGCCGCACGCGGGCCGCCCGTCGCCGACGGGCCAAAATAGTGGCGCAGGCCCTTTCCTCTTTTAAATAAAGCGATTTTAATTAGCTCTCGGTTTCAAATATAGCAGTGAACTTATAAAATGAGAAACAAATATATGCGGGTGTCTAAAAATGATGAAATAAATCTTGTTAGTCTTATGTTAATCTATATTTTGTGCTAATGCAATTTAATTTGCTGGTGCCATTTGTTTTTGTGGTCTGCTCCAAAATAATGTTCTTTAATAACCATAGCAAATTGTTGTGGTAAAACGACCAAAGTGGTTGACTTAAAAATTGGACGATAAGTAGAATGCGTACTTGCCTATATTGTTGACTGTGATTTAAGCTAGTTTGGTAGTACAGTAACGTGCTCTTGTTTATTTTAAGAGTTGTTGTTGCCTTTTAATTGATTGCATCGTTTACGCATCGCATCGTTGCATATCATGATAGGAACGATGGTGAACCAATGCAATAGAAGGACTTGGTGTTACGAAGATGGTGTCTGATGGACTTGCTACGGGAATGAAATACTAACTTTTGGTTATATGCTTTTACCCGGGCAAGCCCGGTTCATAACCCCTATATTCTGCACTTTATAATAATTATTTGTGCATTAAGTTTTGAGGAGTTGGATGAAACCCACTTGCATATATATCCTTATCCTATGAGTCTTACTAGCATGACAGATCGTGTAGATTGCTATGCTACAGGTTCCCGGTAGAAGACGAGTGATTGCCTGTCACTCGCGAGAGATAGGATTATTATTATTATCATGTTGCTATCACATGGATTATATATGGATAATAAATGGGACCGGGCGGGGCGGTATCATGGACCGTGGATGGGCGTTGGGTTTGTTGGGCAACAGCGAGGCTCGGTTGCGTTTTTGTCCCCCTTTGAGTCGATTAAGGACCGATCGTTGCTAAAGGGTTGAAGGTTAAGTCACGAGATCTCCTTATCCCGAACACATACTTGTGTATGGGCGCTCGGAAGGCTTGCTCTCTCTTGTCTTGGGTTCCGGCTTCATCCGGACCGATTGTATAGAGGCGGTGTATACGTGTGTTTTCTTTTTTGGGTTGGAGGTCCTTGCACCGCATTACGGCCGGGCCGGGGAATGTCGGGGGGCTTGGAGTCCCGGTTTGGACGGGGATGGAGCCCCGAGGCGGGGAGAAAGCAAGTTGTTCTTATGCGTGTCTAGGATGCGAGGCGAGGAGTGTGTCTCGGGGTACCCGGTGGGCGCATTGATTCGCGAATCGCCGTTCTTGAGCAGTAACGAGCGAGGGCCTTATTCTCGGCATCGTAGTAAGAAATGGAAGATGAAAGATGGATAAAAGAGATTACGATTGCTTACCACTTGCTTGAAAGTAGTTCGGGTGCTCACCTAGAATGGTTAGCTAATGAATTAATCATGGCTACTAAAATTGAACATAAGGATGCACTTTGCTAGTAATACTTTCCGCAAATATAAACCCAAAGCAAGCCAAATAGCCTTGCATATTCCTTGGAGTCATTTTACTTCCTCCCTGTCGGGTAAGTCTTCTTTGAGTACAATTGAGTACTCGGGGTTTTATTTCCCCCCATTGCGGTGTGAGGTGGATGCTAGCTGCTAACTCTTGTGTGTGGATACCTCTGGTGGGCTCGGCGAGGAATTCCAATTACATTTGCGATAGTAGTTTTTGTTTTCAACTTCACCAAAGGATTTTATAAAGAAAAGTTCTATAATATTACAATTATAATAAATGGTTAGTCATGAATTGAATAAATGTTTATTTCCGCTGCAATAATGACCAAGTGTACAAGATACATCGGTTAAGTTTAAAATAAATCAACTTTCATTACGCTACACTTTGTATTCATCCTTTTCATTTGTTATATAATACTACGATCAAATGTAAACTTGAGATGCAAGAAATGTAAGATTGTTGTAAGCTTTATTCCCTTATTTGTGATCTGGTGGAAAAAGCGTAGAGTTTCGAGTTCTCCGTTGGGTGTGCTCGGCAGAATCGATTAAATTAGTGCGCTCCCTTGGGTACTTAGTGTCTAATGGAAGGCAGGTACTCTTGTGAGTGTATTAATTTAGGCGGTTCTACCACAATGGTGCAACCTATTATGAATTGCTATGAATTTTTTTATACCATGTTATTGCAAGAATAAAATTGTTTTTTTAATGATTACACTGGAAACATGGTATAAGGTATATAGCTCTCTATATCCCCTTGAGATCTTAGGTTTATCACCTTTGAGAGACCTATATTTGTTTTTCTTAGCACAATGAATTTTTGGGATGAATGAACAGTATTAATTCTGAAAATTTGCTTATACCATAATCTAAAAAGTGCTAGGATGCTTCTAAGAATATTTTGAATAACTATCCACTACCTTTTTGCACCTTACTACTTGTTTACTTGAAGTAAACTTATATGCATATGTCAATTCATGTCAAAATGCATGTCATGAAAAAAAAGAAAGAAATATCACGGAGTTACTCTAAATAGTAAAATTATTTGTTATGGCCATTATTAATCCATGTAGGATATTTTGCTACCATTAAAGTGTAGTGAATTCAGGATATATATTTTCGACTACTCTCGAAATGAGTATATGTCCGAGGCTAACAAATAATAAAGCTTTGCGGGACTCATTGCATGAGAAAAATCCCAAATTTTGACTACGCAATATCATATTGTATTGAAAGCTGAACTTTCAAACTTATATGCCTATTAAGGTATAACGCTGCTCTAAAATAATAGCTTGAAGCTTTATATTAAATGTCATAGAAGACAATAAGATGGTAAATAATTATCTATAAATATTCTCGAAGAAATATCTCTTGAATACAGAATATCAAAGAGCAATGTAATACATGAAGTATTTAGATTTATCATAAAAAAATTACTCAAATAGAAGTTGAGCCAGAATTTTTAGACGACTCTATTAACCGGGATATATGACTTGCATATGTGGTACCCTAGAAGGATTATGATTACATATCACCACTATGAATTGAAGCATGCATGAAGGCTGCTAAATGTCAAGCATAGAAGCTAAGACATATATGAATGAATAAGAATTTTTAGGTTTTCTCAAGAAGGAGAACTTAAATCATGTGCCTATTGTATATGAATGAATAAGTATTTTATTTAAATTATACTATCCTAAAGTATTAGTAGTAGTGGTGATACATTAAGTTTTAATTTCTGTTGAATTAAGTGGTTCTTATATACTCATAGAAGAGTTAGTGGTTACTTTATTAGCTTGAAGGCTAATAAGAAATATTTAATATTCTTAGTTGCAATTTTTACTTGCAGTAATATGTGTCAATTTGCATGAAAGAAATAAGATTTATATGTTACGCATATAAACAATTATCTATTTATGCCTATCTAAATAAGTTTTGCAATAATTTTTATCCATAAAGAAGCCTTAATTGACCATGAAGGTTATAGTTCTTTGTGCATTACTACCATGTAGGTAGAAAGGAAATTGAATTTTCTAGAAGCACATGAACAATTGGAATATATTGGCATATATGATTGATCTTAGAAGGACCAATTTAGCCAAGAAATAGTATAGTCCATAAACTAAGTATTTAATACTTCTACCCCGAAACAAGAAGTTCATGTCCTATCTTGAATATGTACACTTGAATAGTACACTTGAAATGTGAATTTCATGCCAAAACCCTTGGATACTAGAAGTATGATTATGAATGAAATGATGCATGAAGTATAATACTACTTGAAGTAATTATGGCATAAAAATGGGGAGGAATTTTAGGTAAAGGCATAAGAATGTGTGTAATATATATATATATATATATATATATATATATATATATATATATATATATATATAATAGGCATAGCCTTCCTAAATCTATCTTTAAGTGCATGTATTAGGACTTGAAGTCTTAGCCACTTCCGTTCTGGTCAAGTTAAACTTTCTCTACATTGCACTCATTGTAAATAAACTTGTAGCTATGCATGTTGTTGTTATCTATTATGTTGGATTGAATACCAATATTCCACACTACACATGAATGTGTATCACTATGATGTGCTCTCGTTGAGCTACAACAATCTCGACTCCTATATGAATATTGGCATAGAAGCTATAAATGTAGCTAGTAGCTACATTTGCAATTCCCTCATAATTAGATTGACTAGCTAGCACACTATGTCTATATAGTTTTCGTTGAACTATAGAATAATTTGCTTTTAATGCATCATATGCATAAGCAATAAATTGGTCTAAAGCCAAGCAGCCTAAGATCTGGGGGACTTGGTTAATCTGAAATTAGCTAATTAGAGAAGTGACCCAATTGAATGGGCTCGATTATTGTGGGAATTGAGATTGATAGACAATAACACTTGATGATGATTGTAATTTATAAAAGGCTATTTAGGGAATTTTGCATTAATGGCAATTTAAAAATTCTAGAAGAAATTCCATGTGAATTTGAATATTGCATATTTTATATATTTGAAGTATTTGATCTATTGTTATGTATGAGTACTTGAATCAATTATTTTGGGCTGAATAATAAAGAAGCTAGACAATGAAGTAGTTTTCCTAAACTATGATATGTGCAAATCAGGGGGAGAACATCCCTAAGTCTTTAGGTATGCTGAACATTCCTAATTGCACATTGTATATTTTAGCTCGCTGCATATAATAAATAATAACCTCCGTTAAAGTTTTACGTGAATATTTCCCATAAAATTTCTTTATAGCATACATAGATGGGCCTCCACTTGTAGTTGGAGATAAATGAATTTGAATTATTTTAAGTCCATAATAGGGGATGTCTTTGAAGTATGCTAATAAGGATATAATATTGGCATTAGGGGGAGAGAAAAGCCTATTTTAAATGCCAAATATTATTTCTACGAAAAGAAAATGATCAAGAGAAAAATTCCTTGAAGCTTGAAGCGGGGAATAGTATCACGCACTAGATCAAACAATGGTTTGATTAATGCTCTTGTGAAGCATAAAGCGAGCATATGCCGGATATTTTTGAATAATGAGAGGAGTAACTTGAAGTTATAAACTAGAAGTTTTGTTTACTAGTAAGTAAACTTAGTTGTATGCCATCAAGCTAAAATCTATGGGGACGCCTTTAGATTCTAGTTTAGTGTATACTTGTTGAATAGAAATAAAATAAAACTCCTCCATTCTCACGAAGAGAACACCTCATGAAGAAGGTTAAGTACCTCATGAAGAGGATCATCATGAAGATGAAATCCAACACATTAAGCGCGCGCATCATTAGTGTTGGATATGCAGAACAATAAATCATCTTTTATTTAGGAAATATCTAAGATGAAATAATCTCATATTATGAGAATATTGGGAGAAAATAATAGTTGTCAACAACACTACCTCTATAATTGCAAATATTCTCTTATGAGAACCCGGATCCGGAAAACAAAGTCCATGGCAAAGTCGCTTGTAGCGATTATATCGGGTCAATAAAGAAAGCAATTGAGGTTGAATCTCCTACTAAAAAGAAATAAATGTTTCTGCGATATCTCCGGCAAGTAAAGTGAATGAATATGAAATATGCAGTTAATATATGGATTATGAAGATTTATACAATTCTGAAGAATCTAAATCGCAATATATGAAAATTAAATCTCATATAAGTATTAAAAGTATAAGATATAATATATTTCTAAATGAATATTAAAGTCTCAAGAAGAGCTGTTCTAGAAGGAGTAGAGTCATAGAATGACTTTATAGTGAATAAAACTATCGCATTGTGTATATCACATAATAATCTCCCATGCAGTAGAGAATATATATCTAATAGAAGATAAATATTATTCACTGAAAATAAGAACATCCTTGAAGGATTTAATCTATGAAAGATTTAATGATCGATTCTTGAATAAACACCATTAATCCCTGAAGCGAGAAGTGAGAATATAGACTCGAGAGAAAGAAAGTGAGGAATATTAAATACCATGAAAGTGTCATACAGACACTCAGAAAGTGTATATTGTAAAGCTAGCAATAAAATATTGATATCCTCCAAATACTATAGAAGGTATAATAATAATGGTGATTTTGGTAATTGAATTATCCCCAAAATGCCAAGACTAGATTTATTATTGAGTGAAATAATCTAAATCCTGAAGATTTATAGAATATATATTTTGAAAATCCACTAAAGAAGAATTATAAGTACTCAAACTCTAGTAGAAGTTTGATACACTGTCTAGAAGATAAATTAATATTTATCCCCATGATCCACCGAAAGGATTTATTATCTTAAAGTATAAAATTTTATTTGTTTTGCACAACTAATAAGTGGTAATTTATGTATAAAGCATATTGCTCTTATTTATACCCATTATAATTCATTGAAGAATTATAAGCCAATGTTTTGAAATATTTAGTATTACGGTACTGCATACCATTATTAAACAAGCAATTATGAAAACTGTGGTTTGAACAATGAAGTTCAAAGGATGGAATTATGAGGGGGAGCATATTTTATTAATCTACCTTGAAGGTAAACCACTATAATTATAAAGATAAAGTAGATCATATTTGCTAAAACATGAAAGTTTATGCATAGATCATGAAGATCAATATCTATTTATGAAGAATAGACTGTCCAGAAGAATACATGACTAAGAAGGTTAAATGTTGTACTCTTTTTTCCTATGTGAGTTTTTACTTGAAGGTTTCTCACACAAGGTTTTTAACAAGACAACATGTGCAATACAATTAACGAATACGACGTACTCTTTTCTCCAATAACCGTTTTTTTCCATTGGGTTTTTGGATGGAGTTTTTAATGAGCCATATGCATATCGTGGTAATCGTCCAAGGGGGAGTGTTGTAAAACATACGGACTCTTTCCTAGAAGGAAAAGAGAAGGAGGAATCCTAATCCTAATCCGTTTGTATGTGGGCTCTTACCAAAACTCTTAAGCCATAGCAGGACTATATATACATGGGAGCTCTATGTTGTAATTACTAATAAGCAAGGAATAAAGAATAATCTCCCTATCTTGTGTCTACTTGTTCTTCTACTTTCATCTACTATATTGATCATGAGAGACGAAGAGAGAAAGGTCCTAACCGCTGACAACATGTTTTATAACAGGAAGTATACACGAACAGAGCAAGCCTTGGCTTACAACACAAAAGGAGTAACAGAAGAAGAAGGGAAAAAAAGAGCAGGCAAACGAGCACGTTATTACACAGCACCCATCTGCGACCAAATCATAGCGAAGGGCGCCAACCTCCTGAAGCCCGCCAGGATCCAGAGGTCCCCCTCGTTCCTGATGACCGGCAGTAGCCAGGCCGGCATGGTGCCGAGGTTCTCCATGCAACCAACTAACCAAGACGCCCCCTGCTGCCCCAACGGAAGGGAGAAAGAAGTAATCAAACTCGGCGCCTAGCATTTCATTGATAACAGCACCGGTGATACAAGGGAGTTTCGTCTGCTGAAGACACAGCAAGGAGACCCTCTCCAGCGACACGACCTCATGGATGACGTTGCGACGAGCACGGCACCTAGGCCACGCACATTCCATACTAGAATGTTTTCACAATTCATCACGTTTGCCTTCAGCGCCGCCAGGCTGTTCAACAGCAACACGTATTGCAATTTAGAAACACATCGACGTCCGGGCCGTACAAGAAGGAGCACGCCGGCGCGTCTTCATCTGAAACCGCACGCTGCCGTTCCTAGAGCCGGAGGTCACGAGCAGCCGGAGGTCACGAGCAAGGAGAGATGGCTTCCACGTTGCCTTCCAAGGGTAAGAAACTAATCTAGTCATTGTTTTCTTCCAATCTTGTGTACACCATGCATCTTGGCCAGAATTATGAGTTCAGCCGAGAAGAGAACTACGCGGCAGCCAGATGATCAAGACGGCGCCGGACTGCGAGAATCCTCGCGTCGTGAGAAGACAGAGCATCGTCGGCGAGCTTCGACTTGCTGGTGTCAAGCTCGTCTGCGATCTAGGGCCGGACGCCGGGTTGCGAGCGCAGCCGCCAGTCCAGGACCTTGAAGATGCGTGTATCAACTACAACAAGGCCAAGGTGTATGTGTGTGCACACATGCACGTCCAGGCCATGCACAAGCCGTACATGCCATGCATGGATGTACATCCACGTACAAGCAAGGATGCAGGTCAATGTGTATATGTGTATGCGTGTGTGCATGCACGTTCATGCATATACATGTACATCTACACGCAAGCAAGATGCCTGTGCTGATCAAGTTCAACACCGACGAGGTGGCCTTCTTCTACTTCAACCAGCGCGCACGTGCAGGACAGGTGCTGTAAGCCGCCAACGTGGACAGCCACGTAGGATCTAATCCTGCCTCCGAAACGATTTGGACCATTGGTGCACCAAATTAATAGATCAGGGACCCAAATCTGCAATTTAAGAGGTAGTGGACCTGGATGACACAGAGACAAAAGTTAATGGACCTATGGTGCATTTTGCTCTAAAGTATTTTTAGGGACGGCTCAAAACCATTTGTAGTGACGGTTTTCATAACCGCCCGTATCCAACCGTTTCTACAAATCAACGATTTGTAGGGACGGTTTTCTTGCCGTCCTTACAAATGGATTTATAGGGGCGGTTCAATATCCAACTGCCCCCTACAAATAAATTTCCAGATTTTAGAAAATCAAGAAAAAAGATCATGAAAAAGGCAAAAAAAACCAGAAATTTTTTTCACCTTGGAAAGGCTCCTACTGGCCCGTCTAAAGTCACCATATTTTTTCCACGATTTTTGCACACTTTTCGTCCACCAGGATTCAAACCTCCGACCTTATGTTCGCGCGTTATCTCCTCTACCACTCCACCCCTTTGTCACTTGTGTCTAAGTCTGGTTTTGGGTCTAATCATACGATAACAAACTGAGTTTAAATTGAACATTTAAGGCTTTAAACAAATTTAAATAAAAAAGTTATCAACTGTAAAGTTTTATAACTTTTTGAGACCTACAACTTTTATGTTGGTCAATTTTCCATGCAAGGTCATTTGAAAAAAGTCAAATTTTAAATTTGAAAAAGTCAACCTAATTTTCTTTGATAAGATGAATTCAAATCAAAATAGTGTCAATTACAAAGTTTCATAACTTTTCGAGACCTACAACTTTCGTGTTGGTCAATTCTTCATCTGAGGTCATTTAAAAAAATCAAATTTCAAATTTGAAAAAGTGATCCTAATTTTCTTTGACAAGATGAATTCAAATCAAAATGGTGTCAACTATAAAGTTTCATAAATTTTTAGACCTACAACTTTTATGTTGGTTGTTTCTATATCCGATGTCATTTAAAAAAGGTCATTTCAAAAATTTAAATCTTAAACTTAAGATGCTCAAACATAATTTTCCATATGAAAAAAATCAAACGAAAAAATTGTTAAATATAAAGTTGTATAAATTTTTGAGATCTATAACTTTTATTTTGATCATTTTCCCATCTGAGGATGTTTTGAAAAATTAAAATTTTAGTTCTTAATTTTTAATATTCGGGATCTATTTGTAAGGGCGCCTTGATATTGAGCCGCCCCTACAAAGGCTCATGTTCGAACTATTTGTAAGGGCTGCTCAATATAGAACCGTCCTAAAAAAAGGGGTGCCTTCCTACAAATCGTTTTCTACGTAGTGAATCCGACAGAGTCCACTGCTGGTCACCGCTGGTAGCATAGGCCACGCGGTGTGCAGGAAACGAAGGGCGAGCAAGACACTGAAGGTGCCTCGGGAGCTGACGGAAACCAAGGCACAGGGGTTCATGAATAAACTGCGCTTGAGCCTCTCGGTGTAGTATCGACGCGGGACGCCAGTGGCGGGAGGGATGCCAGTGGCGGGATGAGGCCGTCGACCGAGTCGAGTATGACGTGGTCATCCAGGAGCGGGAGGTGGGAGAGCAGACGGCGCGAATCGGACGTATTCTTAAAGGTCGCCGGCCAGCACACGCCACCCGATGAGCTCCACCAGATCTGCGGCGAGGGACGCTCAATCCTGAATTGGTGGCATATTGCCGGTGAGTGGCACGAGCACGGCAGGCACGTACGGCCGAGGGCGCCGGCAGCAAGTGAGAGGCGCGTGGGGAGGGGCGGGCGAGGCGCTGGCGGGGGCGCGGGGCAGCAGGCGGTGGACGGACGCGAGGCGAGAGAATATGAGTCTGGGGAAGATTGGATCCAGTTCTGTCATGGGCTATTCATTTGGGCCATTGAACGAGTGAGGAAGGATTCGATGTGGGCTTGCTTCGGCCCATTATGAGCAGCAATGTGGAGCCGGCTAGGCTTTCTCTGCCCTTATGGCCTTATTGTCCTTCCTCATCGTGAGTTCGACTTGGCGGATCGATTTGATCGAGTTCGTGACAAGTCCATTGGATAAGCCGGGGGTAGAAAAAGCCTCTGCCCAAAGCCTTGACAAGCTGCACCGATGACTTGGCGTACCACCATGTGTGCAAAATGACCAAAGACAGTTTTCTCTAAAAAAAACAAGTGAACAAAGACAGTCTTTCTCTATATACTGTATATAAGAAGAAGAAGAATAGGAAAATATTGTACACGTGAAGGAAATTATTCATCAAAATCCATATTCCTCTTGCCTTCCGAACAAGGAACAACAACTACATCGACGCAACCCTGATTCGATACGATCCTATATAAACATGGGCAGGTTTCTTCGTCCACCATTTATTTCAAGCAAAAAAAAAAAAGGAAAAAAAAACGCAGAGCATGCATAAGCAGGCTGATGCCATCCATACAGCATCCACACACAGTTGAACATCCACACCCAACGTATGCTACGTACAATGAAAGACGACGTTACAAGAAGAAAATAAACATAGGATCACATTATTAGCTCTCTGCCTTGTGTCAAAACCAAAAAACAAACTTGTCATTTGGATGTTAGCTCTTTATTAGGGATCACAGAACAAATGTTACATTGCATACATAGGTCGACCGTGAACAGATTGCCTGCCTCAATCTATCCTGATATCTAAATAAAAATTACATCGAAATGTGGAATTCGTGTATTATATTGGGTCTCGACATTCATTAAATCAGTAGGGGCTATTGCCTCTATCTAGTACCTATCCTGTTTTTAAAATGAAAATTACACCCAAATCTATTGCGAACTCGAAAAATCAAGTACACTTACAACAGGACGTTTTGGATGCCCATTAAGCACCTCACGCATTTTTTGGGATTGACCTTCTTCAATCCAGACTTCCTCGAGGGAGAGCAGGTGGTGTAGCCCACCCGGCCGAGGAATCTTCAGTGATCCGACAAGCTTGAGCACCTTAAGAGTCTCGTTGTCCTGCTCTCCTCGGGCATACTCTACCTGTAACCGCGCGTCGCCATCCAAACAGCTAGTAATCTCGAGGACCTCCAGTTGGGGGAAAACACCAAACCTGAGCTTGCTACCTGTGTGGACATCGAGGCATAGTTTCCCTAAGGTCAAATCCGTTACCTCCGGTGACACTTCCAGAGTCGCTGCTGCATGCCCATACAGCTTAAGACGAAAACTCTGTCTGCTCGCAAAGCCGGAGAGGCTGACTTTGACGCTGCTGCTTGCTGCATCATCCCTGCTTGCTGCATCATTCCTGCTTGCTGCATCATCCCCGCAGTTGTTGGTGAACCCCAGTGAAAGGGAGTCCAAACTACAGCGGAGATGCCTCAACCCCCGCACATTGCACGAGTTGATGCCGTACAATTCAAGCTTGCGCAATTGTTTGAGATGTTTTAGAGTGGCCAGCTCCAGGCCTGCAGTACTGACGTTGACAATACCCAGTGTGTGCAAGGCCGTCAGTTGACTCATCATACCTCTAGGCATAGTGACACCTGATGGACTGGCATTGCTCAGTGTCGTCTGCCACGGGCAGGATGCCAAACCGCGCAGCCGGCTGATGATCCTCCTCCTCCATGGTTGAGGTGTGCATGGATCTCCCACCATCTGTTCTTTCACGGTATGACCAGCACGAAGGCACTGCAGGTTCCGTAGCTTGAGGATGCTATTTGGAAGCCTGGTTATCTTGGTTCCTTTTATGTCCAAAGTCTGGAGTTGCCTGAGTTTTCCTATTGAATCCGGCAGACTCTCAATATCTGTGCATTTTCTCAGGGAGAGGAACCTCAGGCGAGGGAGCTGCTTGTGTATCTCCTTGAGGTGATCACTTTTTATACCTTGTGTGCCCTCCAGATCGAGCACCCGGAGCACCCTCATACTGTCACTGATAAAGAATGGCTCCCATCTTCCAGAGACAGTCAAAGACCGAAGCCGCGACAAGTCGAAGCTACGGAACACAAATTCATCTCTTCTCCACTTGTCATCGATTCTAAGATGCCGTCCAGTGCTGCTGGTCAGGCTGCCCTGCTTATTCCCTTCCGTCAGTGCAGAGACTTCCAGAGGAAGGAATAGTGGGTCTTGTGCTGCTCTTGACATTAGGACCTGGCCGGAGAAACCAAGTTGATAACCGCGGTGCCTTCCCCCAGCTGGCCCTGGCACTTGCATCATCATCATTGTAAGGTCTTGAAGCTCTCGGACGCGCTGCTCCGCTTCGGTCACCATGTCACAGATGCCAGTGTTCTTAATGTACCCCTCGGCAATCCACCGCCACACCAAACGCTTCCGCCGAACGACGACACTTTCTTGACAGAAATGTAACATGTACATGATAAGTAACTTCAGGGACTCAGAACAAGCTTTCAGCAAGTCTGAATCCACCCAAGCCAGTAGACCCTTCAAGACAACAAACTCTACCTCTCTCTTTGTTGCCAATTCATGGATAAACTTGCCGTCCTTCACAGTTGCCTTGAACTGCGTTACTTGATCATCTGGTAACCTGCTCAGGTACTTAGCTACAGCAAGTATTACTATGGGAAGACCACAGCATTTGTCCACCACGTACAACAAATCATCATTGGTGATGGAGGAATTTCGTCGGCGTTCTATGGAGGAATTTCGTCGGCATTCTCGTTGATATACCTGGTGTACAGACACTTTCATCATCAATTAAAAAAACATTACTTGACACGTACGAGTAATTATACTAGCAAACGTAATATATAATTAGCTCAACTGTTCCAACTTTCAACCTTACACATGCATAATATAGTAACCCCTCTGGCCACACAAAGAGCCACATCATATCATATCGTGTTCTATTACTGATTGGAAGCTCCAATGGAGAGGGATCTCATGTTAATTATCATGAATGAGCTTGAAAAACAAATCTTACAAGTTCTTCTTTTTTTAAAAAAAAAAAAAAAAACTGGCCATCTATGCAGCAAACTCTAATAATCATTGATAATTGATTTATTCCGTTTTCTAAAAGGTTTCCCACCCTATGAACATAAAGTAATCCACGGAATCTGCATCCAAATTACCCAACTATGCCTCTACGGACCATGATTTAAATTAACTCCTAAGCTTGTATCTAATGTATCCAATTATGTAATTATGAAACATAATGCAAAGTAACTCTGAATTATATCTAATAAATTACCAACTCTTCCATTATGATAGATAATAATACAACCATTCAATTTGCACTTAAGTTGTTAACACTTAAATACTCCTTTTAATCCACACACACACACACACACATATATCAATATATATATATATATATATATATATATATATATATATATATATATATATATATATATATATATATATATATATATATATAATTCTAGAAAAAATGCTTAAATGATCAAATATGTTTGCAATTTATCAAATTCTATTACTTTATTCATACTTATTAAAAATACTTAAAAAGAGAACATAAATGTTGTCTCCTTGTACAGATCAAGTATACATGTATAAGCAATACGTATTATTTTATGTTTCAACAATCATGGAGATTTATTTTGAAACAATACTTGGGAATATTTTGTCAAGAAACAAGTAAAAATGTATTGTTCCTTATGTTAGAGGAAAAACGATGGAAACAATGGCAAGGGCTGATCATGATAACGCTAGGAAGCGATACTTATTTTGTAAATATGGAAAATAAAAACAATTGACAAAGGATTTTTTTTCACATATTCATGGAATTAATTGATAACAAGGAAACAATAGTTGTGTTAAAACCGATGTACAGTATATCACAAACGGTACAGAAATTTTCCAGCTAAAAGTGAAGGCGGATGTGTCTAGAAATTAAACTAACCTGTCCGAAGAGCTCCTTAGCACTCGGCCCATCTAAAGGTTTGACTTGGAACAGAGCAACCTTCCGTAGTTCTGACGCCATAGATATGGCTACACTTTTTTCCCTAGTAATGAGAATGCAACGGCTATAACTATAAAATCTTCGTAATAATATCAAGCTGGCACCCATCAATTCGTTGAAGTTCTCCATGGACCGCAAGCCATCAATAACGACAAGACAGGTGTCCTTCTGCACAAGGTTTGAACAGTCCCGAATAGGATCTGGGGACTGAGGTGCTTCTGGGCGTAGAACCGAAAGCAGGCTCCGACAGAAGCTCATCAAATTGAATGGGTTGGACACTTGAACCCAGCCAAACCGGTCAAACGGCTGATAAGTAGTTGACCGATAATTAAGCACGAACTGGGAATATACTTCTTTAACGAGAGCAGTTTTCCCGACACCAGGAGGGCCCCATACGACGACAACCACAGGAGGAATACTGCCTTGGTCAGAAATCATTTTGGAAAGTCGATCAACTTCATTATCGCGCCCTATAATGGTGGAATATTTTGGGAAGCATAAATTGACCTTACGAAATAAGCCAGTGATGTCATCCAGATTTCTTTCTTCTATTTTTTTATCCAGATTTCTGGTTGGTGTATGAAGTGGCCGCACCTGCAACTACGAAGAGAAGATGAAACGAGTCAGGGAAGGGGGGTTCAACCCGGAGGAGAAAAACAGTAAAAAAAATGTTGTTCCAGTTTTTTAGGGAAATCGAGCCTAAAGAACCACAAACAATTAAGGCGGTGCGCCCACACCACTCTCACAACTTTGGTACAACAACGGACTAACTAATCCTTTAAGTCCACTACTATATATTCGCTAAAAAAAACTAAGCCAACTTGGTCCAACACGATACAATGAATTTATCGACTTAACGTAACGACACCTCATGGATTTTAGCAGGAAACTAAAGATAACCCCTTTCATGACCACTAGCACAAGTAAAATGGCATAGGTTAAGTTCAAACTTTAGTTTTAATCATATACCTATGCGGATTCTAGGTCATAGACTGCGCGCTTTTATTAGTTACTATAATGCATAATAGGGTTGGTAATTCTTTAGAAAACAAATTAAAATAGATTCAATGGATGTCATGAGGTATATATAACACGACTTGTAATATAATGAATGTTATAATGAATCTAGATAGCACTTGTACAACAATAGCTCTGCACTGTCCTTGCAAGTACTCCCTCTGTATAGGAAAAGAACGTCGTTTTGGATATGGTTTTGGTCAAACATTGAGAATATAAATTATAAATAACTTTTACATTGTTGAGTTTAGAAATATAAAAACCATATGAATAAATTTGTCTTGAAAAATACTTTTATAAAAATATAGATATATCACTTTATGATGAGTATTTTTATAATAATACCAAATCAAAGATATACTTTGGAGACCGTGTCATTGTCCAAAACGACATTCTTTTCCTATACGGAGGGAGTATTTATTACTCACCCGCCGCAAATCAGATCAGCTCATCAATGAATTATCATCTAAACTACTCCCTCTGTCCTATTGAGTTTGTCACCTTGGATTTCGTGCTATCTTATTTGATCATTCGTTTTATTCAAATTTTTTGTATAAATATAATTTATTTTATTATGACTTCTTTTATCAACAAAGATATTTGAATATTGATTGATTTATTTTATTATTTACATAAATATTTAAATAAGATGGATGGTCAAACGTAAAAACGACATTCTTTATAGAATGGAGGGAGTAGAGTGTAGGCAAAAAGGCTTTATGTAATATCAACCAGAAAGTAAACATACATACATACCTTCTGTTGGACCTTTGCATATGTGGCCACACTTTCTTTCTCAGTAATGAGAATGGTGCAGCTCTTAGGATGCCCATTGCCTATCAACTTAGCATCTATTAACTTCTTGCAGTCTTCCTCGGACTGCAGGCCCTCAATAACGACAAGGCAGCTCTGATGGGTCAGTAGTTCACATGCACGGTCCCCGTTGGGACGAGGTGCATCATCATGATCATCTGTTTTTAGATCATCTGTTTTTAGATTATCCTTTTTTAGCTGTGGCTGCATATACGAAAGCAATGTCTCAGAGAAGATGTCCGCGAGGCTCATGGATGGATCGGAGTTGGAGAGGCTCATAGATTTTTTGTTTTTTGTGACATCATGATCATCTGTTTTTAGCTGTGGCTGCTTATACGAAAGCAATCTTTTTGTTTTGGAAAGCAATCTGTCCATGAGGCTCATGGATGGATCAGAGTTGGAGAGGCTCATGGATGGACCGGAGTTGGAGTGGCTCATGGATGGATTGGAGTTGGAGGACACATCAACCCATCCGTACAACTGAAACGGTGATGGATTTTTTTCTTGTGAAAAACGAAGCCGTGATGCATTAGTACTAAGCAGGTAATAATAAGAGTAGACTTTTGCCACGATCTCTTTTTTGTCAACACCAGAGGGGCCCCATACGGTGAGTAGGGGAGTAGAAGAAGAAACCATGTCGTAAAGTTGACAAAGCTCCTCATCGCGGCCAGTAAGCTCCTCTTTGTACCAGTGTTTGGCAAAATCCTTCAACAGCAACCCGGAAGAAGCTGCACTGGGTGAGCACGGGCCACCCATGATGCCCGCTGTAGGTACTACTAGTCCATCCTGCAACTGCAATTCAAAAGAGATGAAGTTACTCAGGGAGAGGGAGGTCACTCAGATCGAGGTAATTTGGAGACGGACGGACGGAGGCGGTACAGAAAATAGGGTAAACAAACCTGTGGTCTGATCTTGTAGTGCACTGCAGCAGGCGTTCCTTCTTGTATGGCACTGGCCACACTTTCATCGCTAGTAACGACAACGATGCAACTGTTTGGATGCCCATATATCAATCCGGCTCTGTCCAACGCCCGCCAGTCTTCCGTTTTCTTTAGACCATTAATGACGACAAGGCAGCGGTGGTCCGTCAGGAGACTTAAACACGGATCCCCTGCGGAATCATCATAACAAGAGTCTGGCCGCAGGACAGAATATAAGATCCGAGAGAACCTCGGGACATGGAATGGTTGGTCCACGACCATATCAATCCAGCCGTATAGTTCAAATGACGGCGGTTTATTAGTACTACTCTCTTCTTCTCTGTCCCGCTTATTGGAAAATAACTGTCAGCAATTATATATTAAAAGATATTAATATTTATAATACATAATTAGTATCATTAGAAAGATATTTTAATCTAATTTTTTTAATAAATTTATTTAGAGATATAAATATTACACGCATTTTCTACCAATCAAATTAAATTTACGGTACGAAAACCAACACCGACGGTTAATAAGAGAAAGAGAGAGTAAGTACCCACTGCAAGCAGACTTTTGACATGACAGCCTTCCCAGTAGCGTCAGGGGCCGAAACAGCAAGCACGTCAGTATCATTACGGGAGGGTCTTTTTGAATAAGAAGAGATGCGGTCGAAAAGTTCCTTAACGGCGCGGTCGAAAAGTTCCTTATTGGCGCGCCTTTTTGGGTGAGAGGGAGTCCAATAATTGGCTGTAGCAGATAAGTATGGGACACCCATGCTGCCTTGATTCTGCAGTTTCGAAGAGATGAACGTCAGTGGGAGGGATGTATACAAGGAGCAGTAGAGAGTCATGAGATACAATACTTTGACCACACAGCGAGCTAAGTTCACCTATATTAATTAATTCCTATATATGGTTTCAATATGTTGGGGGCTAAAAATAAGTTGTGTTATCATATCTAGATATGCTATGCTCCAATTCCTAGTAGTTCATAATAATTGCTGCCCTGATAAGTTTGAAGATACTTGTATAGTCTTTCAAACTCAAATTTCTATGAAAACAAAAATGTCATATTGTAAGCACCATTGTGATTATTTGGCTACACACATAATATAATATAATACAAAACCATACGATATGATATAATATAATGTATGCTGCAGACATAAAACGGTACACTAAAGATCACTAACAATGACAACCAAAATTACTAAAATGTACATAGTACTATATCGAACATGTACACACACCCAAAGAAGAAAAAAAAATCAATTGTTGCTATATAGATAAGTTTTTCTTCAAAGTAAGATAAATATGGCGATGCTTACTAGTCCAGATGGCATGCGGAAAAGGGCGTGCACAAAATGATCTGCTGAGACTTGACTGAGCTCCTCTGCACGCTGTGGCTGCCCAATGCAGAGTCTTGCGATGTGTTGATGTTGAGTTGACACAATTACCCAGCTACCATCCGCTTCGTCTGGCAGGTATGTCCTGATGATATCCCAGTCTGCCATGTTGGACAGGTCCTCCAAGACCAAGAAATATGCGCAACCCTTCAGTTGCTGCACAACCTCCTTGTCAAGATCCACTGAGGACTTCATCTTTGACCAGACATCATCACCACAGGTGCTGGCACCAAACTGAGCAACCAAATCCCGAAGGAACTGTTGAGGACTGAAAGGATGCATCAGCTTGACCCATGCACGAAGTTTGTGCCTTGGGCGGGCATTTGGATTGTCAAACACATTTCTGATGACGGATATGGCCCCAAGGTTACCTCCTGTTCTCCAAACAAAGATCACACTCAGACGGCCGCCATCACGGGCCTCACCACCCAGTAAATCCCTCAGTCTCGACGAGCCCTCCTCCACCTTAGCCATGTCCAGGTCCACCATGTCCATGGTAGTAGCTGCTTGCTGCATCTTCCTGGATCCAGTAGTGTTGATGAGGTTGTAGCGCTTATTCCTGTGGCTCACCTCCTCCACTCGGGCCTTGATCAGCTTTATCTTGTTCACCGCTTCATCCAGGGCCTGCCCTACTCTGGGCCTGCAGCAGGGTGGCAGCAAGCGTGGCCAGAAAGGGAGAGCCCACCATGGACGACTCGGCTCCAGCTCTAAGACGTCATCCATGCAGTCCTCGGCATCGTAGGACAGGTCACGGACCTGCCTCACCCAGGTCCTCCCCACATTGTTCCTGACACGATCCCTATCAGCAGACTTGAGGAATGACTTCATCATCTCGAATTCACCCTTGATGAACACAGAATCCCGTTCCACGATCTGCCACTGCTCCTGCTCCTCCTTGATGGCTCCTTCCACCTTCTTCACCAGTCCGTCCACCACTTTCGTGGAGAGTCCAATGGCGAGGTCCGCCATTGTTGCTCTCCTTTTGGTCTCTCCCCTCTCCTATTCCTTGTGTGGGGTTACAAAGGTACTAGCAAGTGGTGGTGCTGCTGTGATGTGCATCGAATCAGCACTAGGGGATGGGATTATAAAGGGGAGATTAGCAGCTATGAAACAGCTAAGCACGTAGTACAAAATTATTAATACAAGACTTGACTGACCGTGACGTACACATATATATATACGCCACCCCTACTTTGTTACATGATACCTCCATTAAACGCTACTTGAGGGTGATGGCACATGGGTAGGCTGCTACAGACAAGAAAACCAATGTACAGCTGCTGTATAAGACAAAAAGTTAAGCCTAGCTACTGCTTTATAAAAGAAAGTAAAGACGATCAAATGCATACTACGAATCATGACTCCCATTTATACGCTTATAATTTATATATACATACATGCAATCAGCCGGACGCGAACGTGATGGGCCGGGGAAGGCCCATCTCACATCATGCTCAAATTCGACGTCAATTTGTTTTCGACGAGCATCACCATGCCCCATTGAACTGAGAGTGCAATGGAGCCAGCAATTTTTCCACGATAGATTTCGCCTCTGCATGAGCGCTAGTCCTCCGATCCGAGTGTAACAGCATTGGTAAAAACAGCTCTGACAGCAGCCGCCCCCTCCATAGCGTCCAGGATACGTGCGTGTTCCATTAAGATAAAATTTCGGTTTATGGACCCGATGGCTCAAAGCTTGAGATCTACTGATCTACCACCATGTGGCCATTCTTAGGATTCTAGTAGTGTGGGGGCCAGCTTGCATTTCAAAGAATTCAAATTAATCCAGTTTTTTTTTTGGACTAGGCACAGATATCTATTGCCAGTGCCATGTGTTAAGCATGGATGATCAGATGGGAGTTGCAACTTGCAAGTTCCATAACCTTTGGGTCAATGGTGACCAACTGACCATTCAACCTCGCATAATTTTTTTTTTTCACGAGACTTGACTGACTCAAGTCCTATAAACAATCTCATTAGGACCAACTTGCATTTCAAAGAATTCAAATTAATCCAATTCTTTTTGGACTAGGCACAGATCTATTGCCAGTGCCATGTGTTGAGCATTAATGATCACATGAGAGTTGCAACTTGCAATTTTCTAGTCTGGAGGTTTGGTCTGGAGTGCAGTGAGAGAGCCGTTGCGCACGGCAACTGTCGAGTTTTAATTTTGAACCGATCGAGACACATTGCAAGCCATCAGTGGAAACGGTAGGCAACTGGACCGGTGGTGCATGCATGGTCTGGAGCCCCCTACACTAGTATATAAACCATTTGTGTTGACATTAGCGTTTTATTTCTATCGTCGGTTTTTCTTTAGAACAGCCTGTAGAAATCGACCCTATTTCTACAGACGGTTCTCTTAAGAAACCGCCTGTAGAAATACGATTTTTATTGGCAGTTTTCTTAAGAAACCGCCAGTAGAAATCGACTATTTCTATCGGGCGGCGGTTTCTTAAAAGAAATCCGCCCAGTAGAAATAATTTAAAATTAATTTTTGAGTTTTTCAAACTTCCTCAGATGGAGAAAATTCCAAAATAAAAGTTGTAGAACTCAAAAAGTTATGAAACTTTGTAGTTTACAACTTTTTCATTTGAAGTCATCTTTTGTAGAAAACTATGATCAAAATTTTGAAATTTAAAATTTAAATTTTGCAAATGATCTCGGATGGAGAAACACTCAAAATAAAAGTTGTAGATCTCGAAAAATTATGAAACTTTGTAGTTTACCACTTTTTCATTTGAAATTATTTAGACCCTCAAATATTCAATTTACCGTCAGGTTTGTATAATATGTGGGGAACAAAAATGGTATCTAGATACAAGTGACGTGTGGGTGGACTGGTAGAGGGGAGATACGCGTGCGTGAAGCCGAGGTCGCGGGTTCGAACCCCCATGGCCTCACTCGGTTCAAAAAATATTTTTTGCCTTTTGAAAAATATTTTTTATAATTTTTGGGTGTTTTTACGGGCGGCGATTTTATAGGCGGTTCCTTAATAGAACCCTTTCAGAAATCATTTCCATTGGCGGTTTTCAACCAACCGCCATGGGTGGAAATCGACCATTTTTTGGCCTCTCCCACTGGTGGTTGGAAGAAACGCCAACCGCCTTTAAAAACGTTCTGTGTACTAGTGCTAGCTGGTCCCGAGCCTCGGTCTGGTTCCTCCCCTCTAAGGCTTGTTTATTTGTAAAAACGTTCTGATGATGGATATGGCCCCAAGGTTACCTCCTGTTCCCCAAACAAAGATCACACTCAGACGGCCGCCATCACGGGCCTCACGACCCAGCAAATCCCTCAGTCTCGACGAGCCCTCCTCCACCTTAGCCATGTCCAGGTCCACCATCTCCATGGCAGTAGCTGCTTGCTGCATATTCCCGGATCCAGTAGTGTTGATGAGGTTGTAGCGCTTCTTCCTGTGGCTCACCTCCTCCACCCGGGCCTTGATCAGCTGTATCTTATCAACCGCTTCATCCAGGGCCTGCCCCACTCTGGGCCTGCAGCTGGTTGGCAGCAAGCGTGGCCAGAAAGGGAGAGCCCACCATGGACGACTCGGCTCCAGCTCTAAGACGTCATCCATGCAGTCCTCAGCATCGTAGGACAGGTCACGGACCTGCCTCACCCAGGTCCTCCCCACATTGTTCCTGACGCGATCCCTATCAGCAGTCTTGAGGAATGACTTCATCATCTCGAATTCACCCTTGATGAACACAGAATCCCGTTCCACGATCTGCCACTGCTCCTGCTCCTCCTTGATGGCTCCTTCCACCTTCTTCACCAGTCCGTCCACCACTTTCGTGGAGAGTCCAATGGCGAGGTCCGCCATTGTTGCTCTCCCTTTGGTCTCTCTCCTGAAACTGTTCCTTGTGTGGGGTTAACAAAGGTAGTACGCAACAAGTGGTGCTGCTGTGGTTCAGAACCGTGCATCGACTGAGCACTAGGGGGATGGGATTATAAAGGGGAGACTAGCAGCTACTAGTATGAAACTAGAAATGGTCGCGGCGTTGCCGCGTATGGCCAGTGTACGTGTCTATGTATTTGTATCAATAGCGTATATTGCAAGTATATTATGTCATTTGTGTATATTTATTTCGAGTTTTTATATGTGCGATATGATGTACTCGTATATGCGGATGTATGGAATGTTATGTACTATATATAGTGAAGTGTTATGCTATATATATGTATGTACGCGATCATCTATATTCGAGTAATTTTGCAAGAAAAATTGAGAGAGAAGGTTGGACTACGGGTTGATTTATGTAAAGTTTGAGGGTTTACTTGTAGTTGAGAAAGAAGTGCTTTAAAAATATTAATTATAGCATAAGAAATGCTCTATTAATAAGGAAGTACTATTTAAAACATAGGAATCTGTACTATCCAAACCATAGTAAATTTTGATCAATATGAAATTTCTAAGTCATAGTAAAATCTAGGGTTTAGTTAAATCTAAGTGAGTAAAAGATAGTAAAAATTTTGACTTTAAGATTTCTAATCATAGTAAAATTTTGGAGGTAAACATATTCTAAATCGAAGTGAGTAAACTGTATTTAAAATTTTAGCTTAGCCAAAAAATTTAAGACTTTAAACTATAGTAAAATTTAGTATTCCTTAACTTAAGATTTGGCGAGACATATAATTTTGTTCAGTACTATGTACTCCAATATTACCTATAAAGAAAAAAAATTAATTTTGTCTGGGTCCCGGCTGTGGGCAGTGCTGTGCCATGCGCCTGGTGGGCTGCGTTCTCATTCTGACCCAAACATGGGATACGTGAAAGAGGAGGCTGCAGGGCCCGTGAGGCGAGGTGGCGTGCTCCCATTGACCGTGTGACGTGGAGGTGGGATGTCGACATCCTCCAGTACCAGTGCTCGTTCTCTCCTGCTCGTCCTTGCTGCTTGGCACAGACCACAGAGAGAAGGAGAACCAGAGGGGGAAAAAGACTGGGATGGAGCAAGAGAGATAGACAAAGATTAATGATATATAATTAGGATCATTAGATAGATCTCGAATCTATTCGTATAATAAATTTATTTAAAGATACAAATATGAAATATTGGAACAATTTATACAAATTTAGTTGAACTTACATTATGAAAAAAAAGACAAATATTTAGGAAAATATTCAGGGACAGATGGAAGGAAATATTGCCTCCTCTATTTTGTTTTATCAGCTGCCCCAAACGCAGTGCTCTCCGAAGGTTCAAGTGAAAGAAGCAGGCATTTGCTGCTGCCGTCCTTGCTTCGTGCATGCAAATAGAAAGAGAGAGAGGTGTAGGAAGCCACCTTGATTAGTTAGTGTGAACACCAAGGGGCTAAGCTACCTCATGCATGCACTAGGTTGACTGCTGGCGACTCTCTTGTGCTGTTTGAAACAAACAAAAAAGAAAGGTTAATGGAGGCCGGGCAGCTGCAGTTAAGAGACAGCTGCATGCGCTGCCTAGCTGCTCCCATTTATTGCTGGTGACTGTGTGAGTGGCGCAGGGATGTCGACATGCTCGTGCTGTGTCTGCTGAGTGGGACCCAAGGGGCAACGTGGTGCCTCCCTATTGGGCTGGGCGACGTGGCCAGGGGCATTGGCTGCCAATTGACGGGACTCCCGTCACGGGAGGGGCGCGTCCTCATCCGCTCCTCTGCTCGGCGGCTCGGCCGAAACAGGCAGAGAAGAAGAAAGGAAAAGAGAGAGAAGGAAAGGAAGGGAGAGAGAGAGGGAGAGGAAGAGGGAGAGAAGGAGGGGAAGACGGAGGGAGAAGGGGCGACGGCGGTGCGGGGCTCTGGCATCGGCGAGGTGGAGCCGGTGGCTCCTCCTGTCCACCGCCCCTTAGAGAGAGAGAGAGAGAGAGAGAGAGAGAGGGAGCAAGAAAGAGCAAGGCAGAGAGAGGGCGGAGGGAGTTCGGCGCTGAGGCGGTCCTGGCCTGTCTCCTTCTCCCTCTCCTTCTCGCTGTGGCACGGCCCCGGCGCCCTGTCTCCTCCTCCCTCTTCCTCTTCCCGTGGCGGCGCAGAGGAGCAGGCACGGCACGGCCGTGCGAGCGGGCGCGCCACGGCAATGCGAGCGGGCGCGGCGGTGCGACGGCGCCCATGGCCCGGCTAGGCGGAGAGAAGACGACGGCGGCGGTGAGGACCCCTCGCCGCTCTTCCAGGCGGGCGGCTCCCTCCGCTCCCTCCCTCTCCCACGATGGCTGCGTGGGGCCGCGGTGGCATGGGGCCACTCCCAAATCCGGCCCGGTGACGCGGCTGCTGCTGGGTCGTCTGGGCCAGCCAGCGGCGGCGGCCGCGAGGCGGCTACGCTGTCGGGTCGGGCGGAGGAGGGAGGAAGAGGTAGGCAGGTACCGCGGGTTGATTTCGCTGAAGCTCGAGGGTTTTTTTTCCAAAAAGACTGAGTCTCGCCCGATCTGGGCCGTCCGCGCGCCCGATCGGACGGCTGAAAAAGCGGGCGACGTGGCCACGCTGGTTGGCCTTCTTTTGTTCCAGCTTTCGTATATAGTAGAGAAGATAGCTAAGCACGTAGTACAAGATTATTAATAATACGAGACTTGACTGACCCGTGACATACACATAGGCATGAAAACGATTGGAAATGATTGATAGGAGGCCAAATCACTTTCATTTTCAATTTTTTCTCTCAAAAATAAAATTGATACGATAGTGTTGGAAATAAATACGGTATCGAAAATAATAATAGTCGGTCAGAGAACACATCAATAACGATCGGAATTCATAAGAATGATACCTAAAAAACGATAAACACATTAAATCGTATACCACAAAAAAAGCTATATAACTTGACCTATCTAAAATGATAAATAATAAATAAAATCACAATTAAAAAGACTACAAACTAAAACCATACAGTTCACAAGTCTATAAATAATTTAAAATTTAAAGTCTTTGAATCGGTAACTACCGACGGTAAATTACTAGCTAAATATGGAAATCTTCGAAAATGATCGGAAGAGGATAAAATCATTTTCACTTTTATTTCTATTTAATTTTATCATTATCATTTTTATTTTTGGTTACCATTATCGTTTCGATTTTGACATGAAAATCGAAAAAACTCGAAAATAATTACCAAAAATTGAAAATTATCATTTTCGTTTTCATCCCTACATACACATAAGCCGCCCCAAGTCTTTTTTATAACAAACTAATTTAAGCTGTACTATATACTGTAGTAATTTAACATTCAACTGGCCCTTAATAATACTAGTAATCATCAATCACGTTACAGCTGGCTATTCTTGGATCAATAGATTAACAGACACTGATTAATCAAGTATGTGAGACGGATTCTCTGGATGAGTACAAGCTGCTACATTGTGTATTGTTAGTATAACTGCTTATAAGAACAAACACAAATCTATACCTAATAATAAAGAGGCAAAAATTTCAGCCTATTTTTTTTTGGTCTTTCGTCCACCTCTTTTTTCGTCCAACTAAGAGATCGATTCGGTTCCGTTTAGTTTTTCTGTTTTTTATATACAAACGAAGATGCACTGCTGGTCATGTACGTTTGATGTAGCAGACTCTGGCTAGGCTTCAGTTGACGGTTGCTTTAAGCGCCGCACTATATATCTAATCGTGCCCGTCCGATTGAATCACAGAGAAAGAGACAAATAAATGCCGCCAGCAGGGCGCCATGCATGCAGGCTTGGAGCAGATCGATGGAGGGACGACCGAGGCGACCGCACGGCCGCACCTGCATGCACACCGTCAAGGAGAAGATCGATGCACGCACGTACACAGCCCCGCCGGCGGCGCCAGAAACCCAGGGACCGAGGTTCCGAGAAGGAGACACAGAGAAGAGGGTCGTCGTAGCAAGGCAAGGCACCACGCTCTGGCTGCACTGGAACCCCCGCTTGGCCACCGCGCGGCGTGTGGCTCTCAACCTGACTGAAGCAGCATCGCTACACGGCAATATCCTACCACAAGCACAAGGTGTTGTGCATCTAGAGAAGTGGAGGCAGAGAAGCAAAGCGAGGCTAATCAACATCCGGCCACCAGAAGGACGTAGTACGTACACGCAGCAGCCTGTATTAACAGAGGCAAACTATGAAAGACAAGAAGCAAGCAAGTAGATGGATCGAGCCTCATGGAGGGAAGGCTAGGTAGCCACGCCATGGGCAGCTAACCTCCTATCTTGTCTGTTTATTTGTCTTGTCTTTCATTGTTTATCAGATACACACACATACGTGTGGTGAAGCTCAGTCGCAAGCTAGCTGGAGCCAGCGCCCGTGTGTTGTGTTGCCCGGTGCATCGTTGAGCTAGGTTATGCGGTGATCATGGTCGTCGTCGTGGCCGGAGGCAACCAACCGTGACAAAAGTCATGCTTGGTCATCATCGACTTTGAGGAGGAACCGGAAGGAAGAAGATCTAATCGGTATCAGAGGAAAAAAACTAGATAACCAGTCACGACCATCTGAAAAATAAATTATTTGATTCTTCTAACCGGTTCAAGACTAAAACCTATTCTATTTACTCCGGCCGACTACTTATTTTTAGAATAAGTTCATCATAATTCATATATTCATTGTAAATTCCAATGAGATAAAAATAATTTTAAACTTCTAACATATTAGTATCCTGTATGTATTTATTGTTGAACGACTTTCATATTAAACAATGAAGCCGCAACATATTTAATGAAAACACCAATAAAGATTATTAATTTATCTTCGTGACGTATATATAGTATATATAGGAGGAACAAGAATTAAAAAGTAATGTTCATCTAACCCGTAGCAACGCACGGGCATATTTCTAATATATATATAAATTCTAAAGATGTTACACAGCATTCACACAAGTTGTTATTGTGGCACATACTAAATTTGTTACGTGGTACGTACATAAGCTTTTCATCTGATTCTCCTTCCATTAATTCTTTTCTAATCGAGAACCCCATGCTCACTAGTACTTCAACGTCACTTATGTGGTAGTAGCCCTATGTTGGAGTATTTGGGAGCAAATTAGATGGATCGAGTTGCTAGGAGAGTTCATCGTAACTTTTGTATATTGTAAAAACGAGTAACAACTCATGTAGAAACAATGTAGAAACTCATAACTATTTTGCGATCATTTGGATGATTAAATGCTGCGTTCTACAGGGCCAGGAGAGATGAAAAGTTGTCTTCCGGCATTTTGCCTCACATGGTTGCTCTGTGTGCACAAACAAAAAGCATATACTATATATTCGTTTAGTAAACCATGACTTCGGCCTTGTTCAGTTCGTGAGAAAGTTTCTTTCATATATTTGTAGAAGACTTTCGTTTGTATTTGGCAAATATTGTCCAATCATTGGCCCAACTAGGCTCAAAAGATTCGTCACGTGATTTACAACTAAACCGTATAATTAGTTATTTTTTTTTTACTAACATTTCTTGCTCCATATATGCGGGTAGAAATTGATGTGATGGGAAAGTTGCTGAAAGTTGCATGAAAGTTGTAACTTTCAGCTCAACTAAACAGGGCCTTCGTTTTTCGCTTAATTAATTTACTTGCAATCAGCCAGATGTGAAATCTGATGGCCAAGGTCCGCACACCGTACCTCACATGGTCAATTTCGACTTCAATCTGTTTTGCATGACAGCATGAGCATCACCATGAGTGAGCTTTTATGGCCCAACCACCCAACCGGTAAGCATTAATCAGACACTTGTCAAGAGCTACGAGGAGTAGGAAAGAAGCATCCTCCATACTTTTATGGATGAAAACGGATCGGATACGGACGGATATCACTGATACCACATTTGTTTTCATATTTCTGTCCGGATTCGGATTCGAATACGGATAATATCATCCATGCCGAATAGGATATGATTGGATATCGACATCATAAATATGCGATTTGAGTATTCGGATACGAATACGGTACCGGATGTTGAATATCCGGACCCGGATACGGACAGATCTAAACCCCTCTAAACGAATTCGGTCTAACGGACGGTCGAATAAATATCCGTACCATTTTCATCCATACATACTTTATTGTCCTTGGGTCCCACATAGCATTATGAGGTTTTACACAATGATAAAGATGTCCAATCGATGTCGCCCAACTACCATAGTACTACTATATTTAAAGCACTGTAATCAGACACCCACTAAGAAATTGTTAATTCTAACTTTTCTCACTCTCTATCCATCACATCAAGCTTTTATTCACATGCATGGAGTATTAAATGTAAGTAAAAAAATAACTAATTGCATAGTTTAATTATAAATCACGAGACGAATCTATTGAGCCTAGTTAGTCCACGATTGGATAATATTTGTCACATACAAATGAAACGTCTTACAGTTACCAAGTTGAAATTTTTTTAACTTTTTACGCAATCTAAACGAAAAAAAATCTCAAAGCTCCCTGGATGGCGCGCCCGAGGTGACAATGATTATCCTTGGAGGATTTGGACCCCGAGAATTTTCTCATTATAGAACCCTGAATTCTCCGAGCATGTAGACACATGAACGAAGATACAAACGCCACTTAAGGCAAATCTGCCCTCCCAAGTCCCAGCTGGTGAAGTCATCGGAGACAGGCGAGATATTACAAGCTGAGGGGTCTTCCAAAGAATAGTTAGAAGAACTGCTGGCCAGATAGCCTTTGTTGAGCCCTGGTACAGGCATGTATGACCATACGTCAATGTCTTCCAAAGTGGCGAGGGCAAGCAAAGAAGACGTGGTTTGTATCTTCCACCGGGTGGCTGCAGCGACAACAAGCTGAGTCATCCATCCATAATGTGTTTGTGCAGCAGGTTAGCCTTGGTGCTAAGCCTGTCTTTAAAGTAAAGCCATGCAAATATCTTCACTTTGTTTGGGACTTTCGTATCCCAAATCCATCTCCCATGGAAATCTTGCACGCTGGGTACGGTGTTGGTGATAGAGCAATGTAAGCATCCTTTGATTTGAATGGTTTGCGTGTCGCCGTCATTAACCGGACGTCCTTTAGACCATCCGCACTCGTCATACTCCAAATTCATCCTCTAAAGAGAATATTCTCTCCTGGTCAGCGAGATTCTTTCCTCCAAACCACTTTCTCCCGCACCCATCCATACTCCAACTCATCCTCTATCCGTGGGTCCCACTTGTCCTTTTTTCTTAAAAAACCCGTTCTCTCTCTCTCCCTCCCATTCTCTCTCGTTCTCTCTCCCACCTCTTGGAGGGCGGCGCGGGCCTCGGCCCGGCCGGGAGGAGGCGAGCACGGCACCCCTGGGCGGGAGCGGCGCGGGCCTCGGAGCGGCGCGGGCGGCGACGGCCGAGCTCGGCGGCCGCGTGGCCGGGAGGAGGCGAAGCGCGCCTCAGCGGGAGGCGCCGGGCCTTTGAGCGGCGCGAGTGGGGGCGACGGCCGAAGCTCGGCGGCCGCCGGCGGCAGCGCGTCGCGGGAGGCGAGGAGCCCGGTGCGGCTTCAGCGGCCGCGGGCGCTCGCGGCGGAGCTCCCCCTCGGTGCCGAGCGTGCAGCCGCCGGCGGCCCGACTCCCCTCCCCCTGACATGGCCGGCGCATGTGCGGTGGAGCTCGGGGCAGGGCGGCGCTCCTCCGCCCACTTCGTGCTCGGCGGCGCGGCATGCGGCGAGTCGCGGCGGCGGCGGGCTGCGCGTGGCGGCCCTCGCGCAGCGGGCAGGCGGCGGCCCGGCTCCCGCCCGCGCGCGCCGCGAGCGCAGCGCAGGCGCCAGCGCCGGCGGCGAGCGCAGCGGCCCTCGCGGCCGGCCTTGTACAGCACGGCGGCGCGCTCGTGGTGGCGCCAGCGCCTGCGCCCGGCGGCGCCGGCCGCCAGCGGGAACCCGCTCGCGGCAGGCGGGCGGCAGCGGTGCTCGCGATGGCGCTCGCGCTGCGGCCGGCGGCGGCGGCTCTCTCCCACCCCACTCTCTCGCCCTCACCTCTCTCTCCCCACCGGGTCCGGCAAGCCACGGGCGGCAGCCGGACAGTGCGGCGGCGGGCGAGCCGCCTGCTCCGCTCCGACGGCCCCAGCTCCCTCCCTCGCCCCGTCCCTGCCGACGGGCGTGGGGCCCGCGCCACGCTGGCGCTCCCGGACAGCGCTACCACGCCCGGGAATGCGGGCCGCTCGTCCGATTCCGGACGCCAGCTCGGCGTGCCGGACGCCGCTGCGGCGACTCCCGTCGGGAAAGCGCGTCCCGGACGCTTCCCCGGACGTGAGTGCGGATGGTCTTACATCCTGGATACGAAAATCCTGCAAGACAGCCATAATAGAATCGAGCTCGCTAGCAGCTGCTCTTGTTAGCTTGGGTCCACAAGATGCAATTCAAACCCTCCCCGAAAAACTACCTGCACCGATATGTTTGGCCGGAGAGTGGGTGGGTAGCAGCGATGGGACCAGAAGGGAGCCAACAATCATGCCAGGTAGGTAGCGGCACCATCATGGACCTCGACATAAGTGACAGACCGGTACTAGCAAGCTCATCATTGATAATTTCCCACAGGTATGGACAGGTAGAGAGGGGGTATCTGAGAAGACAGACTCATTTTGTAGTAACCAATCCCGCCAAGGAGCATGGGTCAACTTCATGAATAACCAACTTCTTATTGCACTTTTTTTTATCAAAAAGAAAGGAAAAAAAAAACTTCTTATTGCACCAGTATTGGAAATCTCACTTTACCCTGATCGAAGGACCGATCCATCAGATGCTGCCACATGGACATGGCGATGCAAGTCGCATACCATGGTTTAAATGCCACTCATGAAATTGACCCCACGCCTGTGTTGCTACTTGCTAGATGAGTCTTATATCAGCCCATCGTCTAAAGTTCTGTGCAATAAATTACACGTCTAGTGATCAAAATCTTTTACTGAGGCCTTGTTTAGTTCCACGAAACTTTTTAGGAGAGATTGTAAAAGTCCAGAAGACTTCGTTTTTATTTGGTAAATATTGTCCAATCGTGGCCCAACTAGCTCAAAAGATCGTCTCGTGATTTACAACAAAACTATGTAATTAGTTATTTTTTATTTATATTTAATACTCTTTTTACATACGGTAAATTATTTGTGAGAGGAGAGAGATTGAAAAATCAGAAGCACTTCGTTTGTTTGTGGTAAATATTGTCCAATCGTGGCCCAACTAGGCTCAAAAGATTCGTATCGTGATTTACAACAAAACTGTGCAATTAGTTATTTTTTTATTTATATTTAATGCTTTCTTTACATGCGGGTATAAATTGATGTGATGGGAGAGAGTGTAAAAACTTGGAAGTTGGAGATGCATCTAAACAAGGCCTGATGTTACCTTCAGGAGCTATTGGCCATGATGGCATAAACATTTGTACTGTCCATTTGCCCCCCGATGCAAACCCCCATCACGCAAACAGAGCTCTACTAATAACAGGCAAACAGGTTGGAGAAGGGTTTCTGAATTTGAAAGCATATAGACCTCTAGATTAACTGGTCTAGTTCAACAAGCAGCCTCAGTCGCCAAACGGAGTTACATCACTCGAGTCAAGAAAGATGGCAGCAAGAACTAAAGCAGAGCACAGTCCGAGGGGTCGGTGGAGTCCGGAGCGGCGGCATCCCAAACCAGAGCGCCGACAAGTCTCCCTGGCACAGCTTTCATCTCACTGCCGCTCGAGCGGGGCATCGGAAGCTAGGCGTCGGCGCGGCTTGCAGCGGCAGCGGCAGCGGAGCTCTCTTCGCTCCCTTGCGCGTCCCGCTTGGCCTTGGCGCTAGGATATGGGCTGGGCTGGGTTGCCTGAAGATACAAGACACCTCATGCCTCTTGTGGACGTTATCACCGGAGTGGGCTAAGGCCCATCTAATTCTCTGCCACTTTCCCTGCCGAACTGCACTTGGGCCATTTCTCAAAAAAAAAAAAAAACTTCACTCAGGCCAAGCCCAGCAGGTCAGCCCGAGAACCCCTCGTGTCTCCAGTTTCCCACTTCCCACGTCACTCTCGCCCTCGCTGACCATTAATATTTTCTTTATGTGCTAGTGCTAAAAAAATCAGTATTTTATTTATTTGATTTGATTTGATGTTGGCGTTAATAATTATTAGATAGTGAATTTTATGTGTATTATCTATAAAAAAGCCTGTGGCCGAGCACGCACGGCACGGACAAGAGAAGGTGGGAGGAGGCGACACGTGGCGTTACACGAGTTGAGGGGACGAGGTGGTGTCCGTGTGGGGGCTACCAATGAAGACTGAGGAGGAGGAGGAGGGCTTAGCCGCCCCGGGCCGGAGAATCCAAGACAAAATGATTTGCTAGCTTACAGGCAAAGCACGAGAACAGTGGCCGGATTCGCCGTGCACATGTCATAGCGGCCAAAAATCATCAGGTGGCACAGTTGCTAATTACGGTATGAGTTTGTTGGGGGGATTAAACTTGGGGTGATGGGGGTGCCAAATGGGCATGAAAACGACGAGATAGAGAATGGCGGCAAATGGGTGGCGGTTAATTAGGAGCAACCGGTGTCGCCTCCTCCCTCATTTTAAGTGGCGGTTACCGCTAACCCGATCGAGGTTAAAAGAGTTAGTTAAGACCCAGGCCCGGCCCTGGGGGGTGCCAGCCGAGCAGCCGCACAGGGCCCACGAGGCCAGGGGGCCCAATCCCAAATGTGCAAGCCCATAGGAACAGCTGAAGCCCAGTAAAAAACACATATATACGCTGATTTGGGGGCCCATATTTGAAGCTTGGCTCCAGGCCCATGACTGGACAGGGCCGGGCCTAAGACCACCACTAATCACTGCGCTTGTTCACACTACAGCTACAGTGTCCAGCCCACCGCCGCCGCCTTCCCCTCCTCTTGACTGTTGGTCTTGCCCTGCCAGGGCGATTGAGGTCATTCGTTCGATCGCAGCGAGACACCAGCAGCGAGAGCAAAGGCAATTAAAGCAACCACCCCACCCCCTGCCCATGGCGCTCAGCTTCCAAACGACAACCGCCACGCTGTTCGGCCACCGCCTCCCGTCCAGCGACGACGGTGCTACCTGCCTTCTTCCTCGCCCCGCTCCACGGCGCCACAAAGTCCGACTGGCATTGCGGCAAGAGGCAACGCATTGGCGGTGCAGGCAACCAGCAGGTGCCGGCGCTGGCGGGGGCTCTGATGAACGACTTCGTCCTGCCGCTGCCGCTGCCGCTGCCACTGCCATTGCCGCCCAAGCCCCCGGTCCCGGTCCCGACGCAGGTTCCGGAGCCCCTGGTGTTCGTGCGCGGCGCGGACGCCAACAAGGGCCAGGCCGTGCAGAAGCAGAACTCGGCAGCAAGGCAGCGCCAGAAGCGGATCAGCGAGAAGACGGCCGAGCTGGCGCGGCTCATCCCCGGGGCGCACAAAACTCAACAGTACCGCCGAGATGCTGGAGGCGGCCGCTCGCCACGTCAAGCTCCTGCAGGCGCAATGCCTATGTGCTCGCCCCCGTCGGCTCAAGCCGGCAGGTGCGTAGTGATCCATGTCCATGCATGTCCCAATCTAAGTTTCGTGCAACTGATCGAATCCCTGTGCGTGCATTTATGCATGCAGGAGGAGAAGATGCCGTCGTCGTCGGCCATGATGGCGCAGGAGCGAATGCACGCGCTGCTGGCGTGCGGCAGCGTGCAGGAGCGGCTGGCCGCCGAGGGCAAGTGCCTCGTGCCGCGGAAGCTGGTGGACGGCGTTGTCCTTGCCTCGTGCCGCGGAAGCTGGTGGACGCCGTGTCCAAGGACAACGCCGTCAAGGCCAATGCGCTAGTGCACAGAGACCTCGGCCGGTTCGTGGCGTCGCTGCTGCAGGGCCAGTGAGACAACGGCGGCGTCGAGTCGACCAGTCTCGTCTCGGCAAGGCCGCCGCCTGCATCCGCGCGCACGCAATGGCCGGCTGTCCCTTTTTGATGACGCCGGACATGCCAGCGCTGCTGCTGCTGTTGAGTGTGTTCCTGACCCCTCCTGACCTGATCTGATGACGACGACTGTCTATAGCTGATCTCTGTACGTAGTAGATTCAGTAGATGCTGCATCATGTTTAATTTTGGTGCATTTAATTGTCTTATTATTATGTTAGTTAACGAACGCCGGTGTCCATGTTTTTTTTTATGACGGCGCAATATTACCCCAATTGATTAGTTTAATTCTGACTGCAAATTTGCATTGCAGGCCCCCCTTAGGGATAGAACATCATCATGCATAGTAGTGGTGGTAGTAGTAGTGGTAGTAGTTGTTGTTCTTAGTATTCTCAGCAGGGTACTTCTGTGACTTGCCGTTGCAGATTGTTCTTGGAATTGTTCGATAAGATAAAGTTTTGCAAGGAAGCGATCATATGGTATATTCTCACGAACTGAGTTTAGCTCAGCTGGTTGGGTTCCTTGTGGTGGAACCTGCCCACCCGGGTTCAAGTCCCAGACGACACGGGTGCTCGCATTTTTCTGGATTTATTCCAGGATTTAACGGCGCTATGCTTTCAGTGGTAGGCGACGTGCCCGTCGACAGCGAGGCGCCTGTGGTGACTTCGTCAATCTCGAGATTTGCCGGTGCAGAATCGGGTCTTCACAAAAAAATAGTATATTCTCATTCTCGATGTGGAAAACAAATCATGTTTTTAATTTATACTAGTTTCTTGAATTTTTTTGTCCAATAACACATTTTTCACTCTATTTGTAATATCATTTCACCATTTTATTTAATTGGCATCCTAGTTAATGAACACTGAATTCTTATCATTGTTTTGGCATTTTGTCCCAAATCGCTTGGCTCTCGCCACACCACGATGCCATGCAAAACAATTGGCAAGATATATTTACATGGAAATTGCGCAAAGTGTGTGTGTGTGTGTGTGTGTGTGTGTGTGTGTTGTGGGGGGTGGGGGTGGTGTGGGGTGGTGTGGGGTGGGGTGGGGGCGTTGGAGGGGATGCCTCGGCTTTACAAGGCACAACTCATCTGATAGACAAAGGTCCCTCATCAGATCCACTCTATCTACAAAATTTGGGTGCCACCAAAAATTCATATTTTTTTAATGCCTTGCTCATCGTTCCAAATAGAATGTGGACTTACGGAGAACTGGCACGGTGAGATTAGACACATTTCCCCGTCTGCCCGCTATGTAGACAAACCACGGAGACAACGCACCACATGCTTGTGGACTGCAGATACACCAGTATAGGATCAAGAGCCTCTACGTGGAATGGATTGGTCACCCGAGTCTGCATTCAGAAAACTGGCCGAGGAGCACCGCATTGCAAGAATGGTGGACAATTATCACAACAGAGCAAGACATATCTCAAAAAGCGATCAAAAGTCTCACTCTCTCCTCATCTCATGGGAAACTTAGAAGGACAGATGGCAGTCTTTAGACATCAATTAGATGTCTCGAGGATATCATTATGAATAATATCATTAAGAACAGCCTAGATTGCAATACGGGTGAAACAATTAGCGTTACTTTTAGCACGAGAATAGCTTCGCTTGCCTTCCCTCCCCTATACGTTGGTGTGTAAACTCTCTTCTATATCAATAAAAATGGACACAATCTTGAGCCCGTTCGTTAAAGAAACCCCTAAACCATCGTAGTGAGTAAAGGAGTGATTATGAAGATGTCCTCCCAAATGAACACTATATTTTAGAATTTTCTGGGGGAAACGTTTTAGGGTCCTAGTGGAACGTAGCTTAGCCCCTAGCAATTTTATGATTTGTTTTAAGTAATGAGAAACTATTAAGTAGTTGAAAAAAAAATATTTTAAGTATACAAATATTTGAGAGTCATATGTATTTAAATGAATGTGTTTAGGTGTGGTATATGTTTAAGTGAACTAAGTGTGATATTTGTTTAAGTGGACTTCAAAGGTTTAAGTGTCATATATGTGCATGTATTAATGAACTTAATAAAATAAAAACACTTAAATTTAGAAGGACATAAAAAACTTTTTTGAAATATATGTCATATGTGCTTAAGTGAAAAGAAGCAAGCAGGACATTTACATTTATAAGTACTTATTAATAACAAAGATTTTCTTACATGCCAACCACCAAGAAATTAGGCATTTTCCTTTGTGGCATAGTCACGAAAATTGCATGATTCGCTAGCTTAGTTAGAGAATTTTTTAGTTACACCGCCATAGAAAACAACATACGCCTAACTCCTCGGTTATTTCATTTATTCACACATCAAGCTCAATAAATTCTGGATGCTAAGAATATTTCATTTTCTAGTTAGTGATTAGGAATCAACAATTTAGAAAATCGCTCGATAAATTCCCTAGAATAGGTGCATATTCTCATAATACCCAATATATGAAGTTTGCCACATATTATGGAAGAAATTTTTCATAATGAACCAATTTTACGTTGTGAATATATATAAAAGTTTAGATGTTGATACAGCTTTTGTATAAATCTGGTTAGGCTTTAGAAAATTTGACTAGGATGAAGCTAGAACCGTATTCTTTTCCAGACAGAGATACTAGTATATAGTGGGATGAAGTAGCTGGTGAGATGGCTGACACTAACACAGAATACATAGCTTAACTATTAGTTAATTGCATGCATCATTACATTGAATACTGATCGTTACACGCTGCAGAAGCACATGCTCTTTAGTTATTTGCATATAAGTAGATCTAGTACGTAGTGAGCAACACACACGTACGTGACACGTCTGCTCTTATTTACTTACACACTCGCACGTATAGTACAGTACGTACGGCAAGGCAGTCCATAGATAGCAGCAGGACGCTACACGCTGCTAGCTGATCGATCGATCGAGTTCATGCGTCGATCGGATGATCGCATCAGTTTCTTCAGTTGCAGTAGTCGCCGTGCGGCACCCTGTGCTCCTGCTGCTTGGTCTCGTAGTCGGCCTCCTTCTGCTCGCGGTGCTCGTGGTACGCGTAGCCGCCGGCGCCCAGCGCCGCCGCCCCTGCCACGCCGGCCTCGATCTGGTGCCTCTGCGCGTTCGCCGGGTCCTTTTTCGCACGGTGACCCTCGTACTGCAATATATATATTTATAATTTCATATGCATGCGTTCCATTCGCAGTACGAAATGCATGCATGTGTCAGCCAGCAAAAGAAAAAGAAAAAAAAAAATTTACCAGAGCAAAGGCGCCGCCGGCGAGGGCGCCCACCTCGCCGAGGCGCTCCTTGTGCTTGTGCTCCCTCTCCTCCCTCTTCAAGTGCTCGTGCTCCTGCTCGCCGCCGTAGCCACCGTAGCCGCCATAGCCGCCGCGGGAGTACTCGTCAGTGTACACGGCGGCCTGCCTGCCGCCGTAGCCGCCGCCGCCGTTGTAGCCGCAGTCGTCGTCGGCGTACGCAGGCCTCCTCATGCGGTCGTCCTGCACGTTGTCGTAGTACTCGTCGGTGCGCGAGTAGGCCCTCATGCCGCCGCCGTGCCTGCCGGCGTCGTAGCACTCGTCGGTGTTGGAGTACATGGCCCTGCCGCCGCCGTGGTAGTAGTCGGCCATCGTCTCGATCGGCTACTGTAGTCGGGGGGTTGGATTGCCTTGGTTGTTGGTTGGGGTTGCAACAAATGAAGCGCACCTCTATTTATAGCAAGGTTTTAAATCGCCGGCTACGGCATTTAGCTTTCTCCGTCCGAAAACAGGCTATAGCCGGCTATATCGGGCTATAACGGCAGCTAAGAGCTAACTCGTACATGGAAAAACTTAGCTAAATCCTTCCCAAACAGCTATAGCCGAAGATAGCGGAAGCTATAGCCGGAGATTTAAAAACTTGATTTATAGAGCCGAGCGATGATGATCGAGGGACGCGCTGGCAGCTGGTCAGGATTGGCAGGCGGACGAGAACAATTTCATGACGGCCGGATAGATGAGGGCTAGCTTATTATCCCATTCAAAACCAGCCTTTTTAATAAACAATTATTATTAATTATATATTGCATGAACTTTGTTGAAAATGAAAAAAAGAAATTAAAGCCTTAATAAGCGTTTTATTTGGGTATATATTTGGCCAAGATTGTGAACCTGATGCTTTCAGCAAACTCATCTTATTTTCCGAATATATATACTACGTACAGTGACTTCATCATCAACAGGAAATATAAATCCTGCACTATTATAAATGTTACAAAAAAGTAATTTGTTTAAAAAAAATTGTCAAAACAGTGGGGAAACTCCCCACCATTTCTTAAAATTTAAATTCAAATAGTATTGTTAAATTCAGCTTAAATTTGTATATAAAAAACCATAAATACTACAAAAGATATATATGACATTTTCTTTCAAAAACAAATGATGTGACAAAGATTTCTAAAGTTCACACAATGTTTTCAATGGGAAAAAAAAATAATCAACATTAAAAGCTTTTGGTGTTGCTAAATTTATTATCGGTGAAGATTATAGAGATGATATGCAAAGGTGTCCAGATTCCAATGCGCGTTGTTTTTCTCTTCTTTTGGAAAAGGTAATGAGATAATTTGCCAACTGGCCAGGAGCATTTTTTTTTCCAGCACTCATGTAAAGTTATTCTTCTTTCAAGAAGCCTTGCTGCCAAGATATGACGACGTCAATTCCATTTCTACTTCCAATGTCTAAGAATAACATTGTACATACCCTTTGCATTGCTTCTTTAAACAAAAAAAAAAAAGAATGTAAAAACTCTCCGGCCGTGTGAAAACAGAAACGAAAATGTGCCTGTAACCCTTATCCTCATTTCAGATTCTTCATCATCAGTACACGATAACCTCTTAGCACCAATCAGGCCACGGTACCTGGCCAATGGAAAACAACGCACGGCGTTGCCGCGCGGCACGTGGGGTGGAACCAGTTTCTGTGGAAGTGGTTCTATTTTTTTGATCTTTTATGTTTTGAGGATAAATAGCATAAATGTAGAAGGATTTTTAATATTTTGAGTAGGACATTCAACAACGATTGTTATTGATATGTATCGTGTTAGTCATATAATCAACTTTTTTGTGTAAAGTATAGAATTTGCAAGTTTTTTTTTTGAATTTTTGAAACTGGGCAACAAGGCTTGTAGATGTGGTTGTTTAAGACTACAAGCACATGCATGGATTTTAACATATTATTATACATATGCCAATTAAGATTTGGAGGATGAGTAAAATACTTGAATATGTGAAATGGATCTAGATGGAGAGATTGAATTGGTAGTGTTGAACATTCAAAATTACAATAATGCATATGATATTATAGATTTTTTATTTTACAATTTTTCTGTGATTTTATAATAGCTTTTATAACTTTTAGCAGAGTAGAACATAAAAGAGAAAGGAAAACGTAATAGGATTAACGATTTTCACGTAGTTCCCTGTACTTTTCGCTAATTAAATCATCTTTAGTTATGAGGTTTGCATTGGAAACCCTAGAAAAGCTTCTACATAATAGTCCAAAAAAATAATTTAATATTGAAGAGCACATCTTAAAATTTGGTAGCCTATAACTTAATTAAAATTTGGTAGGCTATAACTTAGTAGTCTTTATAATATGTTTTTATGAACCCATACTTTAATTTAAGCATAAAATTGTATATTCAATTAGAGAATCATAGCTTAATTTCATAATGGAATAATATATGTTATTATTGGACTAAATGAAAAAAAACTAAGTGCCTTAAAAATATTAATTAGAGTATAAGAAATGCATTGCTAATAAGAAAGTACTATTTTGTGGGACCTTCAAGACATAGGAATCTGTACCCTCCAAACCATAGTAAAATTTGATCAAATTGAACTTTCTAAGTCATTTTAAAAATTGGGAGTTTGTTAAATTTTTAGGGCGTAGTAAAATTTATGAGTTAATAAAAATCTAAGTAAGTGACTAAAGCACAGTAAAAATTAAGACTCCTAATTATAGAAAAATTTTAGAGTTAAACAATATTGTTGTCCTCCAAACCATAGTTAAATTTGTGATTCGTTAGCTTAAGATTATCGGGGAAAGGATTAGGGCAATTATTCTGGACTTTTAGACAGTGGGAAAAGGAGTGGGAAAAGTTTGGATAGGCTCTGGAATACATGTAGTATTTTTAGGATTTTTTTTGGGATTTTGCTGACAAAGGAAAAGGGCTTACTTTAATCTCCTGTATACGTTTCCTGGGTACGCCTACCATTTTTCCAGTGGCTGAAGCGTGGGATAAAGGGCTGTGAGCGCTGTCTGCTGTGCTCTGCTGTGGACCATGCACCGATCTGTGGACATCTCTTCTCTCTGCCTTTATTTGACATGAACCACGTCTACTTATTAAGAAAAAAGGGGGAGGAGGTGCACGGCTGCTGTGCTATTGACAGGGCGAGGTGGCCTGTTCCAAATGGCTGGGCGATGTAGCTGGGCGGTCGGCCTCAATTGCCGTGGGAGCGTCCTCTGCCCCCGTTCGTTCGGGAGCAGGCCGGGGCGGCGGCGCTCAGTCCTCCTGCGTGGAGTGGTCGAGGAGAACAGCGAAGGGAGCGGGAGGGAGATGGAGAGCAGAGCGAGGCGGAGCAGGCAGGGATGCGCCGGCGGCGTGGCTCCGGCGTGGCGGCCCCGAGCACCTCAGCGCAGGGGGTGGTGCGTCAGGCGCGGCCGCGGGCACCGCCGGGCCTTGCTCGTCTGCCTGCCGCACCGCGCCGTACCAGGAGGCGGCCACCGCCGGTGCGCGTCCGTGTGCCTGCGCCGCACAGCCGGGTAGGCGCCGGGCTCCTTCTCCTCGCTCCACAGGGGGGGCTCGCAGCAGGGCGCCTCGCGGTGGCGGGCCGCGCGCCCCTGGCCGGCGGCTGCGCGTACGGCGGGGAGCCTTGCGGCATTCTCCACCACGGCGTCGGCTCCGTCCCTTCCTCTCGGTGTCACGCCCAGATCCGGCCCGGCGGCGCGGACGGGCAGGGGCCAGCTGCGCCTGCGCCTGGCCTGGGCCCGGCCAGCGGCGGCCCCTGGTCACTTGGCCACGCGCAGGCGCCGGCGCTGCTGCTGCTGGTTTGGCCCGTCCAGCCTGCGGCGGCGGCGGCGAGGCCAGCTCGCGGCGGCAGCGACGAGGCGGCGTGGTCGGCTCGGGCGGAGGAGAGGGACCGACCCCTCCGCCGCTCCCACGCCTCCTCCGATTTCCTCTCCCGCGCGTCCCCGTACGCGCGGCGCCGCACCGGGAGGGACCGCCAGCCGGCGCGCCGACGTGAGCAGGCCGCTCGTGGTCGCCACCGGCTCTGGCGCGGCGGCGTGGGTCGAAGTGGACTGCGGGTAGATTTCGGTAAATTTCGAGGGCTTTTTGCATAATGGCCGGGCCTCACACGATCTCTGCCGTCGGATCGGGTCCGCGCGCCCGATCCGACGGCCGGGAAAGGCTGGCGACGTGGCCACTCTCCCTGGCCAGAGAATGGAAGCAGGATTCCTATAGTATAAAGATTAAGGATGATTGACTAAGTCAATCGCCCATAGAAATACACTCAGAGATAGTTGAAATAAGAGGTATTCCAGTGTATAATTACAAAAGTCATTAGTGCAGTAGTGCTTACCTTACAGTACTGCAAAACAAGTAAGCATGTAGGGCACTCGTGCTCAGCCTAAGGCCTTCGGGTGATGAAACTACGACAGAGGCACATAGGATGCATATATAACAGTATAAGCAACAAACCATACACAACAAATACCAAAATCACAAGATATAAAGTGGGCCAGGATCAGAGTAGGCACATGAAGAGAGATCTAGATAAATGAGAAGAAAACACAAGAGCACTGACACAAAATTGATTTTAGAAGACAGTCTCTCTAATTAACAAAGGCACACATATAGGGACCGTCTCCTTAAATAGTTAGATTACTTTCAGGCAAATGTCTGCCTCTGAAAATCATTTATAAAGGCAGATGTCCTAAGGCGTCCGCCTCTGTTAATATCGATTTACAGAAACGATCGACTTAGGATGTTCGTATCTCTAAGCCTATTTTTAGAGGCGTCTTTAAAAATCACTATCAAAAGATGTATCTATTCTAAGCGTCTACCTCTAAAAAAATTGATTAACGGAGGTGGGTATCTTGATATGTCGTCTCTAAACAATAGTGGCATCCAAAAATAATTCATAATTTTTCTATATGAATTTAGGGGGGGGGACATGAAGTTTAAATAAAAAATTGTAGTTGTCAATGAGATCGACTATTTTATGGCTGTGCTCGACGGAGCAACAATGAGCTCGATGGTGGGCTGGGCGTTGGGCCAGTGGGCTCATCATTGCGGCTGACCAAACTTTTTTTAAAAATTTAAAAACCATTATCACCATAAGTTAAAACCAGCGCGGTGATGACCACTTTCAACCAACGACAGATGAAACCGGCAATGAAATATTTGTGTAGTAGTGTCTACTCAATGTTCGGGATAATAGTGGTGATACAAATTAATAATGAGTGCTTAAGGAAGGCTCTAGAGATATTCTAGAAGGGATATTCAAATTAGGTCACCTAGAAACATGCAGTAAGGCCATACAAAGAAATAATATACTTATACTCCAAGAAGGATATGCTGGGATCCGCGCTACAGAGGGATAATAAAATATATAATAAAATCAATGTACCTAAAAAAGCTAAAACATAAGAGAGAGTATAATATGCCTATCCTGCACAATCTGGTCGGACACAACCAAAACTTTTATGCCCCTGCTTCTCAATGCTTGCCTCGGAAGAGATAATAGCAAAGGCACGGGCTAATAAGGAGTTTGACTGTGAGGGAAAGAAAGAGATAAGGGGGAAGAGTGTGGGCCCCTTGTTGGCATTGAAACTGCTAGCACAAAAAATTTGTTCCTGCCATGCACAATTAAGATCATTCTCAAAGTTTCTAGGCATAACTATTCGACAGGACTTATAAGCTGACTGATAAACTGAAATTGCTGATTTTTATGGGAGAAAAATATTGTTTAAATGGCTGATAACCCAAATAATCGCACCCAAATGAAAGATGGTCCACCTCAAGAGAAAATGAACTGGTTGAACACTTTATAGTTTGTCCGACCATACCTCTCTGCTGAGAGCACCGTTCAAATGAACAAGCCTAAACAGCGAATTGAAGACCGCTAGACAAAAATGGCTGAACTTTTATTTCGATGTCACTGCCAGCGTACTGTTCACTTGAACAGACCATATAGACTCTGAAAATTGATTTCTAGAGGTGAATTGAGACCTTTGGCAAAAGTTCAAAAACTTTTACTTTGGAGAAACGATATAGAGATATATGTACAAGTTGTCTTAACGTCCGCCAAGGAAATCATTTGTAGCAACCGATCCTCATCAAGGAAGGATCGTCAACAATAGAGACCAAGAGAAATTCAATTACCTTGGGGGCAGCTACCAGCCTGCCACAAATGATTTTCTTGGAGGTTTAGCCACCAAGAAAACAAAATTGTGGTCAATTTTTTCACATTATCAAGGAAAATAAAGAGCTCCCAAGAATATATATTTTCTTGAGTGTTGATGACTGCCAAGTAAATTATAAGAATCACCAAAATATATATTTTCTTGCATGCCGCTGACCCCCCAAAGATATACACGTGAAGTGCCCTTACCTCTATACCTCAAAGTAACTTGTGATTAAGTGAATGATTATTTTCTTTTGCATTCACTTTAGTGAATCTTATAGTGAATATTTGAGATCCTAAATGAAAAAAGTTTAAACTGAAAAGTTTTAGTTCTCGTCGAGTACTACAACTTTGAGTTAGATTATATCTCCACCGAGTTCTTTGGAAAATTCAAAGAAAAATGAATTTCAAATCTATGAGAACTTGAAGCATAATTTTTGGACTCGAATAATTTCAATTTTAAATGTCATCAACTACAAAGTTGTAGAGCTCTTCAAGTTCTGAAACTTGATATAAACTTGTCTTCATCCAATATTAGTATGTTGCATGTTAGCTTTATAACTAGACATCTCAAGCTAAGTGCTAATATGCATGTTAGCTTTATAACTAGACACCTCAAGCTAAGTGCTAATATGCCAAGGGATAATCTGCCTTCTGGTAGTGAGAGTATCTATTTTAAAAGATTTTAACAATAGTCAATATTTCAAAAGTTTGATCTTAAACTTGACCAAAACATAAAGAATTATATGGTAGTTATACAATGAAACAAAGTAGCTGAGATGACTTCCATATATTAACACACAATACATAAACCTACTATGGCATCAATGATAGTTAGACCCTGTTTGGTTTCTGGGACTATTTAGTAGTTGCACTATATGGACTATTTAGTAGACAGTTGATCCCACTTTGTTGTAGAGGCTACTAGGGACTACTCACCATTATTACAGTTGAGGGAGGATAGAGAAGGAGAGGCATAGGCTATCTTTTGGATGTAGTAGCCCCAAGAAGCCTATCTTAAGGGACTATTTTTTTCTGTCTACTAAATAGTCAGTAGCTTCTGTATTTGGTTTGTTTGAGACTACTTGAGGCTACTAAGCAGTCAGTAATCCCTCTAAACTTGAAACCAAATAGGGTCTTACACACTGCGGAAGAAGTAGCGAGACGACGACCGGGCACCGCCGTATAGTATGTCGCTAGATGCATGGTGCATGCACGCAGCATGCGCTTTAGTGGACTGGTGGTGGTGCGTGGATTGCAAACCTGCTTATACAACTGCTCTTATTATTTACCCTAATATCCTATTATCTACATATATATACACACGCTGACACGCACGTACGTAGGCACATATGCGTGCTGCCATGCCTGCATGCATGGCACACGCTATATAAATACACAAACACAAGCTGCTCACAGGGTCACAGCAGGTATATATAGCAGGGAGATCATGCAGGCCATGATCGAGTTCATCCGATGCTTCAAGTCTCTAGTGGTGACAGAAGTGGCTGCCGTGCGCCTTGCGCTCCTTGGCCTCCTTCTGCTCCTTTTGCACCAGACCAAACGAGATGATAATTATTTTATGCTACTTCATTTAGTTAAGGACCATATAATAACATCATCATCATTATTTACCGGTGCGGAGGCGCCGCCGGCGAGGGCGCCCACATCGCCGGTGTAGCAGTCGTCGGCGTACGCCGGCCTACTGCGACCCGCGTCGTCGTGTCCGTACACCCTCCTGCTGCCGTGCACGTGCTTGCCGGCGTCGTAGCAGTCGTCGGTGTTGGTCCTGCCGGCGTGGAAAAACTCGGCCATCGCGCTCGCTAGCTCGGTATCCTGCTTGCAGACTCGATCTGCACTACTAGTTCAGTTCAGGTGTATAACTTTGCCTTGCTAGCTAGCTTGCTTCTTGCAGCAAATGTATGCAAGGGCGGGAATATTTATAGGGCAATCGACAGGGGACAATCTCATGGATGGCGACTGGCGAGGATGAACGTTGAGGATGATATAGGCGGATGGATAAGAACAATCTCATGGTGAGGATGAAATAGGCACGGATAAGAACAATCTCATGCTGATTGGTCGGGTCACCTCTATGTTAATACTGAAATTATTTTGATCTAACTGTTGTTGGAAAAGGAAAGAAATTAAACCGCAATAAGCGGTTTTCTTATTTATTTGGGCAGTGCAACAATCAAGACTGTGACAGTCAGTGTTCGATAGAAGAAAAAAAAAATCAAGATTGTGTGAATGCGGCTGATTGCCTGAACCCCTGATGGTCCAGCAGGCATTGTCCACGTTCATATATATTTTTTTTTTTTTTTTTTTGCACTAGAAGAAAATTGGCGTAGCTGCATTTGCCACTAAATTAAGATAGATGGAGACTGCAGAGGTGACAAGCAAAGATTACAATAGCGTGGGGGTTGTTGTTTTCCCTCTTTCTGAAAAGAACATGCTGTAGTTTTGTTGAAAAATGGGTGTAAACGAAGGTGACTGAATGCAAAGGACAGGAAACAAAGTGTTGTATGCCTGCTTTATTGCATATGGTGTAAACATAATTCGTGTTAAGCAAAGATTCCTCCAGAACAGGTGGCAATCATTCGTGGCAAGAGGCCAATAATGCACATGCCCCGCTGGAGATGGCAATAATGGTAAAGTCAATTCGGGACGTTATCTCATTCTGTAATCTGTATGCTAGCCGAAGTGGTGTGTACCCTTTAGAAACGAAGGCGTCTATTTTTTTACTGTAAATTGCCAATTACACTACTAATTAGGAGTATTTTCCTGTTCCAGCACACTGTAAAGTAGTATAGTCAAGCCTTGCTATTATGATTGCGACAATTTTGTCCTATTTAATTTGGGCGACGATCAAGACTGTGACAACGCCAAATTTATGTTCTTCCATCAAGTTCTACTTTTATTTTTCCTTCAATGATATATCATGTACAGCAACGTTCTAAAAATTAGGGGAAAACCAAAATCCCAATCATATAAAACATTAACAACTCAGCAGGTTTTTACAGAACATAATTGTTGTTTTGGTGGAATTTAAACTCATATGGTATTGTGAAGTTGAGCTTAGTCTATTTAAAATTAAAACCATAAATGTTACCAAAGATTTATGGTTTTAACATGAAGTACCCAAGCAATTTTAGGACATATTATGTGGTACAACAAAGAACATATCTCTCTGGTTGTTTTCTGTCTTTCTTACTTCCTCCCGTCCATAAACAAAAAATACAATTATGGGATCCGTGCCGATAAAACTACTTCAAGTTCGACCAACTTTATAGTTGATGTTTAACCAAAAAAATTGATTATATCAAAATTTAACAATTCAGCAGGACTTATAAGATATAGTTGATGTTTTGGTGGAACTTAAACTGATGGTATTGTGAAGCTGAACTTAATTAATTTATTAAAAATATTTATGAGAATTCATTATATTTTGGGATATATTTGAAGGCCCGAAGTCCTCATATTTTGGGATAGAGTGAAGTAACTGGGAGTAAAGTAACTCTTCTTTCAATCAAGTCTTGCTATCATAATTGTGAAAATATCATCATATTTGGGACATAATCAAGACTATGACACACACTCGTACCCGATGCTTCTAGGTTCCAGCAAACTCAATTTATTTTCCTTCAATATCTGCCATGTACAACAAGGGCGAAATCGCAATCATATCAAAATTTAAGAACTCAATAAGATTTACAGAAATGAGCGTGTTGTTTTGATGGAATTTAAACTCAGATGGTATTGCAAAGTTAAGCTTAGTTTATTAAAACTATAAATGCTATGAAAGACACCTTGCGCGAGCCGTTCTTGAATTCTGTGCCAGCAAGCTTTTCCCTTGCTTTGGCTCACGGGCTGGAAGGTGAGGCTTGCTTGCGTGAGCTAGGCTAGGCAAACCTAGCCCCAGGAACCAAATTAAGGTGCCTACTACAAAAGGCATGCATGCATTTTTTTTTTCAAATACAGAGAAAACCAACTGATACTTAAAACCAATTGGTGCAGCTAGATTTTTCACTAAGATGGAGACTATGGAGGTGGGCAATCAAAGATTTTTTTTTTTTTTTTGAGGGAGGCAATCAAAGATTCTAATGTGCATTGTTTTCTCTCTTTTTGAAAATAGGATGCGAGACCCACCGCCACAAAATACAAGGATTTCTATAATTTAAGACATACTAATTAGATATGTGGGTTCTAAAGTCCATCATGACTCCTCATTAAACATGGAGGCTAGTACAACATTGGCTAATTAATACATGCCATGGCTGGTCTTTTAATTAAATTACATAATAGGTGGGTCACACAAGTCCATATATTTTGGAATAAAATTTAAATGCCAAAAATTCCTTATGTGGTTTTTGGGAAATGGGAAATAGGGGTTGTGATAGGGAAATGAGGGGTGGGATAGATTTGATCCGATGTTTGGATAATAGGAAATAAAGATCGAGATACGGAGATAGAGATTACTATACCCGTTCCATACCCCCCTCATTTTCTCCCAATCCATTTCCTTTCCCCTATCCCAATCCTTATACAATTTATGTAGTTTAGGACTCAGAGAGAAGTAAAAAAGAGAATAAAGTAATTCATCTTTCAATCATGTCTTACTACTCCCTCTGTTTTTTTTAAGTGTCACATTTAGTTTGTCTTAAGTCAAACAAAGTGCAATATTTGACCAACTATTTTTAAAAGTCCTTATAGTTTCATAATATATGAATTATAAATTATGATAGTATTTTCCATAATAAATCTAAACATATATGACATAAAACTATTTAAATTTTTTAAAATTAATGGTCAAAAATACACACATTTGACTTAGGACAAATCAAATGTGACACTTAATAAAAAAATGGAGGGAGTATCATGATTGTGATGACGCTGTCCTATATGGGGAATAATTATGCTTCCAACAAGTTCATCTTATTTTCCTTTCATGACTAGTCTCTCTATTCCAAATTGTAAATCGTTTTAGTTTTTCTAGTTTTTTTAGGTACATAGTTTTTACTACGTAATTAGACATAATGTTTATGGATTCAAAATTGTAAATCGTTTTAATTTTTCTAGGTACATAGTAGTTTTTACTACGTATTTAGACATAATGCTTCCGGATATATAAGTATCTAGAAAACTCAGAACGATTATTAATCTGGGACGGATGAAGTATCATATAAAGCAACGAGTTCTAAAAGCTAGGTGAAAGCTGAAATTGTATCCGAATTTAAGAACTCGTCAAGATTTACAGAACATACGTGATGTTTTGGTGGAATTTTAACTTGGATGATATTGTGAGTACCTTTAAGAGACTAGCCAAAGAAACTAGCCAAATTTATCGATTTAGCTACTCTTTAAAATAGATTTAACAAAAAAAATACTAAAATACTCCAACAGACTCTGTAAAGGATGGCTAGAGAGGTAAGCTATCCAAAAGTAGAGAACGAAAAGGTGGGATGAAAAGCTACTAAATTTAGAAAGTCATTTATAGAGTCTGTTAGAGACTTTTTTCTCTAATAATATCTAAATTTACCTTTAGAAAATGATTTGGCTAATCTTTTGGAGATGCTCCATAGCTTAGTTTATCAAAAATTGTGAATGTTAACAAAAGGAATATTATCCAGTGGTCGATGACTCCAAAATTTCCATGTCCACACAAGCTCTTGAAAGAAACTAATTGACACTTAAAAACAATCAGTGCAGCTACATCTATCACTTAGATAGATATAGATGGAGACAATTGAGATGATTTGCAAAGATTTCAATGCATGCACGTCGGTGTTTTCTCGAGCATGTGATATTTTTCTTCATGAAAATAGCATGCGATATTTTTCCAATTGAAAGCATTTCTTTCTCCAGCGCACTGTAACTAATTTATTCTTCTTTTCGATAGTTCTTGCTACAATGATTGTGACAGCGCACCATAATAAGCAATTTTTTGTATTTGGGCAATATCAAGACTTTGACAACGCCCGAACCTGATGATGAACCTCCAATTATTTTCCTTCAATGACCTATCATATACAGCGACGAAAAAAAAAAAAAACTAAGAGAAACATGAAATCCCAACACACTAGTTGGTCCTTTGGAACCAGGAATTTTCTAGAATCATACAGGAATTTCATAATTTGGTATGAATCAGTTCATTTTCACAAGAAAACATAAGAACCAGGAAAATTTCCTACGTTCCAAAGGGGGTCTAAATTCGGATGGTGTTGTGAAATTTGGCTTAGTATATATTAAAAAAACATAAAAGTTTATATCCATATGAACCTAGGATTATTTGTTTTCAAAGAAAAACTAGTTGCACAAAAAGAAAATTGGTGCAGCTACATTTGTCACTAAGATGGCGATTATAGAGGTGATAAGCAAAGGTAAGATTCTTCCATGCACGTTGTTTCCGGAAAGGCATACGATAATTTGTCAACGGGAGTATTTCCTCCAGCACCGTGTAAAGTTATCCTTCTTTCATTCTAGTCTTGCTATCGACAACTAATATATCTTTCAGTGTCAAAGAATAATGTATGCAACCTTTATTTGCTTCTTTAAATAAAAAATGTATATCTTCCATGTGAAAACTGAAAAGAAAATGCACTCTTAATCTCATTTCAGATTCTTGGTAATCTGGATGAGGACATCTTTACAACAGGACGAGACGAGTGTCTCCCAACACTTGGCACCCATCATTACCATTAGCACAGGCATCAAACCACAGTATTGCAAAACAAGTATGGCATTTGTACTCACCTGGACACCTGGTAGCTTTGTAGAGTTCTTCTAGAAGGTATCCATAGCAGCAGCACTCACTATTGTATCCTCAGGCAATTGCATTTTATACAGGAACACAAGTTTTCCGCTAAGCAAAGAAGTCTCATCTACTCCGTACATGATTCACCAGAACGAAAAATCCTCAAAGGGGTTTCAGGAATGGAGAGAAGACAATCTTAAAGGTATATTTTTAGCACCTGGTCACTTGCTTATTCGCTACACAAAGAGATATTCTAATAAAGATAGATGCTGGAATCCACAATCACTCTCACCCGTACGAATTTATCGTCCCCTATGCCTTCAAATAGTACGGCTCAGATCAGGACAAAGGATACAACATGAAAACGATAGCTTTTCTTCCCATTCATAAATACCGCATTGTAAGATAGAAAAATCTAGTGGTTGAATAATTTTTATACAACAAAGTCATACTAAACGATATGAAAGGTTTGATTCTTGGATGTACACCTCCATCATATCCTAGATGTCCCATCGCTTGCCAGCAATTTACCTTTGGTGACAAACAATTCATTGGGCATCCATTCATTTGCATGGTCTGCCAAAGAAAAGGTAGCTTCAGCAGCTGGTAGGAATAACTACATCATGAAAGACAACAAAGAAAATAGCTGGATTGCAGAACCTCAGCATGGTTTTTTTTTTTTTTCAACATATCTTTACTAATGCAGAAGGACCTGGTTAATATTTATGCTGGGTAGCACTATTGGTTTATTTGAGCAGCTAGGTTATGATGAAGAAGGAATTAGAGTTCAGTATTGCATCAGGAAGCAGAGGATTCAGCGATTCACAATATCATAGTTTCAGAATTGTAACTATGAAGAAAAAATGGCTATTCATATTGCAGTCGAAGTAGAGCCTCATGAACAATAATAAAGAATTCAACATGAAGAGGCACATGCGTGAGGTAGCACCAAGTAATTTTTTTTTGAGGGGTGATTGTTGGGGATCCTGCCCTGCTCACCATATGTGTTACTTCGTGACTGCCAAAGCATTCTCAATCTGTTCGATCATCTGGTTAGCAGGCAATGCTCCCTCCTGAATGCCAGGTAGCAAAAGAGAGAGAAAAAAAAAGGCATAGTATATTAGAACAAGTTAGATTATTGATAAAAACTGAAAATATTGTTTCGCTCAACACTTACAAAGCGATAGCAAGGTTTCCCATCCTTGAATATGATAAAAGTTGGCAATGCTTCAATTCTGTAACGGCTCGCAATGCTAGTGTACTTCTCAGTATCAATTTTCACAACTTGAATTTTTTTTCGCCTAACTTTTCACTCACTTCTTGAAGTATGGGAACCATGTATTGGCATGGACCACACCTGACCAAAAGAACAAAAATAAATACAAATGTATGTTACTGAAGTATGTAAAGGCAGAGAGCAATGCTGCTGTCCAGACTGCTCATAATTAAATTGAATGGACTATCTTCCTAATACGCATGGTGTAATGGAGCTAAGAAACCAATAGACACAGCTTTCAGCTAGGAGTTGGGACAATGATTGATGAGTACAGTATGAAACAAGATTTCTGGATTTGATACTCAGAAGGAAACAATGCACAACATCATGAACAGAACATGACCAAATTGATCATATAAGAACTTTTTTGTTAGAAATCAGTAGGAATGCACATCATCATGAACAGTACCAGAAGAAACAATGTTACTAAATCGGCTAGTCACCCTGGTACTGAACAGGACGACTAATCAACCGCTGATCGGTCTAGTCGTCTATATAATCATCCTGTATATAGCAGGACATATATGTATGGCATATATTCCATAAGTGTATATATATATATATATACTATGTACTTATATAGGATAAATCGAGCATTAGGACTATATTTCTGGTTAGTTGGTGACTTACTTGGATTGACCTTATGGCCTGCTTACCCTGTGGCCTGCATGCCCATGACCTTCCCTGCGGCCTAAAGCACACGCAAGAATCCCCTGCGCAGTCGTGCCTGCGGCTACAGCAATGAAGGGAGGGAGCAGTAGCGGGAGGGAGGAGGAAGACAGATGGGAACGGGAAGGGAGGAGAGGAAGATAGGAGCTGCAGAACGACAGCAATGGATGCGGCTGCTGGAGTCCGCGCACCACAAACTGGTGGCTGGTGCTGGAGTCTGGACAGGTGCGAAGTGGTGAGGGAACAAGAGTGAGGGGTATAGGAGGGAAACTCTATTGGGCTTGGGCCAAACATAGCTAGGCCCATGAGCTGATGCAGCCCACTTCCCTATTGCCTGTCTAGTCGTCCAGAACACCTAATTGGTCAATTAATCCCGACTAGTCAACGATTAATCAGATGACGAGGTTTCTGGTCGCTCTAATTGAGTCGAAGTGCCTAATCGAGTGCAGGGGAGCGACCAGGACGACTAATCGCGATTAATCGAACGACCAGATAACAATGAGAAGAAATGACCATAGAAAGCAGAGGGCTTAAATAAAATCAGTAAGGTAAATTTGTGGTATTGCAAATACCAACTGTGAAGGAATTACAATTGAACATGTTAGTCCACATGTGAACACTAAAGGCAAAAGTGGAAAACAGACCCATCCTCTCCAGCTCTTCCCTACTCGAGCAAACAAGACTGCAAAAACTATTCAGTTTTCACCCAAAAGTTTGGCATCTTCTCAAAAATAAAAAGGGTAGGAGGTAGTGGATATTATGTATGTGATTTTACACAGAACATTAACATAATGCCAGTCCAAGTGCAATTTTCACCTCCCAAATGATTGGTGACACCTTGGCATAATGGCAGGAACATGAAACACAACAAAGTCCTAAAAGCACAACAATAATGAAGAGAACTTATATCTAGTACAGAGCACTGAAATAGCTCAACATGACATTTGGCACCGCTACTTTCACTACTTCGACTAAGTAACTTACCAAGTTGCATAGAAGTCAACTAACAAAGGCTTCTCAGACTTCTCCAGCAACTCATCAAATGAAGAAAAAGTTTGCTTCTTAGCTTCGACCTATCCAAAAATTAAATATAAAGATAAAATATTAGAATAAAGGGCACAAAACCACAAGTTTTCTTTCCTTTTTTTTTTTTTTTTGGGGGGGTGTGGTAAAAGTTATGGGATTATAGGCACGCATAAAAGACTGCATATAGTATCATTTGGTACTTGGGACTTCCTCACTTCTAGAGCTACTCAACAGATGAGAAGAAACTACAATTTCAGAAAAAATTGGAAAGTAATCTAATGAGTTTAAAAGGAAAAACATCTTCATACCTACTGTGTGGCATTAATTTCCACCTTCATAAGGTTGACAACCTAAAAATATAGGGGGGGCGTTTTTCAAAAAAGTTGGATACATCCAAGATACCAAGTTCAAGCTAGTTTATTGTCTGAGCCCAGCAGTACCAGACTAGGAACTGAAATTTTGAGACAGTAGCAGAAATAAAATTGGATGGCTCATAGTAATTGCAAACTCTGAAAAGTACTACGAGGAGTCCAGTACAGAGTTCAGGCATCTGGACAGCATCACAGCAGCCAGTGGACTAGATTGTTGACATCCCGCCGTTGAAGCCAGTGGACCTAGATTGTTTCGACATTCCAAAGCAACGATTCCGCTGTATACGCAGTACCATTCCCCTCCAATTTCCATTGGCTGGCACAGTAGCCAAAAACAACTTCGTCTGGAACGCAACGAGAACAAGAGAGTACAGGACAGGAATGCCAGGGAGGCCTCACCCGTAGCGTGGCGCCCCGCGGAGAACGCGCGGCCGCTTCCCTGAGGCCCAGGGCCGGCGTCGAGCAGCGCAGCGGCATCCACCGCGCCGGCGCCGGGCGTGCGGCGAGCGCGGCCGGCCGGCACGGAGTCGGCGACGCCAGTGCCGCGCGCGCGGCGGCGCTGCTGGTAGCGAAGGCCGCCATTAGGTTGGTAGGGGCGTCGAGCCGCTCGCCTTAGGGTTTCTCGACGACGGTGTGGCTCCCCTTGCCGGCTCGCTTCCTTATCTGCTTCGCCTCTCTCGCTCCACTCCCGATGCCGCGGAGGAAGGTGGGGAAAGAACGACGACTCAGTCACTGCGCGGTGGGCCCGGCGCGCCACGTGGGCTGGGGGTGCTCCGTGCACCAAGTCCACGAGCGCGGCCGCGGCAAGCAGGTGGGCCCCAGGTGGCAGTGTCACCGAGACGAGACGAGGAACCAGTGGAAGTGGGATCTCTCTCGTCTCGTCTCCGCCGCGACTCCGCACCAAATCCATCCCCTACCCCCAAATTTTTGCTAGGGTTTGGAGGGGAGGAAATCCAGGCATCCAGGCGCCCAGGCCCAGCGATCCGATAGAATCCGTTCGTCGGGGAGGCCATGAGCTCGGCGCAGGATCCGTTCTACATCGTCCGGGAGGAGATCCAGGACTCGGTAATCCGTACTTCCCTCTCCCTCTCTTTATTTGTGCAGTGAGTGCCAACCTTTCCTATCATCATCGAGCCGTCGTTCTCCATCGGTAGAGGTTGGAAATCCGAGCGCTGTTGCCTAATCTCGCCGTGTTCGCGAATTGTACCAACTCGTGACAGAGAGGGGACAGAGAGATGCTGAAGTGGCCAATATGCAGCTACCAGCTAGGGATGTTTATGCTCTCGAAAACCTAAATTTTGCAGAATGAGCTCAATTTTTGTGTTTAGACTGAGGTTAATGGGGACAAGGACGCTATTTCGATACACCTGCAGCACTCAACTTTCACAGTGGAGGCTCAGGCATTTACTTGATCTGGTAACTCATGGCCGGATTGTTCCCTTGCCTTTTGTTCTTCTCTCCCAGGGTCTCTCATAGTTTCGGAAACATATCGCAACATCTTGCAGTTGCTTCTTGTTGCCAGTTATCCCTGAGAATACAACAACAACAACAACAGAGCCTTTTATCCCAAGCAAGTTGGGGTAGGCTAGAGATGAAACCCAAGAGAGACAGGAAACTGGAAGACACAAAAGGGCACACTATCCCTGAGAATAAAAAGACTATTTTCATTTCTGTTGCTCAACTCTACTGAAGCCCTGCAAACATATAGCCCCATCTAAGTTCATGTTTAGATGTTGTTCTTTCGGTTCTCAGGATAAATTTATTTCTGTTTCAGATTGATAAACTACAAAGTACTTTCCACCGCTGGGAGCAAACTGCTTCAAACACAGGAGAATATGTTCATCTGACAAAGGAGCTTCTGACCAGCTGTGAAAGCATCGAGTGGCAGGTAGCAACCAAGTCTTTGACACTGTCATTACTCTGATGTTGGTATGTTTAGAAGAAATTTAAGCAGAAATGGAGATATGCATTTTTGTTTTCCTTCTTTGTCCATTTTCCGCTACAATCTGAGATCAGGTTATAGCGGAAAATGTCCATGTCCAGTTTCTTAGTTTACCATTTATGGGATACGGTATCCACTTTCTTGATTTTTGGATTATTCTGGCCTAAATGGTGCATGCTCGTGTTCAAACTTGAAAGGTAGATGAGCTGGAAAAGACAATCTCAGTCGCATCAAGGGATCCAGCATACTATGGACTTGATGAAGTTGAGCTTTCCAGACGAAGAAACTGGACTGGTTCTGCTCGTAAGCAGGTATGCATTCGATCATATTGTTCAGTGATGTGATGATTGGACATGTCTTTTCTTGTACGTATTTGTTAGGATTACCAAAGAGGTATATTTTGAACATGAATGAGTTACACAACTTCAGTTTACATGGTTTCCTGTTGTTTTGGTACAGACATTAAGGAATAATATATTATCATGTTCCAAATTCTGCAGTTGCCAATGTACTTTTATTTACTATATGGATCCTCACACTTTCTGCATGAACATATCCAGGTTGGGACAGTCAAGAGAGCTATTGAAAAGGGCAAGAGCAATGCAGTAACTTCGAAATATCAGGATACAAGCAGGACCAACCACTATTCTGCCCAAGATAATGATGACTTTATTTCTTCAGAATCAGATAGACAGCTTCTACTCATGAGGTGAGTATAGTTTGTTGTTTTTAACAAACTTTACAAACATGTTTGTTAGAAATATGTTGCCCGTTCAGCATTCGACATATGCAACTCAGGGCTGTGTCTATTGTACATAGGTAGTGTACAATTCATAAATTTGCTGTTTTCTAGTCAAAGTTCGCCTTAGTGGCACATAAACCTTGTATTCCTCCTCAGTTATTCTAATTAGTGTCTTCGCTTCTACTCCTGGAATATTATATTGGTTTACTTATCAGTGCTCACTGATTCTTGTGTTTCTACCAGCACATCATTATTAATTTCAAGTAACCATACTTTTTTTTTTTGGCTGTTGCTTTCTTGTGGTAAGTGGATGAGGTACATGCTAGAATATTAAAATTTCAGACCAGTTTGTTGAGCTATCAAAAGTTGTAAAAGAAATGCTGATGATGATTAAACTTGAAATTTTGAGACCTAATATTTCTTAGTTGCATATTTACCATTTTAACCATGTGGGTGTGAGGATCATAGCTTCATATCTTTTCTGTTGGTTTGTGTCTGTACTGACTTTTCCTTCTGGCAGCAAGGTTAACTGTTTTTTAATCTACATAGTTTTACAACATTTATTACTTCTGTTACTGTTTTCTTGTTTCTGGAAGATGGATGCATACTACGGTAGTACGCTGTCAACCGCAATCATGTCATTCATGATATTGTTTATTCATTCAGTAGTGAATATAGATAGAAATAATGTACACTGGTTAAACTCAAATTTGCTAGGCTGGTTATATCTAGTTATATATACTTCCCGTTTCAATGTCATGTGAAGTTCACATGTTGTGCATTGAATATTGATTTGATATATGTACCCAGACAGCAGGATGAGGAACTTGATGAGCTCAGTGAAAGTGTCCAAAGGATCGGTGGTGTAGGGCTAACCATACATGAAGAGCTGTCTGGACAGGTAATTGCTATTGACAAGGAGCGAATTTTGTAGTCGTGCAGGAGCTTTAACCGGAATACATGCGGCTGTTTTATACAGGAAAGGATCCTAAACGACCTAAGCTTGGAGATGGAGACTACTTCCAATAGACTTGATTTCGTGCAGGTATGCTCTTTCGTCATCTTCACTGGGAACTTTTGATTGTCAAGAGAAAAAAGGAACTTTAATTTGTGTGACAGTTTGCATACCTTTTTCTTCCTTTACCCCAATAATTAGTGCATGTTATAAGGTCTGCATTGCCATTCAAGAATTCAATTGCAAAATGAAACCCTAAAATGTCTTGTCTCATTTTGTGGTGCAGAAAAGAGTGGCCATGGTGATGAAGAAGGCTGGCATCAAGGGTCAGATCATGTTGATCGCGTTCCTGGTTGTACTGTTCATCATTCTTTTTGTTTTGGTGTTCTTGACATAGCCAAATGCACTAGTGGACTCAGTTTTCTCTCCCATTTGACGTGCCTCCCTACCGTAATTTGTGGTGAAACATAAGTATACGCTGGAATTACCGATCCTTTATAAATCCCATTTTTCTTGTAATTTTGCCGTTCTGTCTGAGATCATCGACATTGGGACGGGATTGTAGTATGTGCTAGACGCCCTTGCTGGCAGCTTTACACACGGATTTGCCATCTGAGTTGGTTACTTGGTCCATCCCAGCAAGAGTGCCAAGTATTAAAATGTTCCCTCGCCACATTTTAGCAGCGACAGCAATACGATGAAGGATCTCACATAGAGCTTCATTTCCAGGTCTCAAATGGATTGACTTCATAGTAACGGGGAGATATGAACATGCATATGGCGTGTCAAATGGTGCTACCCCTGTTCCAAATTTTAATTAAAAAAAAACAGGTTGATCCGTGCGCATAATTTAATCCTTATTCGCGTCAATTTAGTTCAGTTCATTGTAAACTTCAAAAGGTACAAATTTCTTGGTGATATTCAGGACTTCGCTATTTGGGACCTAGAAAACCTCTGGCTTAGGCAGGCATTTATCCTAAGCATCTGATTTTGGATGCCTCAGGTTGGATCGATGTGAGGGTCTCCAACCAAACACCCTAGCAGAACATGGCAAGCACACAGTTGCTACAGCTAAGGACGACTCGGAATCGGGCGTTTTTCCTTGTGAATTTCCAAACGCGCACAATCCATGCAAAACCGTATGGGTAGGTCGCTGGATTTCTGGAATATGCAGGTTCTTGTGCGCGCTAGCTACCAAGTGCTCGGTCTGCTCAATTGCTTCCTTTCAATTTACTACTACAAGCTTTTTGCCCACTGCTACACAGCTAGCGTGGGTTTTGTGTTGCCGGTCCGGTCCAGTGTTCTCTCAGAATTGGTAAGACGGACTATTTTCTACAGTCTTTTGCTTTATTTGGCCTGCTATCTGTTTGTACGCCTGATATGTATCCAAACACGATGCGAAAGTTGCCTGCTGAACTAATGTCTGTTGTACTGTTATGCTTCCAATAGAAGCATGGATTTTTGTCTTTGGTCTAATGTCTGTTGCTGCCGATATGATAAGTACTGACCAAATCGATGTTTGAATTTTTTATTCTTTTTATTAATGCCAAGTGTTTCTCTTTTTAATTAAGGCTCTTTCAGGATTTCCTATTCTACTTTGCCCGTGCATCCTGTTTGAACTTTAACGATGGTAGGTAGACGCTTGCACGGTATGCATGATTTCTCTGCCATGGCCACTTTATTTTCTCCAAGCAGCTAGATGCATGCTTAGGGGGGCGCTGCTGCACCTGCACGCCCACTTGTTCAAGTGCTAGACTGCTGCATCCTGCTGTCAACATTAGGCGGCACCGCTTACATGCACACCGACCACGGCGAGAGCTAGCTAGCTAGTCGACACGAACTAGATCACGCACGGCACCCGGCCAGCCGCCACGCACACGCACGCCTACGACGACAAGCAAGTCTAGCTAGAACACGAGGCTCTCTGCCGCCTCCTCGACGGCGGCGACGGACCACGGCATCATCATCTCGCCGGCGGCGTCGACGTTGCGCGCAGAGCAGTTGGTGCGGATCTCCCCCTGCGCCCCCGTCAGCACATTGATCTGCCCCATCTTCACGACGGAGAAGGCGAACTGGTCGAAGAAGTCCCTCTGGCTGCGCGCGAACTTCTGGACGAGGGGCCTGGTGCCGGCGTTGGTGAAGAGGTCCTGGTCCGACGTGAAGAGCCCCTCCCGGTTCACCAGGTTCACGTAGTACTTGTTGTCGAACGTGTTCGGGGTGCGCACGTCCAGCAACGTCCGCCGGTCGGTGCCCTTGACCGGGCAGGTCCGCCGGAGTTGGCCGGCCAAGGTGGCGTTCAGCGTCGGGTCCGGCCGCGGGAACAGCCGGTCCTCGAAGGACGTGCAGTGGCCCAGACCGATGGTGTGCCCGCCCGACAGCGCCACCAGGTCCGTCGCGTCGAGGTTGATCTTGGACAGCACGGCGAGGAGAGCCGGCACGGTGGCCGTCGGCGGCGGGAGATCGCTCAGGACGTCCTGCCGCGTCGCGAACCTCGGGCTGTCGCGCCGACCAAGGGGCACCTTGTAGCTGGGCCCGCCGGACTGCGTTACAATGGATGCAGGCACCAGGCATGATGTGATGTGATGTGAGCAGCAACGACAGGTTATTAATTAACAAAGAAAATTGTGCATGCATGCGTAACCAACCACGACGACGGAGTCCCTGGCGGCGAGCGCGAGGACGTCGGAGCAGGAGACGACGGCGCCGCCGCACTCCCTCTGGAGGCGTTGGTGGATGTCGTTGATGGCCTTGAACGCGGTGGGGCGCAGCGTGAGGTTGGGCGGCGCCTGCTGCTCGCCGGGGCCGGTGGCGGAGCCGTCGAGGAGCACGGAGGCGTCGCAGCCCTGGACGAAGCAGTCGTGGAAGTGGAGGCGGAGGAGGCCGGCGGCGAGGCCGATGTCCCTGCGCACGGCGTCCTGCACGAAGCTCCGCACGATGGACTCCGCCCTGGGGCAGGTCCGCCTGTAGAAGTCCAAGGACAGGCCCGGGGCCACCGGCGGCTGCTCGCAGCAGTTGCCGGCCGCCGCGGTAGTAGCCGCAGCAGGGGAGGATGAGCAGACGAGGATGACGACGGCAGCCACCGCGGCAGCGAGCGTAGCAGCACGAGCCATCGTACTGTATCTGTATGTCTCTAGCTACACTTGCGTTCGTTGAGGTAGTGGAGAGCAACGATGACACTGGTAGCGTGTGTGGTACAGTGAGTAGCAAGAGCCGCTAGCTTGGTGGTGAAGTCCTCGCTTCTGTCCAGTCTCCCCCGGCCATGCTTCTTATACTAGTACAAGTAAAAATTCGTCTTTTGCAACGAAGTTTTAATTAAACAAACAAACAAGGATGACATATTATATTTATATCGACGTGCATGAATTCGTGGAGAAAGCGAGGAAACAGAGAAGTTAAAATGGTGTCGCGGGCTACCTACCTCCCTCTACCTAGAAAGGCTGGAAAAAACTGATGAGCTAGCTGTGACACTGTGATAGTCACCATGCATCTTCTCGACGACGAGTGCTCTTGGCCAAACTGCCAGGAACGCATCCATATACGGTTGCCATGTGCCCTCCAGCGTCTCCGATCCGTGTGCACAACAAGTCCTAGAAGATGATGAGGATAAGGATGATGATGGTCTGGCAGTAGCACGGGTGTAGTAGCTTACATGTTGCCATTGCTGGTGTTAGGTTGTCGTTGTGCTACTAGCGCTGGCAGCAGCAGCAGCGTGGCGTGGGCGAGTCACTCGGTTGGGCGGCTACTTTTGGCTTGGAGTCTCTAGAGTCTAGACGCATGCATGCTTTGGAGTTTGGACTGCCAGAGTCTGCCACCGTATACTACCGGCCGGCTCTCGCTCTTCACTGCAGTGGCCACGTTCTCTACCGCGAGGACGACGCTCCGATCCAACGCATCGTGTGTGCATGAGTTTGTTGCATTGCAGCATTGCAACCCCGGCCCCATCGCATGCCATCATCAGTTTATATATATATATATATATATATATATATATATATATATATATATATATATATATATATATATATATATATATATATATATATATATATATATATATATATATAGAGTACACGCAACAAAACAAAACGAAAAGCAATGCAAGGGCGGCGCTTGCTAGCTAGCTGCTAGTGATGGGCCGGGGGGGCCGGTCGTCATCAACAAAACTACGTAGCCGCGCGACGTCGCCGCGTGTAAAGCACAAGACCCGGGCTGGGCGTCTCGTGGCGCGCGGCTTCTCCGTGACCACCACCGACGACGACGTCCAAACCAACACTACTATCGGAGAAAATAACAAAGATGACTTGTTCTCAGAGACAGTTTTCACCCAACAGCACCTACAATACTGTCTTCAACAGTCGGCGCCTCAAAACGAGGAGGCATTACATCCTTTACGTCGTACAACATAAATGCCTTCTTTTCAACAAACGACCCAAACAAGAAGCCAGAAAGCCGTCCAGCCGAGCGCTGCCTGCCTCGCCACATCGAGCGGCAGCGCTCCACCCTCCACCCATGGTTGGCCGCGTCATCCTCCATTGTCTCCTAAGATCCCTCTCCTTTCTCACGGCTCCTCCTCCCCGAGTTCCTCTATTTGAGCGTGTGGGATGGCGCGGGCGAGAGCGGGACGGCTGCGGGGAAGTCCCCTCTCTCCTTCCTCCAACGGCGGCGCGACACGGGATGGCTGAATCCAACGGCGGCGCGGTGGAGATCCAGTGACAACGCGCTGTGGGGTGGTCGGATCCGTGGCAGCGCGCGGAGCCCTGTGCCGCCACATGCCGGCGTGCTCCTGTCGCCACCCATGGCAAGCCGTCGTGCGGGCCATCATCTAGCATGTAGGACCCCTGAGCTCAGGCATTTGGAGCACGCGTATAGGAGAAAGCTTATTTGCCTTCCCTCTCTCCTCTCCTCCAAAATGTGTGTCGGCTTTACATCCTCCGTTAGAACGTGTTTTAGAACGCACACACACTATGTACGACCTATTTTTGGGTTTGGGTCACCATATTGGAATCAGTCTTAGGCTATCTCCAAGAGGCAACCCACCATATGGCCACCAAATCCAAAAATGAGTCATAAAACATTGCAATTCTCTTTATCATTTTAGTCAAACTTGAAATGCTTTGACTTTCTAAGATTCTTGAAATAACATATAATTTGGGATGGAAGAAGAAGTTTCTAAGATAGATAAGTCTTTCAATAGCACTGCTCATCTTGTAGCTAGACAGGCTTTTGCTGCTGCTCCGATGTAGTACTAGTACACACAGATGTCATCTTACTCTTGTAAGAACCTGAATCATGACTACAGATGCCCCTATAGGGAGGCTCTGAACTCTGTATCGTCAGAGGGTCTTACCCTCCTAGCAGTTTCTTACTGCTAAAAATAGAGTTGTTTGTTATAAAAAAAACAGAGTAAAATAAAGATCATGGTAATAATACGTAGTTGCACGCTTGCACGGTATGCATGATTTCTGACATGGCCGCTTTATTTTTTCCAAGCTGCTAGATGCATGCTTGGGGGGGCGCTGCTGCACCTGCACGCAGCACGCGCAGTTGTTGAAGTGATAGACTGCTGGTGCTTTGCTAGCTGCTGCATCCTGCTGTAACTTTCGTTCATGCACACCGACCACGACGAGAGGTCGTAGCTAGTCGACACGAGACCACGCGCGGCACCCGGCCAGACGCCACGCCAACACCACGCACGCACGCCTACGACAAGCAGTCTAGAACACGAGGCGGCTCTCTGCGGCCTCCTCGACGACGGACCACGGCGTCATCACGTCGCCGTCGTCGTCGGCGTTGCGCGCGGAGCAGTTGGTGCGGATCTCCCCCCGCGCCCCCGTCAGCACATTGATCTGCCCCATCTTCACCACGGAGAAGGCGAACTGGTCGAAGAAGTCCCTCTGGCTGCGCGCAAACTTCTCGACCAGGGGCCTGGTGCCGGCGTTGCTGAAGAGGTCCTGGTCCGAGGTGAAGAGCCCCTCCCTGTTCACCAGGTTCACATAGTACTTGTTGTCGAACGTGTTCGGAGTGCGCACGTCCAGCACCGTCCGCCGGTCGGTGCCCTTGGCCGGGCAGGTCCGCCGCAGGTGGCCGGCGAAGGTGGCGTTCAGCGCGTCGGGTCCGGGCGCGGGAACAGGCGGTAGTCGAACGACGCGCAGTGGCCTAGCCCGATGGTGTGCCCGCCAGACAGCGCCACGTACCGGGTCCGCGGCGTCCAGGTTGACCTTGGACAGCGCTGCCAGCAGCGCCGGCACGGTGGCAGTCGGCGGCGGGCGATCGCTCAGGACGTCCTCCCGCGTCGCGAACCTGGCGCTGTCGCGACGACCAAGGGGCACCTTGTAGCTGGGACCGCCGGACTGCGTCGCATGGATGCATGCAGTCATGATGTGATGTGAGCAGCTAGCAACAGGGTTATTAACAAAGAAAATTGTGCCAGCACGCGTAGCATAAACAGCCTGGTACGTACGTACCACGACGACGGAGTCCCTGGCGGCGAGCGCGAGTACGTCGGAGCAGGAGACGACGGCGCCGCCGCACTCCCTCTGGAGGCGTTCGTGGATGGCGTTGATGGCCTTGAACGCGGTGGGGCGCAGCCTGAGGTGGGGCGGCGCCTGCGCTGGTCGCCGGGGCCGGTGGCGGAGCCGTCCAGTAGCACGGAGGCGTCGCAGCCCTGGACGAAGCAGTCGTGGAACTGGAGGCGGAGGAGGCCGGCGGCGAGGCCGACGTCCCTGCGCACGGCGTCCTGCACGAAGCTCCGCACGATGGACTCCGCCCTGGGGCAGCGCTGCTTGTAGAAGTGCAAGGACAGGCCCGGGGCCAGCTGCGGTGGCTGCTGCCCGCAGCAGTTGCCGTTGCTGTTGCCGCCGCCGCCGGCGGCCTCGGCGGTAGTAGCCGCAGCAGAGGAGGAGGAGCAGAGGAGGACGATGGCCGCCAACGCGGCAGCGGCAGCGAGCGTAGCAGCACGACGACCCATCATGATGTCTCTAGCTAGCACGTACGGTGAGGAGGTAGCAGAGCGAGCGTGGTGGAGAGCATGCATATGCAACGACACTGGTAGTGCGTGTGTGGTAAGTAGCAAGAGCACTTTGTGGGCGGCTATGCTGGTGGAGTCCTCGCTTCTGTCCAGTCTCCCCCATTCATCTTATACTAGTATACACGTATAATTTCGTTTTCCGCAACAAAGTATAGTAAATAAAAAAAACTAGGATGATATATTGCTAGACCAGTCGCAGTGGGGTTTGTTGACACAATAGCATAGAAGAGTTTATTCTCGTGAAACTATCTCTACTCCTATTAATTGTTATGTCAGCGATTTAATACCTATAAAATGCTATAAATCCATTAAGATTATTGGTCTTATAAAAAAATAAGGATAACATATTCATTATATTGACGTGAATGCAGGATGTGAGGAAGCAGAGAAATTGAAATGGGGTACCCTAGAAAGGCTGGAAAAAAGACTGGGCTGTGTGATTGTGATGGTCGCCATCGTCTTCTATCCCTCCCTCCTCTAATTACTCCTACGTGTGCATTGCATGCATGGTAGTGCAGGTGCCAAGGAGGCGACAAGTGCTCTTGGCCAAACTGCCCGGCATGCATGCATGCATACATCTCCGTGCATGTGTACATATGTACATTATTACAAAAAGGCCTAGATAGATACTATATAGAGGATTGATTGATAGTCTAACATGAATGCAGTACGGGCCACGGGCCACGGGCCACGGCCCACGGGTGTACAGTCTACTGTAGGTGCTGGTACGGTGTTAGGTAGAGTGCTGCTGCTAGCTTCGTTCTCACCACTTTGCCCGCCGTCGTCGTCGTCGTCGTTCGTGTGTGAGTTTGGACTGCGTGCCACCGTATATATAGCTAGTACTACCGGCGGCATCCAGCAGACGACGCTTGGCTATCCGTCGTTCCATGCAGATCGATGCAGCGAGCGGCGCGCGGTGTGTCGTGTCATAAATATTGCACGTACAGTACAATCGTTTCTCGGCATGGCGTGGTGGTTCTAACGATATAGTCCTAACTTGTCCCCCCAAAAAAACCCCGATGTTCGTCCTAACGAAGCTTGTTACAGTCCTCGTACGTGAGGAATGGAACAATTAAATAGTTTTAAAAATTTATGGAGTGCAAAATAAGAGTACTTTTTCCTTATTACTCGTATGTGCGTGTTGTTGTCATTGTGCGTGCATCGGCACAACAACAGCCCCAATCGATCATCGACTACTGTAGCTTTGCTTGGGGTCCAATGAGAACATATTCTGCGTGCTCCCATGCCATTAGGTAGGTGCTCTATTGAAAAAAATAAATAAAACCATAGAAACTTAAAAATTCGAATAAAATGGTAATGGGCAGATGACGCAAGGATCCATCATGCAAAATTTGAGCACGAACAAAAATTGGTACAGGAAGAGACAAAACTAGAGGATGCAGTCGTGGACCTAGGTAAACAGTGCACCGACCCACCAAACTAATCAAGACTTTACCTTTTTTATTATTCCTCTTGTACAAAAAAATTTTGGTCGTACTGTAATTTGTTTGAACATGGATCCTAGAATCATCTATCCCCATCCATATCTTTTTTTAAAAAAATTTAAGCAATTTTTATGTTTTTTAACAGGGGCCAAAGGAGCACCTAAACCTAATAAGGGCTCCTTTGGATCAAGGTAGGAAAGAGATGTAGGATTTTGATTTCTATAGGAATCGTCTTCGTAAAATTCTTTAGTTCTTGTAACTGAGCCGTAGGAAAATTGGAGGAAAGAATCCTTTGTCATCATTTTGCTAGGAAAAAACGTATGAAAACAAAACATCAAGTTGGGGGCTCTTTTTGTTTTCATTCTTCACATAGGACCGAGGCAAAGAGTCAACTGACAATGATTATCCACAAAAGAATGAGAACTAATATAGCTGGAGGGAAAGCAGCTCGTGCTGCCTCGGACGCCCTAGTTTGCATGGCTGGGGCCGGTACCCTCCCTCACCGACGGCTCTCCGCTCCCGCTGCGTAGGCGTAGCCACGGCCATCCTCTCGCTCGTGCTGGCGCCACCGGCTGCTCTCCGCTCGAGATCACGCCGGCGGACTCCTGGAAAAACAATGCATGGGAGAGAGAAGACTAGCCTGCTGCCTAAATGAGTGGATGGAAACAAGGGCGGGTTCATGTGGTAGCAGATAAGGGAAACAACCTGGGTGGGTTCATATGGGTAGCAGATAAGATGGACAAGTTGCTGTACTCTATGCTATTTTTCTATGCTCAAATAAAGTATCTTGTTAGCTGGTTATACTAAAATGAGAAGACTAGATACTTACTAAAGTTTTTTCTCAAATACGCAAAAGATTTACGCGTCATTGCATTTAAGAAAGAGAGTTTTTGTAGAAGGTTTTGCAAAGTGCGAGGGGTTTTAATGTTTACAACGAAGCTCTCTCCCCATTGCAGTGAACCATATACCTATTACTCGTGAATTAGACAATCTAGCTTGGCCGCCCCGCCTTGTATCCATTGGTCTGCAGTGGCCTTGATGATTTGGAGAACTGTCGTGACGGTCGAAGTGGTTCTCCTGAAGCAGCGCGTATTTCTTTCCTTCCATAGCTCCCATGCTGTTAGGGCGAATAGGGAATCCGCACATTTCCTCTTGTCTCCCGTCCAACGCCGGCGCCAGGAGCTCCACCATTCGATGATAGTGTCGACGCCTGCGACGTTTGGCTGTGCTCCCAATACCACGAGCATGGCGAACCACACCTGTCTTGAAAATGAACATGAGGAGACGATATGGTCGATCTTCTCTGCCTCTTGGTTGCACAAGTAGCAATGTTCCGCGGCGTTGAGGCCATGGCGCTGTCGCCTGTCAGCCATCCGGTGTCTCTGTCGGAGCGCCAGCCATAGGAAGATCTTGATGCGTAGCGGCGACCACGTAGCCCAGATTGTTCGAAGTTAGCGGCCGGGTAGGCCGAGAGGAAGAGTGCGTGGTATGCCGAGCTTGAAGAGTACGCTCCATCTCCCGTCCACTTCCAGACGAGATGGTCCTCCGCTTCGCTGAGGGTGGTGTCTTGTATGAGGTCCCATATCCTCAAGTACTCGATAATCCCTTGGACAGGGAGCCCCCCTCGGATTTGCGATGTCCAAGCGTTGTCGTTGACGGCATCACGCACCGTCGTTGACCTGGTGTCCCGCCTGCCGATGTGGTAGAAAAGTGTCAGTGCCAGCAGCTGGATGGAGTCCCCGTTTAGCCATCGTGCGGTCTAGAACAGCTCCTTCTGGCCGTTGCCAATCACCATGAACGTCAATGCCACGAAGAATGCTCGGACATCTTCGTCTACCTTGGTCGGGAGGGATGCCCAAGCCCGGTTCTCTCTCGGAGCCATAGCCATCGTGTTTGCAACGCAATCTCGGTGAGTTGCAAGTCCGGGATGCCTAGACCCCCCCCAACTCCTTTGGTCTGCACATGGTCGGCCAGGCGACCATGCATTTTCCCCAAACGGATCCCTCCTTGCCGGACCAGAGGAAGCGGCGGCAGATGGCGTCAATGTCCCTCCGGGCCTAGGCTGGCAGGCCGTCTGTGATCAAGGAGTAAATCAGGATTGTCGCTAGCATCGACCATATCCAGATGAGGTGTCCACTCCTTGCCATGAGCTGCCCGTGACAAGCAGACAGGCGCGCAACCACTTTGTCGACGGTTGCTCGGATGTGCGCCTTGGGTATCCTCTTGGTGCTGAGCGGGAGGCCTAGGTAGGGGATGGGCATGTCCTTGACCTCGCATCCCAAGGTTGCTTCTAGCTGGGGTAGGACCGCAGGGTCTCCGTAGATAAGGCTGATGGAGCACTTGACGAGGTTGGTTCGGAGGCCCGATGTTGTGCCAATTGCCAAATATGTTGAGGATCTCCATGACCGCGGCCGCGTTGCTCACGTGCGAGTCGATGAAGAGGATGGCGTCATTGGCGTAGAGGCTACATAGATGCTTGACCACGTCTGTTCCCATGGGGCGGATGACCCCGCTGGCTTGTGCCGCTGTCAACAGTCTACCGAGGACCTCCATAGTGAGGATGAAGAGCATGGGGGACAACGAGTCACCCTGTCGCACACCACGGAGGTGTTTGATGGGTGCTCCCGGCTGACCATTTAGGAGTACTCTGGATGCCGTCGAAGATAACAGGGTTGCACCCATTTCCGCCAAGTATCGCTAAATCCCAGGCCCTCATGGTTTTGTGCAGGAATGTCCATGCAACCGTGTCGAAAGCTTTGGAGATGTCTAGCTTCAGTAGTAATTTGGGGATTTTCCTCTTCCTCAGGGGCATCGCCGCGCTTTGGACGAACTTAAAATTGTTGTGGATTGTTCGTCCCCGGATGAATGCGTTCTGGTTCTTGGACACTAGCTCGCCTAGCTTAGGTGCGAGCCTATTAGCTAGGAGCTTGGACGCCAGCTTGCCGAAGCTGTGGATCATAGCGATGGGCCGGTAGTCTCCTGGGTTGCATGCATCTGCGCGCTTCGCTAGTAGAACGACGTATGCGTTGTTTAGCCGGTGGAATTCACCGCTGTCGCCAAAGAAGAGGGCGTTGATGGCTGCAATGATGTTGTCCTTGATCACGGTCCATGCTGCCTTGTAAAAGGCCCCGGTGAAGCTGTCGGTCCCAAGCGCTCTGTCGGACGGAGTGTCCTACACGGCCACATGAATTTCTTCCTCAGTGAACTGGTCATCCAGACCGGGCCAGGTCTTGGGGGACCATCCCTAGGCTTTCGAGGTCAAGCGAGTGCGTGCCGGGCCCTGGCTACCCAAACACACTGCAGAAGTGGTGGGCGATGGCATGCTCCATTTTCTCGTGCGTGGAGCTCATGTTGCCGCTAGCATCCTTTAGCCTCCTGATGGAGTTACGCCGTTTGTGCCCTCGCGCTAGTAGGTGGAAGTATTTAGTGTTGGCGTCCCCTTCGGTCAATTGTCTGATCCGTGCGCGCTGCCTCACTATCGTGCGCTGCAGGGATGACAGCCCGAGGCACGTCAACTTGAGGGACTTTCGTAAGTCAACCTCCTCATCGGTAAGCTCTCGTCGGTCACTCGCTTGGTCCAGCCTCAGAATGAGCTCCCTTGCCATGAGGAGTTGCTCGCTGACATTGTCGGTCGTCGAAGTCGCCCACACTTGGAGCTTTTTTTAAGTTCCACAGAATTGTGTCGAATCTCACGAGCTCTCAGCCGCACAACAACTCTCAGCCCACCCTTTTTTAAGTTTAAGTCGCCCACCCTTACTCCTCACAACTCTCAGCCGCCGCACACTGTGTTTCTAGAATTTCTATTTCCTAGATGAAGCTGCATAGATTATCTAGCCAGTAATCAATGAACACCTCGTGTTTCTAGTAGTTTATTAAATGAAATTCTCGCTTTTTTAATAAAAAAATCCATCTTTGTTGGTACCCTTTTGGCCTTCAGATGAGCCTCGAGTATCGGAGAGATCAGAAAGCATTGCGAGGATGTTAGGATTCTTTTATTTGAACTTAAAGAGAAATGCAAATATGTCTCGTTCACTCTCAAAGCAAAATAAGATAGGGTTCCTTGGCAACTTAATTAGTACTCCATCCGTTTTAAATTATAAGTCATTTGACTTTTTCGACTATAAGTTTGACTGCTCATCTTATTCAAAAAACTTATATAAATATAGTTAAATTTAAATTATTATTGAAGAATTTTTATTACTAAAACAAACACGACATAAAAAAGAAGTGATATTTTACTACTTTTTAAATAAAACATGTGGTTAAAGTTGGGATAAAAAATCAAATGTCTTATGAAAATTTGGAACGGATCAAGTAGCTTACAGTTGCACACCACGAATAAATCGTCAGGATATATAAATTGTTGAAGGGGTGATATGGTGGTTGTCAAGTCAGCGTTCTTCAGGTGGAAGTAGACGCATATGAATTGTTCAAAAAAAAATGGCGCATGAATGATGGGGGCAAAGTTAGATTGCCTCGTGGAAGACAAGACAGAGATGGACATGGACGGGATCGATCGATCGCGAGACTTGCATTGTGCTTCAATAATGTGAACAAGTATTTTCTTTGATCACACTACTGTTCTTCATGTAAGCAACGAATCAGCAAGTATCACCCATCACCAAACTTTATTAGAAAAGTCCAATTTTTGCTGCTTCGTTCTAGAAATATAGATAGGCAAATATGATCATATATGCTATCCCCATCCAAAAAAAAAGTAAGCAGTTAAAATAGTATTCATATTTATGACTCCCAATTAATTTATTATGACAATACATTTCATAATTAGTTTAATGGTATTTATTTAATATTATTATAAATATTTATATTTTTTTATCTATAATTGGTCAAACTTAAGATACTGAAACATAACACTGCTAGAATTATATATTCCTCTAGGATGGAGGAAGTATTTATGTATCAGTTGTTTTTGCAGAAAAACACACGCCAGCTAACCACGATCTTTATATTTTATTTTTCTTTATTTAAACACACAGAGAGATTATACATAAATCATAAACTTAATTAGCCTAGAAGCCATTGACCTAATATGTTCCTAAAAAGAGGAAGATTTAATCAAATGGTACGGCCATTATAAAACTATATTATTTTATGCAGAAGCAGCAATCACATCGGATGCTTAGCTTGATGCCTCAATCAATGCATATGGACATCACATTTAATTTCTCTTACCAGGGGCCTGAGCTATTTAAGCTCGGTAGACAGCAGCTAGCGCAGCTTGATCCGGCCACACCATCTACACTTCTTGTCCATATAACCAATCAATAACCCCAGCGAGAGAGACTAAACACACATATTCGTTGAGCTATGTCTCAAGCTGAGGACGGAAGCGCCACAAATAGCTCATCTGAAGCCATTTCATTCGAGAGCCAAGCTGCAAATCTTATATCCGCACTCCCAACAAGAGAGGGGTGGTCAGAGCCCCTGGTGCTTCACAAAAACTACTGGTTCCGGCCATACTTCATCGAGAGCAGACTGCGTGTCAAAAATGGCTTCAAACCTCGCCCTGAAGACATCATCCTCGCTACCAACCCCAAGTGTGGCACGACATGGCTGAAGGCCCTCGCCTTTACGGTCATCAACCGCTTCCGGTATGACTTTGGCAGCCATCCTCTTCTGTTCCGTCATCCTCAAGAGGTGGTACCATCCATAGAGGCCCCTAGCCATGATAACCTCACCTATTTGGAGACCCTCTCATCCCCAAGGCTTCTTTCCACTCATATGCCTCTTTCATTGTTCCCAAAGTCCTTAGCCAACTGTGGTTGTCGAGTTGTGTATATCTGTCGAGATCCTAAGGATGCCTTTGTGTCTTGATGGCACTTTGATAATAAGATGCATAGGGGACATGGTGTTGACTTGAAAACAGCTTTCAACATGTTTACTTAAGGTTTCTCGAGCAATGGACCCTTTTGGGAGCATTGCCTTGAGTACTGGAGGGAGAGTGTTGCAAAACCTGATAAGGTTCTTTTTCCTTTTTTTTTTTTTCAAAGCGTGCTTTGGCACGTTCTTCATTAAGATAAGGTTCTTTTCCTCAAGTATGAGGATATGGCCTTAGAGCCAACAAAGTATGTTATAAGGCTCGCCGCATTCCTTGGTGTCCCGTTTAGTATTAAGGAGTAAGAGGACGGGGTACCCAAGGAGGTGGTCAGGTTGTGCAGTTTCGAGAAGTTAAGTAGCTTGTCTACCAACCAAACAGGAGAATTTGTTCGGCTTGGCAACATAGTCATTGAGAGGTCATCATATTTTAGGAAAGGAAAGGTGGGTGATTGGGTGAATCACATGAGCGAGGAGATGGGGAGAAAGGATCGCATTGTGGAAGAGAAGCTCAAAGGTTCTGGTCTCATGCTATAATGTGTATCTTTATTTTCCTATATCTTTTGTATGTTTTTATCACATTTTCCTTTTTCCATGAATAAACAAGTCCATTGTAAGATTTGGAAATGGAATTATATTTCCTAGATAAAGGTGCATGGATTATCTACCCATAATCAACAAACAGTTCGCCTTTCTAGTTTGTTAAATGAAATTCTTGTTTTTTTTTTAAAAAAAAAACTTCTTTGTTGTTACCCTTTTGGCCTTCAGATGAGCCTCGAGTATCGGAGAGATTGGAAAGCATTGCGAGGCTGTTAGGGTTCTCTTATTTGAACTAAAAGAAAAACATGATGAAACTCTCAAAGAAAAATAAGATATGGTTCCTTGGCAGTTTAATTAGTAGCTTATAGTTGCACACAACAAAACGTCAGGATATATATACATTGTTGAAGAGAATCTTCAGGATATATACATTGTTGAAGAGGTGATACGGTGGTGGTCAAATCAGCGTGTTCTTCAGGAGGGAGTAGATAATGTAGATGTGCATATGACTTGTTCAAAAAAAAAATGGCGCATGAATGATGGGGCGAAGTTAGATCGCCTTGTGGTAGGCAAGACATAGATGGACATGGATGGGATTGATCAATCGATCGCTCGCGAGACTTGCATTGTGCTTTAATAATGGACACACTACTGTTCTTCATGTAAGCAACGAATTAACAAGTATCACTCATTATACCAAACTTCTTTTGAAAAGTCCAATTTTTACTGCTTTCTTCTAGAAATATAGATAGACGAATCAGTGTTTGGTGTCTCTGCCAGCAGCAGCTATCTGGCAGAGACACGAGACACAAGATGCGTCCTTATTGGAAATCTTCCTTTATTGTATTTGGTTGCAGAGAGGACGACAATTACATTATTGAAAATCTCCCAGCATTGTCTAGCTGAATAGGATCTCATCTACCAAATCAGGCTAATAATATTGTTTTGGCGAATTGCAGCTCATTTCATTTGGTGTTGATGGGTACGATCATCGGTTCAATGAGAGGGTATTTAGTTTCAGGATTCGAGAGATATAGAATGGGTCGGACCCAGATCTAAAGGTGTTCAGTTTCAAGATCATCGGTTCAATCCAACCAAATTAAAGATTCTTTCCATTTTTGTATGCCATTAATAAGTAATAACACAAGAATGATAGCTGTAATTCTCAAGAAAAAAAAAAAGAAGAACGCACTAGGTGTAGCAGTGAGTTCTTTCCATTATATTTTATCAATAGTCCACAAAAGGAAATCATTTAGTTTTGCAAGCCGACCATTCGATATATGAAAAACGGTAATGATTTGACTCGAAAGTCCGTTGTATCCAGACGTGGCATGCTCCCACTCTGTCTCTGTGCCGGTCCCTCCTATCCACAAATTTATATTAAAAAAACACTCGTCGTTCTTATCCCCTCCGTTTTCTCATTCCAACCGTAGTGCTTCAGCCGGTTCTCTTGTTGCCGCGGACGCTGCATCGCTGCTGCCTCGGACACGCGCTGCACCTCGCTGCTACCGCGGACGCTCGCTGCACCTCGCTGCTGCTGAGCGCCGCAGCGCCAGCTGCTCTCTTGCCTCCATAGATGCTGTGAACACGCTGCCACGTGCTGCATCTGGCGCTGCTCCCCTGCTCTATAGCGCACGGCTCCCGGCCCTCCTATTGCACGAGCCACCTGCTTCTGTGTTGCGTAGCGATGCTGGTGGTGCTCGCTCTGCTCGTCATGCGCGCCCTCGTTCGGCTGAACCAAGCTCGGTGCTGGTGGCACTGGTGGAGGTGGTGCTCACGTATGCCGCTGGTGCTGGTGCTGCTTGTGCGCTATAGCCTGCCGCTGACTTCGGCGGAGGCTGGAATCAACTAGCCACTGTCTTTCTCCTTCCCCTGGTGCTCGTGCACTGTTGCTCGCTGCTGGCTCTGACCTCAGAGGCTTGAATTGATCGGGCCACAGTCTTCCCCTTCCCTGTGTTGCATATGTACGTATCGTTTGTTTTATACGCTTTCAATGTATGTTGCAGTTGTTCCATTTTGATGTTGAAACTCTGGATCAGGATGTTGCACATGTTTGTACATGTTGCAAGATTTTCAGGTGCATGTTGCAAGCATTTGTTCAAAATATTTTATTTGTTTTCCAGCTTAAGCTGCAATCATTTAAATCGTTTTTATCTGGATGTTGCATATGTTTGACTCAAATGTTATAACAATACCTTTTTCAAATATTTCAGTTGTTTTCAGATATATTTTATAAGTGTTTCATCTAAATATTGTATATGTTGCATTGACTATATATATATATGTTACAAGATTATGTTTCAAATGTTTCATCTGTGTTTTGAGGGATGTTGTATTGACTGAAAGCAAGCGCACATAAATGCAGTCCTGCGTGTATATCCAGTAGCATGTCGTGCATGCGTAGCAATGCATACATGCAGCAGCAGACACATGGGAACGCAGCATCTAGCATAGTAGTGTACTGTCGTCCTTGTAGCTAGGTCCATGACAATGATGCGTGCAGTAGGAACATGTGGGGGCGTGTAGCCGCATCTAGGGTAGTAGTACTATGATCCTTGTAGCTAGGTCCATGACAATGACCGGTTGCAGCTCCCATGTCTCGGTATCCGTATATCGCTAGGGACTAGGCCATGCGCGTCCGCTTCCTACTCAAAAAACTGTGAGCATGCGGGAGCGTGCAAGCGCATGCGTAACAGGCCGGGGAGCATGAGTAAGTGCGCAGCAGTTGGAGGTGGGCATGTGTAGCAGGCGGGATAGCGGTAGCAACATGCACAGGCAAGGTAGGTGCGGGCGTCCGGACAAATTAGCGTTCGGATGTCCGGGCGCTAGGGTAACTGTATGAAAAAAAATGTGTATGGAAATTAACAGTTAGCTAGATTGCCTTTTCAATATGCAAGTGATCGTCCTACGTAGGTACGTGTCGCTGCTATGCAACCGGCGGACGCGACCAACCGATGTCTGCAGGATGATTCTATTAATCAAGCACGTACTCGTACAATGTATATATAATGGATTACGTAGCAGGTCTATATGGCTAAATTGGCTATGGAGGAGGAGGATGTAGAGAAGAAGAGCCCATCTGCAGCTGCAGGAGTGCAACGACGAGCCGGTGGCGGTCAAGGGGAACAAAGGCAGCAGCAGTTACTACCACCGGCCGACGATGAGACAGACTGGTTTAGGGTGGTGATGTCTCTGTTTTGCGGCGTCGTGCTCGTCGGGGTGGCCGTCGGCACCATGGTGGCGCTCATCATGGGTCCCACCAGGGCCTGGCCCCACATTGGTCGTGCACAGGCCATCTGTGGGGGCATCATGGGAGGCGTCGGCTGCTTCATGCTTCTCGACTTCCTTGCACGAATCTTCTCCTCCTGCTTGCACCAAGCAGATGGACTATGTGCTACAGTAGCTAGCTGATATTATATAGTACGTCACTAATCGGTGAGTCATATCTTGAGAGGTTTTTTACAGATGCGAGAAGCCGGATCTTTACTTACGAAGATAAACTATTGGAAGTAATGTGACAACTAGTGATTAGAGCGCGCCCTTGCGCGCGAGGCTGGCACCACAGTCCACAAATAAGCACAAAGCAGAGCTGACTTGTCTGGAGATTACAAACCTAGGCAACACATTAATAACATACTCCCTCCGTCCCAAAAAGAAAGACGTTTTGGGTGTTCGTGCCACAAGTTTGACTCGATTTGTAGAAAATATATACAATATTTATATCTCCAAATAAATTTATTAAAAAACTAGATCTAAAGATCTTTCCGATAATACTAATTATGATACTAATCGATGATATTTAGTATTTATAAAAATTGCCGGTAGTCATTTCTCGGGAAGCGAGAACGTCATTCTTTTTGGGACGGAGGGAGTAGAGCCAAGTTCTTTGAGATTACATACCTAACACATTGATAATATAGGTCCTAAGATAGGCAACATTAAGATTAAAAGAATACAACCTTAACACAAACTGATATCTTGAGTCCTAAAATAGCTGACATAAAGATCCAATGTCATGAAGTCTAACACACCACAACAATCGATGTGTGCCCATGCGGGCCTGAACATCGTGATTCCATTTGGTAAAAAACAATAATCGATGCATGCCCATGCGGGGCGAAATAATTGCAATTCTATTTGGTAATGCTGAGATGGATATGACTACTATAATATATGATTTGTACACACTATATATTAGACTCCAAATTGTTGATAATAAATTGATGCAAATATAATACAATACATTACAGGATACATTGATCTCAGTAAGGAAACATCGATCTCAGTAAGGAAACATGTGTATAACATTGCTCATACTCATGAGGCAGCACTAAAACACAAAAATTGATTGCAAAAATAGAATATTCAGTTAAGGGAGTGTGTTAGGTAGTAGTGGCGGAGCTGAAGCAAGTGTTGCTAAGGCAGGCACAAAATCAGCAGTTAATGAAGTGCATCCTTTGAAAACAAATCATCAGAGGCCCAATTTCTTCTGTGAATACAAAAAAGTAAAGCATGAAGCATCCAACACCCACATAAGCTGATTGTGCAAATTCACAGATGGAGATGAAACACTTCTAAGAGGTAGCCCGTAGTTAAATGTCTCTAAAGTTATTGAACATACAACAAGACAACTGGAGGGAAACATTACCGATTTCATAAACAACATTTGTGAGGACTATTACCAAATTCAGAATAGGAAAAAATCCAGGTTTGGGGAACCGGGTTAATTACTTTGCTAAAGTTAACCAAGAAAAGAAGTGGACATATTATAGATGCAGGTGATGGATGCAACCTTAATGATTTTTAGTTCAACATTTGATATATCTATTTGGCACAAACTCAAATTTGTTGTGGAGCTCGAAGGCATGTATAGAGTACATTGCAATGTTTTTAACTGAACCAAAATAGCACAAAGGCATGTATAGAGTACATTGCAATTCTAATAACAGTATTTAAACAATTATCACCTTAACATGCATGAAGAAGATACATGGTTGATGTAAAATAGTACAAGGCATGTATACAACAACAAAATTAATATAGCTATTTATGCCCTCGTGCGCTGTAAAACACAAGATACTAATTTTGTAACCGCAGAATGCAGACAACATGACACACAAGCAACAGGGATCGGCTCACCAACATAGACCATATATATTAGTGCCTGCAAAATTAGGCTCAGTTATGGTGGTGAAGGATTTTGTGCCCAGCCAAAAATGCTCTATAAATATGAAGAACTATTATAAATAAGGACAACAGATGCCATCAATCTAAATATGAACATATATTGCATTTTGAACCTGATCTTATAGGACACATGGAAATGTAGAACCATTTCACAATAACAAACCTGAATTAACTAAGATGAAGGTCATGTTCATAGTCACGTATGGCAACCTGGCAACCTGTCAACACCAAAGAAACAATGGAACGATTGTACCAACTATAAACATCTCCCTCCCCTGTCGTTGTTGCTTGATAAGGCCACACTCAAAGGACCTGTTTTCTTTGTGAACCCACATTTTAAAAGAAAAAAATTCCCCCAAAAGATTTTGTAACACACAAAAAGAAAGCGAAACAAAATCCATTACCACGTCAGTATCATTCAGGGGCTGCATATATACAAACGCTAAAGAACTGAAGAAAACAAAAGTGTAAATCGCTAGAATCTGAAATAAGAGGGAATCATACCAAAACAAGGTGCCATCAATCTCTTTCAGTAGATAGTTTCTCTGTTCAATGTCTTTCAGCTGCAGCACAAGGCCCTCTCTCTACCCCAGTGCACCTGGAAAAATTCAAGCAGAAGAAACAGAGAAATTATTAGCGCACTTGGTGTCTAGAAGGACAAGCATCGTATTTGCAATTTTATGGACTGCACATGGCGCTGCATCCTAAAGCATTGTTTTCACCAAAAGGCATGGACCCTGGTCATTGGTGAGCAAGGATTCTTTACAAATAGTTTGGCCACCACTTGTGAGCAGGGCTACTCATCTACAAAACACCATGAACTGACATAATGTGGGATTCTCTCATCACAGTTTTGTTGTTCATAGTTGACCCTCAGGTATTCACATTTCCAAGACATGCAAAATGGATGAGATAGAAAGGCATATGCTGCTGAGTGCCTTACCAGCTTAGCCAGCAGTAGAGACATGGCTTGCATTGGCTGAGCACCAGCATGGAACTCCGGCTTCTCTAGATAATCCCCGCATCATTGTCCATCGACTCCACATACCTGCGGAAGAACGAGCAACCAGAAAAAGTCTTCAAACAAGAATTGCAACTCAGCTGGAGCTTTTCATCGAACACCTGAGGGGCACCCCTGTCCCCATGTAGAATAGCAAAGAATCAGTAGCACAGGTGGAGAGGCAACAACTGACTGGTGTTGGCGTTGTAGAGTGACCAGAGGTATTCTTGAAGTCAAGGTTGGCGAAGAGGATGTGCACCCAGACCTGGAGGCCAAACTTGAGGCTAGACCAGCGACACGCGGAGTCACCCATCCCCAACACCAACAGCACCGACTCCTGGCCTCCCTCGTCGCCATCCTCGACCCGCCCAAGACGACCGCCTACCTCGGGCCGCCTGAGCTGGGGCCACCATGCCGCACGCTGCGACTAGGACTTGCCCACGCTGGAGCGCTCGGGCCGCCCGGCGCCCGTTGCTTGTTGCTACATCTGGCCGCCACGCAGGGACGCTCGCCACCAGAGCCAGCCTGCGCCGCTGTGCCACCAACCCAGGTTTACTTTACCAGTAGAAAAAACAAAATACCGGAGATCAGCGATAAACAGGTTTATCGGATTTATCGGAAAATTTCTCGGTCAAAAATAAAACAATAAATACCTAAAAAATTGTGAAAGTTGTCTCTAGAGCATTTAACATTAAGAACTAGCACATAATAATATTGATATAAGCGAATATCATATTTTTACGTAGGTAGACCAGTGAAAATTGACATTTCGGTGATAAAAAAAATTTACCGGACCCTAGCGATAAACGGTATTATCGGGTTTATCGGAATTTCTCTCGCCGATAAATTTTTCCTTGCCACCAGCCCACCACGCCGGTGGGTCGTCGTGCCAGCCGCCGGGGCCTTTTGGTCGCGTACTGCTGCTTGAGAGATGAAGAGAGAGGAGTCAAGGAGCAGCTGGTATTCGTGGGACGGTGGGAGAGGGAGGTGTAAAGGAGGGAGCGGAGCGGGACCCGCAAGCGCATGGACCAATCGTAAGTCGACAGCGCCTCCGCTTTGCAGGGTGCTGGGGGATCGACGCGGCGTCCGGGTCCATAACGACCGAGGCCGCCAATCGCCGCCGACAGCCGCCCGGGGACGGTCGCGCCAGCTGCAACGACCCATCCACAAGAGCTACCCTCCGCCGCCAGGCGGGCCACACAACAGGAGCCCGCTCGTCGCCTGCTGGTGTGGCTGAGCCCGCCACCACCCCCGACACGCCGGAACAGTCACGCCGCCCCTAGGCGACCGCCCCGCGCCGCTCGCTCACTCTGTAGTATGGCCCCACGACAGTCGGTCCCGCCCCGTCAGCCTCTGGTCTAGCCGAGAGCAACTCCACCGTGCGTACGGGCGGCGACACCGGCCCTCAGATGCCGGATCCGGCGGTGCACAGTAATTCCGGCGACGTGTACACGCTGAGGCCACGTCCAGTCCCGCCGCTCTAAAGATGTTAGATTCGAAAATTTGAAAAGAGTTGCAGCGTATTTTGCTACAACTTGAGAAACCAAACCAAAAAATCAACCAAGTGGAGGAAGAGAGGAAGGGGTGGGGGGCGCCAGACCTAGAAAGAACCACACGGGATATGGTTGCGCCGTGGCCGGCGTGGGGAGAGGAAGCCGGCCAGGTGCCCCTCGTCCCGCCTCGGCTGCACTGGGCAAGCGGGCGAGTGGCTGCAAAGGTAGCAGAACCCATGAGCAGGGGGATGGGTTGAAGAGGCGCAGGGGAGGGAGAGCAGCAACGTAATGGGCGCAGCGCAGGGTTGGGCACCGGCATTGGCTAGGGGAGGGAGTGCAGGGGCAAGCTGTGGTGTCGGTGGAGAGGAAGGGGGGGGAGCCGGGCGGGACGGTGGCAGGCGCCCGCTCGGGAGGGGGGGTGGGGTGGTGGGGCCTACATGTTGGCGCCAAAATTCCAAGAGTGAAATGTGAGCACTCCGGCTTCACCATGGGCAGTGAACGGGTCTAATTTTCTCTCATTACAAGTAGAAGATAGAGAAGCCGTGAACCCATGGTGCCATCGATCCTCGGTGTCTTCTAGGCCTATTGAGTGGATGACAAGGATGAGCGAGTGGATGCCGAAGTGTTTCTCTAACCTTTTGGCCACTTCTGGGCCTATTGGGCCATTTCTGGAGTTTAGATAATAAGCATGGTTGAAATACGGAAAGTATTGTTAGAGTATCTCTAAAAGTATATTTCTTGGACTCACTTTTTTAAAATCACCGTCTAGAGAGTTATTTGAATAAAAATCATTGCTTACATTTTTTCCATCATCGAACAACTTTTCTATATCTTGTGTGTATTTTAAAGAGGCAATCCCATTCTCTTTTTTTGGCTACCTAGAAATCCAAAACAGAGAATGGCAAAACACATTGTTTGTAAGCCTGTATGGCTGTATCCACAACAAACACGATGCATGCAAAAGTTGCCTGCTGAACTCATGTCGTCTGTTGTTATGCTTCCAATTGAAGCATGGATTGTGCCTTTGGTCTGATGTCTGTTGTTGCCGATTGATGATAAGTATTCCTAAATCAATGTTTTGTTCTTTTCTATGCCTAGTGTTTCTCTACTTTTTAATTAGAGTAGGCTTTTTAGGATTTCCTATTCTACTTTGCCATTGCCCAGTGTTGGCGATGATTGGTGCAATCTTATAGTGTAGTAGTAGTAAAATAAAGATGGTAATAAATTCCAGGTAGACAAGGATCGAGATCAGCATATATGTGAGACAGTTTGATAATTGATAAGGTCCTGCTCGTGTTGGAGATGGTACTGGGACGAATGTCCTGCTCGTGCTCTTCATCTAACGTTGTTGGCGTCTGTGGACGTCATCCCCTTCTTGGAGGCTTCGTTGGAGCACTTGTGCCGCCGTCCCGCACGCTCGCCGGAGTTGCTCCTAACTTTGTTGTGCCTGCATGCGCTTCATCTTTGTCTTCGCTTTGGTCTGTCTAGCTCGGATGTTGGTGTTGCCGCAGTCGTCTTCGCAGCGGATACTTGGCCGCTTGCGCTCTTTATGGCGGATGCTTTGCCGTCGTTCTTCTGGGCGGATACTTTGCCGTCGATGTCGCTATCCTCTCGCGGATACTTGGCCGCGGGATCTCTGACGGATGCTTTGCCGCCGTGCTACTGGCCGATCTTGTTCGGGCGGATACTTTGCCGCCATAGTCGTCTCTCGGTGGATGCTTTGCCACCGCGGCTTTATCTCCCTTGCTGGCAGTCTATTGCGTTGTTGTTTTCTTGTAGGTCCAATTGGTTAGGTCATGGAGGAGGGCCCTCTCCCTCCCGTGTCTCTTTCTTTTGTGTTGTTTTTTCTTAACCACAATCTCTGTGGTCGTGTGCTCATTATGGGTTCACCCATATTTGCGTCGTGTAAGCCGTTCTTTCGGTGCTCTATCTTCTTTTTAATGAAATACGTGTGAAGTCGTGTTCTAGAAAAAAAAGATAAGGTCCTGCTCGAGACCAGATGATCTCCGAAGACCAACGCCGCCGCAAGAGCTTCCCCGGCACCTGGGAACTCAACCATATGTCACAGGGAATTTGTTGGGACAACCTGATGTGACGACTAATAAGGACCGGTCATGCCAATTTGATTTTCACAATTAAGCATCATGAGCCAAATCTGCACTTAAAGGAAGTTAGATGATTCTGCATTTTCTGGGCTCTCTACTAGTGATCCGAGTGTAGTGTGTCTACCAGATGGTCTAGCAATGCACAGCGTGTATCGCTTATTATATATCCGATATGTATAGCAGATATATATATAGCAGATATATCCGATATGTATAGCAGATATATCCGAGAGCACCGTGTATCGCTTATTATATATTCGCTTTGCTTTTTCCAAAAAGAAAAGAAATAAAAAAAACAGGTTCGTTAATGTTACAAAGGGAGTGGGCCACCAACCCGTGTAAGCCCACAACGAAGCCCACCAGTGACCAGTGCGAGTCCACATACTTTGCAGGAGGCTGCTGCTTCACAACAATTTCATTTTCAGGCCCAATCACATCCATTCGAATGAATTCCCACGCCAAACCTTCAGCTAAAGGAAAAGACAGATGAACATAAGTTGCTAAATTAGATGAATACTAGAAACACCGGCGCGGCGTTGCCGCGCCCTCGACGGAGGACCAGCCGTAGTATACAGAGGATGGTCATGGCGTGGAGGTGGGGATACCATGGAAACATTTATCCATTCAGCAGCTGCTGGTTGGGAAACCAATATTCCTCCGGTTGCAGGAATTGTAGCTATTGTAATTGATTCATTTTTTTTAAAAAAAAAAGCAGTTGCAGACCAAACGCCTGACAATTGATTTGAAACAAACGAGCTTTCGTTGAGGGTTCATATATACACGATTAGATGGACCGATGGCCCTGATGGATTAGTAAGAAACCAACATTGAAATTGAAAGATATGTCTTCAGTTCTAGAAATCTGTCTCAAATGAACAGAGTGCCTTATGCCTTTGAACAGATGCAAGCATAACGGGGAGTGAATCATGATGAGGCAATATGTAGTCACTATTGATGCTTTTGGCTAAATGTGTGCATAATTCCAAGTAAAGATACATGGAAGTACCTTTTCTTTCCATGTTTCTCATTTGACCACTAACAAATATAGGATCCTTCTCCCCAAAGGCAATAACCAGACACAGACACTGCACATATGCGACTTATCAGTCTTCCAGTGATTTATTTTTTTCCCGAAGCTCAAAACCAAGTACATGTAGCAGCATTTGCATAGAAGTTAGCTGTAGATGCTCAAATCATCGTTGCATACACAATATCAGTAGGCATCATGTTGATATAATTAGAATTTATGAGGTCAATAATAATGTGTACCTTTTACAAGTTTTATTCATAAGGCTCTTGAGATAATGTTGACAACGCAGTGGAGAGGGTGCCCCGACGGGGCGACAGGTAGGCGACCGCAGTCCCCACCCCCCGCCCGGTGCCATCCCGGCCCCGGCGGCCACCGCCCCCTCTCTGGCCCCCCACCCGCGTCTCTCCACCTCCCCACCTCGTCTCCCTCCCCCTCGGCTTCCCCAACCCTCCCCACCCGCCACCACACCAACCCGCCGACCACCACCCACCACCCGTTCGGCGCCCGGCCTCAACCACCCCCGACCGCCGCTCGCTCGGCCGGCGCGCCGCCCCTCAACCGCTCATCCCGCCACCTCGCCCGGCTGCTGGATGGCGCCTCCATCACCGATCCGGTTCCCCGTGGACCCCCCAGCATCCAGGCGGCAGGGGCGAGGCATTGTCCCCCGACGCCGCGCCCTTCATCCCGCGACCCCCGGGCGCCCGGCGGTCCGGCTGGGAAGGCGGCGCCTTCACGGATTGCTCCGGCGGCGGCGAGGATCTCCTTGACCAGAACCCCCCGCCGCGGGACACGTTCATCGCCCACGGGCTCCCCGTCAGCGCGCCGGCGCCTACTGGGGAAGCGGCAGGCGCCACGGGGGTGTGGGCGCGGCGAACCACCAGGGGTGGCTCCGTAATAGCGATCCCCCGCCGGCGCGCCGGCGTCGGCGGACGCCCGCGCCGGCGTACGGCGGGATGGCCGCAAAGGCCGGGCCTCCCCGATGCTGGGGGCCAGGTGGCCCCCGTGTGCGGACCCCAGCCCACCAGCGTCTCGGCCCCCACCGACGTGCCACGCCGCCGGATAATGAGGGGTGGCAGCTGGTTCTCGCGGCAGCACACCGAGCCGCGTCACTGCATGACGGCCATCGCCCCATGATCGCAGCAGCCGGCCTGAGCCAGCCGCGGCGCTGGGCACGCCCGCGCCAAGAAAACGCTGGATCGTTGCCTCAACTGTCTTTCCGGCACACCGCGTCACCTGCACCCAACCGCCCGGCGTTACTTCAACTGCCGCTGAACCACCCACCTTCGCGGCTGCAGCGCCCACCTCCCTGGCCCGGGTGCGACCGGCTGCCGGCCGCGTGGTCCGCCCGCGCCAGACCGGTCAGGGGCGGCCACCGCCCGCGAGCCGGCAGGCGCGTCGATGGAAGCCGGTTCATCCCGCAACGTCGTGGGAGCCCGGTACACCGCGCGGCAGGCGGCGCCACGCCTTCGCCCCCGCTCGCCGGTGCGCCGGCCTGGGGCGCCCACGGGAGGACGCCCTCCCCGCCGGGCGCCGACTTCGGGCGTCGACAACCCCCAGCGGCCCGGCCCGCCCGGGGCGCCGAGACAAGGCCAAGGGAGTGTTGGCGCTACCTCAAGCGCGATGCGGGCATCGACAACGCTGAGACGCGGCGGAGGTTCACGGTGGTCGCCAGGGCGCTGGCGGTCCTCGGACATTCAGATCGAGGACGCCCGCATGGCCATCGCTGTGGCCGCCCAGCTGCAGTTGGAGGAGGTCATCATCCGCCACTTCTACCCCGAGAACTTCATCATCCTCTGCGGCACTCAGGCAGCCAAAGACCGTATCCTCGCCACCTCTCCGTTGCCGATGGGCTCCACCGCGCTCGTGCTACGGCCATGGTCCCGGTTCCGGCACGCCGAGGCGTCGCCACTCCGCTTCCGGGTCAACATCGTGCTCGAGGGTATCCCGCCACACGCCTGGCGCGAGGACACGGCCGCCAAGATCCTCACGCTGTCTTGCTGGGTCCAGGACGTTGACGTCGGGACGGCGTCCGGCGACGACCTATCGACGTTCAAGGTCACGGCCTGGACCGCCCACCCTTCCTACATTCCTCTGATCTGCTGGCTTGGGGTGGCCGAAAAGGAACCCCCTTGTCACCTCTTTGCAGGGCAACCGGCGACACCGACATACCTGCGAGAGAAGCGCATGCTTGCATACGAAGTGCTCATCCACATCAAGACGGTGGCGGACTTCAGCGACACCCAGCCTCCGGCACCCCCAGGTGGTGCGCCGCCCGGCCCTGAGGGCAACGGCAGCGGCGGCGGCGGCCCCGGATGGAGACCGTGGAGGCCACGGCGCTGGTGGTGGCATCGGTCCCAGGATGCATAGCTTCCCGTGCACCCGTGGGATGCCGGATGGTGATGATGCCCCAGCGGGTGGTGGACGCGCTGGAGGGCGCGCACACTCGTACGCCGCTGCTGCTGCCGCCTCAGCCAGGTGCCAGCAGCCTCACCAGATCACAGGGAAGGGCCGGCGCACGCCGCCTACGGTGGAGGACGTGGCCACGACCACCAGGCTGCAACCACCGGAAAGCGTTGACAAGTCCAGGAGCGACTAGGGTACGCGCAGCGGCAAACAGCGACGCCGCAGACGCGGACCACGCCGGGCGGTACCCCCATGGCCGCCAAGACCACAGGTCTGGCGCCCGAAGAGGCCCCCTGTGGTGGCTGCGGCCAACCATGACGCGCCGGTACAGCATCTGCAGGCACCTGAGGAGGCCCCCTGCACCTTCTGGAGTGCAACCGCAGCAGGCCAATACTGCTGCTGTGGGCGCGGCTGTGCAGTTTGGCACCACCACGGCATGGCCAGCAGTCATCAGCGGCATGGCTGGACAGCAGCCGTGCCCCTCGGAATGCAGCAGGCCCAACGTGCTGGACGGCAGCGAGTTGGAGGACCCTCCGGTGGAGCTACAGGCAAGCACGGGCGCCATCCTCCTCTGGGATGCCATGGACGACACGGGCACGCCTTCGCAGCGCGCACCCTCGACGCCGCGCCCCGCCGACGGACACCTGCAGGACGGTGTGGCCACGGCTGCCGCTCTGGCCGTGGACAGCCCGCCAGCGCAGGGGTCAACGCAGAAGCAGGGAGCAGCATGGACGCTGCTCTGGGTGTCCAGCGCGTCCACGCCTGCATCCCAACCGGTGGCTCAACGCGACAACGACGACCTGCGGTTGGTGGGAGCGGCCGAGCAGTTCGACACCACCACGGCACGCCCAGCAGACATTGCTGGACAGCAACCGTGCCCCATCGAGACCAGCAGGCCCACCGTGCTGGGCGACAGCGAGTTGGAGGACCCTCCGATGGAACTACAGGCAAGCACGGGCGCCATCCTCCTCCGGGATGCCATGGGCGACACGGGCACGCCCTCGCAGCGCGCACCCTCGACGCCGCGCCCCAACGACGGACAACTGGAGGACGACGACGAGGCCACGGCTGCTGCTGAGGCCGTGGACAGTCCACCCGCGCAGGGGACAACGCAGGAGCAGGGAGCAGCACGGACGCTGCTCTGGGTGTCCGACGCGTCCACGCCAGCATCCCAACCGGCGGCTCCACGCGACAATGACGAGCTGCGGACGGTGGAAGGAGGTGGGGAGCAGTCTGAGGGCAACACAGCCGACGCCCCGCTGCCTTCGAGGATCGTGTACACGACCTACGAGCCATCCTCACCGCCGCCTCCGGGGTTCGAGTCGAGGGCCTATGGGCCATCCTCACCTCGTCCAGATGATGCGCAGCCCGAGCCGGTCAACGCGCTAGCCACACTGGGATGCACCACTACGGCCCAGCCGGCATCGATGGGTGAGGAAGACGCCCCGACGCCGCCCGGTGGCTGGCATGCGCCTGCCGGGTCACCCGTGCATGCGTCGCTGGCAGCAGTGGTGGGCGCCCCGCAAACACCTTGCCCGGGCGTCCCACACCTGGAGGCCACCGGCAGGGACGCTCCTCTGGACCAGGCGGGCAGCACAGGCAATGCAGCCGCCCAGGGAGCATCCGGGGGACGCAGCAGTTCGACAAACCACACCAGCAGCGCCGATATTCGACTGAGGAGGTTCAGGCAGCGCCTGCTGCGCAAGGAAGCCACCCCCTGCTCCCACCCATCGTACAGGAGACACCACAGGCGCGGCTTCCGATCAGGAGCCGACGGATCGCGGCACAGGCTCTCTCCAAGGCGCCTGCTTCCAAACGCGGTGAACTCCTCGTCATGAAGCGACTCGGCTACTTGAAGAGCAACGGAAAGGCTGACACGGCAGCAAAGAAGGCGTACGACAGCATATTCACTGACAAGTTATCGGCGTCGCACGCGGAGGCTATGCGGGTGCTCTTCCCTGACCCGGCGAGGCCTGTCCGGCGGAGGGGACGCGGCGCTCAACGCGCCTAGAAGTCCGCCCGGACCTTGGTCGTCACAGAATATGGATAATACAACCGTCCTGTACTGGAACGCGCGCGGACTCAACTCCGGGGCGCGCCGCGACAACATCCGCACATTAGTCCAGGAGGAGCGGCCACAGATTGTATGCATAGTAGAAACTAAGCTAAATGTTGTACCCCAGAACCTTGTATTCTCCATGCTTGGTATAAATTTCGTTGACTACGCGTTTGTTCCGGCTGCTGGCACGCGGGGTGGCATTCTAGTCGCCGGCAAGGGACCGGAAGTCAGCCTTTCTGACCCACACATCGGGTGCTACTCAGCGATGGTACAAGTCACCACGGGGATAGGCACGGACGATACACGGAACTGGTGGCTGTCGGTAGTCTACGGCCCACAGAGCGACGCTGATAAAGAACTTTTTCTGGAGGAGCTCACAGCCATTCGAGACGCCTGCACCGGCGCATGGGCGGTCATTGGAGATTTCAATCTCATTTTGAACGACGCCGACAAGAACAACGACCGCATCGATCGAAGAGCCATGCGACGCTTCCGACGGGCGGTAACCGAGCTAGAGCTTCTTGATCTTCACCTGCACGGCCGCCTATACACATGGAGCAATGAGCGCCGTTCGCCCACAATGGTGCGGCTTGACCGCGCTCTAGTCTCGCTCCAGTGGGAGGACATGTTCAGAGACTGCCACCTTCAAGCACTCGGCTCCGACGCATCTGACCACTGCCCCCTGCTTCTGCACACCAATACGTCCATCCACCACAAGCCTCGGTTTCACTTTGAGGCCTTCTGGCCACGATGTGAAGGCTTCCACGAAGCACTACTGCGGGGATGGAGATGCCCCGGACACATCTCCAACCCGCTAGTGAGGCTCGACACTCTTCTGCGGAGCCTGAAGAGCGAGCTCCAGGCGTGGGCAGCATCGACGATCGGAAACGTCAGTGAACAGCTACTCATGGCCAGAGAGCTGATTCTGAGATTGGACCAGGCTAGCGACCGACGACAGCTCTCCGACGAGGAGGTTGACTTGCGAAAGTCCCTCAAGTTGAAGTGCCTAGGTCTATCTTCCCTGCAGCGCACGATAGCAAGGCAGCGCGCACGGATTTGACACTTGGCCGAGGGGGATGCCAACACAAAATACTTCCACCTCCTAGCACGAGGACGCAAACGGCGCAACTCCATCAGAAAGCTTAGGGACGCTAGCGGCAACACGTGCTCCACGCACGAGGAAATGGAACGCGCCATCGCCCACCACTTCTGCAGTGTGTTTGGGCAACCTGGGCTAGACGCACACTCCCTCGACCTCGAGGAGCTTGGGATACTTCCACACGACCTAGCAGACCTTGACGGCCAGTTCTCCGAGGAGGAGATCCACGCGGCCGTGCAGGACACACCGTCCGATAGGGCGCCTGGACCCGACGGTTTCACCGGGGCCTTCTACAAGGCAGCATGGCCCGTGATAAAGGACGACGTCATTGCGGCCATCAACGCCCTCTTCTTTGGCGACGGTGGCGAGTTCCACAGGCTATATAATGCATACGTTGTCCTCCTGCCTAAACGGCCAGACGCTTCCGCACCGGGGGATTATCGGCCGATCACCATGATACACAGCTTCGGCAAGTTGGCGTCCAAACTCCTAGCAGCTAGGCTTGCACCTAAGTTAGGCGAGCTAGTGTCCGGAAACCAGAATGCGTTCATCCGGGGGTGGACAATTCACGACAATTTCAAGTTCGTCCAGAGCGCCGCGGTGCACCTTAGAAGGAAAATCCCTAAACTGCTGCTCAAACTCGACATCTCCAAGGCCTTCGACACAATTGCTTGGACCTTCCTACATAAAACCTTGGAGGCGCTTGGATTTAGCGACACTTGGCGTTCGTGGGTGGCGACCCTTTTGTCCTCAGCGGAGTCCAGGATACTCCTTAATGGTCGCCCGGGAGCACCAATCAAACACCTGCGAGGGGTGCGACAGGGTGACTCGTTGTCACCAATGCTTTTCATCCTTGCCATGGAGGTCCTAAGTAGATTGTTCACGGCGGCACAAGCCGTAGGTGTCCTTCGCCCCATGGGGACCGATGCAGTCAAGCATCTCTGTAGCCTATACGCCGACGACGCCATCCTATTCATCGACCCGCACATCGACGATGCGAACGCTGTCATGGGAATCCTCGACATGTTCGGTACGGTATCGGGCCTACGAACTAACCTCGCCAAATGCTCCATCAGCTTAATATACGGCGACCCTCAGGCCCTACCGCAGCTGCAGACTATACTGGGGTGTGCGGTGACAGACATGCCCATCCCGTACCTAGGCCTGCCGCTAAGCACCAAGAGGATACCTAAGGCGCACATCCGGGCAACCGTTGATAAGGTGGCAGCACAGTTGCCGTCGTGCCACGGGCAACTCATGGCGAGGAGCGGACGCCTCATCTGGATTCGATCGGTACTCGCGGCTATACCGATCTACTCCCTCATCGCAGACGGACTACCATCCTGGGCACAAAAGGAAATAGACGCCATCTGCCGCCGCTTTTTGTGGGCTGGCAAAGACAGTTCAGTCCGGGGAAAATGCATGGTAGCCTGGCCGATCGTGTGCAGGCCCAAAGAGTTGGGGGGGGCTAGGCCTACCAGACCTGCGCCTCACCCAGACCGCGCTACAGGTGCGGTGGCTTTGGCTACGTGAAACGGACGAAAATAGGGTCTGGGCGTCCCTCCCGACCGCGGTGGACCCGGACGTCAGGGCCTTCTTCGCGGCATCAACGTACACGATTATTGGCAACGGCCGGAAGGCACTGTTTTGGACAGCTCAATGGCTGAATGGAAGCTCCGTCCAAACTCTGGCACCGACACTTTACTCATACATCGGCAAAAGGGACATCCAATCCACGACGGTGCGCGACGCAGTCAACAACAACACTTGGGTTGCCCAGATACGAGGCGGACTACCCGTCCAAGGCATCGTCGAATACTTGAGGATTTGGGACCTCGTACAAGACGTCACCCTCAGCGAGGTGGAAGACCGACTAGTCTGGAGATGGACGCCAGACGGGACATACTCCTCGAGATCGGCATACCGCGCACTACTCCTACCGGCCTACCCCGCCGCTAACTTCGACCGCATCTGGGCCACGTGGGCGCCACTCCGCATCAAGATCTTTCTGTGGCTGGCATTACGACGAAGGCACTGGACGGCAGACAGGCGACAGTGCCACGGCCTTGATACTGCAGAAAACTGCTATCTATGTGACCAAGAGCCGGAAACGATTGACCATATAATCGCGGCGTGTTCCTTCTCGAGGCAGGTGTGGTTTGCCATACTCGTCGTGCTGCGAGCACAAACGAGCGATGTTGACTCACAGACGACGACCCAATGGTGGACCTCCTGGCGGCTGCGGTGGACAGGAGACAAGAGGAAAGGAGCCGACTCACTATTTGCCCTAACAGCATGGGAGCTATGGAAGGAAAGAAATGCACGCTGCTTCAGGGGAACCACCACATCCGTCACACAAGTGCTCCAGACCATTAAGGCCACCGCAGACCAATGGGTTTTAGCCGGGGCGGCCAAGCTAGGTTGTCTACTTCGCGAGTAATAGCCTTATGAACGCAAGCGTGGGGGGAGAGCTTTATTGTAATTTTCAAAACCCCTCGCGAATTATAAATCTGTTGTAACACACTCTCCTTCTTAAATGCAATGATGCGCAAGTCTTTTGCGTATTCGAGAAAAAAATTCATAAGGCTCTTCCTTTACCTGCAGCATCTGGCATTCTGTCTCTTCATGTGCATGAAAAGTGAAAGCCAATCACCAGAGAGATTGTCCCTAGCAGTTAGAATGCTTAATTAGAGATCAAAGAGATAAATAAGTTTCAAAATACTGAAACCTAGCACAACAAGACATCACTATATTGTTATGTGGGTTAGCTTGCTCTGGTCCAGCCTGTCCTCCATCATGTGTAGACTACATCGACATGTATGCTTGTAAATGCCGAATGAAACAAGCAAATAAACAAAGGATCAAAATCAATCGGATGGCATGAGTAAAAACATCAAAGCACCTCAGGTTTGGGGCCACATTGGGGCTTTGTCTGTGGCCGCAGGACGAATCCACAAAGTTGCCTCATGAAGGCATGGAGCACAGAGACCGTACTGCACAACCGGAAGGGAGATTGGCTCTGGTTGCGCATCAATCTGGTATCCGGTCGCCGCGGTACGTAGGCAGAGGAACAGAGAGGAGCAAGAGCTGACCGCTGCTGTCGTCGGTGCTGCCCTCATAGCACCAAGGTTTTCTCACAGGAACCGGGGAAGACTGGGTGGCCGCCGGGGCCGGTGCCGGAGCACAAACCGCGGGCGCAGCGGGGTGCAGGAGGGAGGTGCGCGAGTCGACGGTGATGGGAGCGGGCAAACGACTGGACCGCGAAGGTTCGCAATGGTTCGGTCGGCGATAAAATGGGCAAGGGACCGACCGATCCACAATTGGATGGATTAGATTGCTTGCTCGCTCGATCCAACGGTTGAGGGATAACGGACGACGTGGCTTAATCGGGTGCCTGAGCTTGGACCGCGGTTTGTCATTTAGAGATATGCATCCCATCGATCGAAATGAAGCAAACATTCGTCATATTTATACCTAAATTAAAAAAAAGAAATATGGCACTAGAATTCGAATCTTTTGCTTAATTGTACGGAACCCAAATCAGGGCCGGTTAATCATAAAAAACAATTTAGGAATGAGGTTAACATTTTGCTTAATTTTACGGAGCCCAAATCAGGTTATAAGCATAATAAAATAAAGACTATGGCCAAACAACACATATATCAAATATTTGAATCACATACAAGTGGAGATCTCACATTTTATTTTATTTCAATCAGCGAGCATTGTTGTCGTCTAAGCATAATAAAATAAAGACTATGGCCAAACAACACATATATCAAATATTTGAATCACATACAAGTGGAGATCTCACATTTTATTTTATTTCAATCAACCAGCATTGTTGTCTAATTTGGCTACGATACTGTGGTGCGACACATTTAATTTTGCACTAGCAATTTGCAGGGCCTGCTATCAACCACTCGACCTCCAAATTGTTTTAAAACCACCCCGTTTAGCACACCTTGTTTGTTTATGGAACGGTTCTGCTATCTGCGAGTCTGGTGTCACGTCAAATCATTATGACCATTATTACAAGCAGGTGCGCTTAATAATGAGTTTAAACCACTATGTTTTGTTTAGAGTAGGTACCATAATAGAGGAGAAAAGGAGGAAAGATAGAGACATATAAAAGACTAATGTTATTGTGGTTGATTTTAGAAAATACGCGTACTTCATATATATATAACGGAGGGAATATAACTTGGCTCATATAATTGAGCTAAATATTTAGTTTTATTATTGACCTTGCTCTTAGCACACTCTATTTATGAAACAGTTCTGCTAACTAGCTAGTCACTATCTAGACACCTCTCTATTCTTAACTTTTACTCCCTCCATACATAATAAATACTTCCTCCGATCCATTTTAAAATATGCCTAAATTGTAAGGTATTCATTCTAGATGTATCAATTTCCCCGATTTAAGTTTCAATATATCACATGCGTACATGTCATTATTATGTACAATTCGCTTAACTTACTAGTTAGTGGCACCAGGTAGTCGAAGGCCTAATCTGCCAACCTGAAGGCATATATATATATATATATATATATATATATATATATATATATATATATATATATATATATATATAAAACCTCCTGAGTCTCCGAGTGTTAATGCATCGCATCTATATAATAGTGCAAGTGAACACCTTAAGGCAAAGTTGTAGGATTGAATAGAAACTCTCCTCCCTCTCTCGATCGGCATGGCGCAAGTTCTCTCTGACATCAAAGACTCCACCACTAATAATGAAAACAGCAACAGTGCTGAAGCTGATCTTGTAGCTAGGCTTCCCACGAGTGAAGGACGGTCGACGCCACTCACGCTCTACAACCAGTGCTGAAGCCCTGATCAAGCATGTTAGGAATATCCATGCCCGTGAGAGACAAGTTCAAGCCCCGCAGCGACGACATCATCCTGACAACGCATCCCAAGTGTGGCACCACGTGGCTCAAGGCCCTCGCCGTCACCATCTTCAATCGCTCCCGCTACAACCTCGACGACAACCCCAACCAACCTCTGCTCAAGACCAACCCACAGAAGGTCGTGCCCTTCATTGGTGCTGAGGGTGGAGGCCTCGACTACCTAGAGACGCTGCCGTCGCCGAGGCTGCTCTCCACCCACCTGCCTCTCTCCCTGCTCCCGCCCGCTGTCTCCACCATTGGCTGCAGGGTAGGGACCGCGATGACGTAGCCGAATAAGTTTGAGGATTTAAAGATCTATTCGTAAGTTTAGAGATCGAGATGACACAACGGTACAAGTTTAAGGACCGATGATGATGGACTTCACTCTATATAATACTACTGCTAGAACTGGTATTTTTCTTTGCTTGCAGCTTGTGCAGTTGTTGCTTGTGATTGCGGCGTGATGCAGATTTGATGATGATAGATAACGCAACAGCCGATATTTTTCCTTCCTCCTTCCTGGTGGCCGGCCCATCACGCAGCGCCCTGCGTATGTAGTTGCGTGCTGCCACTAGCAACCTCGTGTGCCACGCTCTTGTCAAAAAAAAAAAAAAAACCCTCGTGTGCCACGCGCCCACGCTGATCGTTACAACCGTATATCTTCGCCTCGCGTAGCAGCTGTACTCCTACGTACGTACTCCCGTTACCAGGCGTCCAGGCCTGATTGACCAATCAATCACCTTGCTCGGCCGTTTGCAATCATCTGTCTGCTACCGTGTACCAGACGACTCTCTGTTACTGTTACCCTTGGCTTGGTTGGTAGGAGTACCGGATTTGGGTACAATGCAAGGAGCAGATTTTAGACTTGAACCACTACCCTAGTATAAGTTAATATTGGTAACAATAATGATAACATAAGCTTTTTGGGTCTGCAAGTCAAAATCTGCATCCTCTTTCCAAGCAGAGCATCGGCATGGCATGGAGCACACGCACGACGGTGGGTGAGGCGTGCACCGATGATGAAGTGTGTGCGGCGGTGGGCAAGGCGCCCACGGTGGCGAGGTGATGCAACGCCAACGTGGCCAGTGCCGGGTAGGGCTCACGCTCGCAGCGGTGGGGGGTGCGGACTACTCCGATTAGGTTGCACGGGAGTTATTAGTGGCAGAAATTTTGTTATTATAGAGAAGAGATAAGATAAGAAGAAAAAAGGTATAGAGTGTAGATTTTTAGGTAAATAGATTTGGGCGGGCAAAAAAAGAAGACAACCGAATAGAAAAAAGAATTTAGAAAATAATTGAAATAGCATATATAGACAATGGATGGATACCTGTGCAAGATGGATGAGGACTCATGACGGAACCTGTGTGCATGATGGACAACTCTCTCTCTTAGCTCTTGCTCTTCCTCGCAACACAAGTTGGAACGTTCACATGGGGAAAAAATAGATAAAGAAAAGATAGAAAAATAAAAAGAAAAAAGAATAAGATTTTTCTAATTTCAACTTTTTTTTCCTCTACTCATAATACAAATTAGAACGTGCGAGAAAAGGAGAAAGAAAAGAAGTAGAAAAACAAAAATAAAAAAATAAGATTTGCCTAATTTCTACCTTTTTCTTGTTGCATCTAGATTAGGATTCCTTTTCGACCTACTTAGAATCTAACAATATATTTGAAAAAGAACTCCTAGCTATTGAGGCTATCTTTAAAACCCATGCTAAACTTCTCGTATAAATCAGGAGAGCTGTAGTCAAAAGTAATAAATAAATTAAAGTTTGTTAGGAGGGCCATACCAAAAAAGATAAAAAATAGGTAGAAATTTTGTCTCTTATTATCAGATATAGATATAGATATATGTATAGATACAGATATAGATATAGACATGCTACTATATTCCATCTCTATTTATGCCGCGTCTGGCGGCCCCTGCCATCAAATTAATCACCCCAATCCACGCAACCACCTACTCCATCCCTGATCCCAGTCTGCTGTAGAGATCGAGTACAACAACTCCATGCATGATTAGCAGTAGAACCATGAATGAACAAGCCAACAGTAAGGAGGGAAGCGCCACCACACATCCGAAGACATTTCATCATCTCAAAGTAGCCACAGCAGTGCCGATGATCTTCTCACCAAACTTCCAACAAGAGAGGGCTGGTCAGAGCCACTAGTGCTCTACAAGAACTTCTGGCTCCGTCCACGACTCGCTACTAACATCATGCACCTTCGGGACAGTTTCAAAGCTCACCAAGACGATACCATCATTGCATCGAACCCTAAGTGTGGCACCACATGGATGAAGGCGCTCATCTTCACAGTAACAAATCGTTCCAGGTATGAGTTTGGAAATCACCCGCTTCTCTTTCGTCATCCCCAGGAGGTGGTTCCATTCATCGAGATCCCTCTTCATGGTGGTGTGGAGGAGCCAAGCGTGTACACTCGCTTCTCCGAGACTTCTCGCCACCCATATGCCCATTTCGTTGTTCCCAGACTCTATAACTTCCTGTGGTTGTCGGATTGTGTACATTTGTCGAGAGCCAAAGGACGCCTTTGTGTCTCGGTGGCATTTTGAGAACAAGATTAATAGAGAATACAACATCAACATGGAAGATGCTCTTGCCATGTTCCTTGAAGGTTTCTCACCCTATGGTCCTTTTTGGGAGCATTGCCTCGAGTACTGGAGGGAGAGCATCGCAAATCCTGATAGAGTTCTTTTTCTCAAGTATGAGGATGTGACATCAGAAACAGTGAAGTATGTCAAAAGGATCGCAGGGTTCCTTGGTGTCCCATTCAGTATTAAGGAGGAAGAAGATGGGGAGCCTGAGAAGGTTGTCAGGTTATGCAGCTTTGAGAAGCTTAGCGGCTTGCATGCTGATCAGGAAGGATATATGGTTCGACGTGGCAACATGGTCTTTGACAAGTCAATGTACTTCAGAAAAGGAATGGTCGGGGATTGGGTGAATCACATCAGTGAAGAGATGGGGAGAAAGATAGACTGCATCATGGAGGAGAAGCTCAAGGGATCTGGCCTTGTGTTTTAATTAATGTGTATGTATCTCATATTGTCTTGTATGGTTTGGCACACTGTTTTTCCAATTTGCATGAATAAACAAATCATCCCATTTCGATTTGGAAATGTAATTCGTATATGCATGCACTTTATCCCTTTATCACGTTCCAAAGTAGATACGGAAGTGGCAAAAGTAATAATGGTAGCCTTTTTCTTAATAAAGGGAGCTTTTATTAAATTTTCAAAGCATTAAAAAAAATTAAGTCCTTCAAAACATACTTCTTGACTCCGCCTAACAAAAGGCACACAACCACTCGTGCTACAGCTATAACTAAATGAGAGGCTTAAAAAACCTTTGAAATATATCACCATCGTGTAACCGGTCCTTGGACGGTATCACCATCCTCCGTAGCGAGCAGGGCCCTCTATAATCAATTAAGTATACAGGCTATTGACGTGTGTGCATATATAGCTCGGACACAACAGTCGTGGTTGGTGAAATGTCCCGTGCCTCTCCTTTTGCCACTGTTTTTTTTTTCTTTTGATGCATGGACATTTCATCAGCCATATCTTCAGTTAATTCTCTTTAATTGGAAGGCTAAGAAGCATCGGATATCATTTAATCCAAGCTACCCATAGCTTACTTACCTTTCTTTTTCATAAAACATTCCACTGGCTCACCTCACATTGCTTAGCTTTAGAGTATATATGGCACGGCACAGTACAGAAGATAAAATAATCGACCAAAAAATATACAGAAGCACTTTATGGCAGATAGGCGGGTCTATAGATGGATGACAATTGCATTGGCTCCACTCATAATTGTTGCTAACTAATGGAAGGACCGTACGCCATATATGTAAATCCCACAAATCAAACAGAAAGCATGAATTATTTCTTAATTCTTTCAACCAAAGATGAAAAGAGATAGCAGCAATCCAATAAAAAATCGAGAAAAGAGTACATATCATGCGTCCATGAACCAAAGGCAAGCTAAAAAGAGCATAATTAATTAACATGCACACTGCAAGAAGAAGATACTGAAAGTTTATTTATTTACATATACAATCCAAAGAGGAAACTTTGAGCGAGAGAATTTTTTTATTTTTAACTGAATTTTGAAAGTATTTCTAAAAAAAACTGGGTCCTGAAAATATTTTCGCCACTAACCTGTTTTGTAGCGCCGTAGGTGAGGGCGCTGCAGACGGGGAGGACAGCGCCATGCATGGGGGCGTGGTTTGCGTGGCAAGCGGGCGCCGGGACGCCGACATGGGCGGCCGACGTGGCACGAGGCGCGCCGCCATGCATGGCGTGGTCCTAGGTGGCGGGCTGACGTGGCGGGGACCGCGCCTCCAGCTATGGCGCACCCCCCTGTTTAACCGAAGCCGCCTCCTCCTTTCTCTGGCAGTCGTCCAGTTCGGGTTTTTGGGGCGGACGGCCATCTGGTCCGCCGCCCTGCTCCTCTCCCGGGCTCCCCCGAAGGCCGGACCGGTGGTGGAGCACCTTCTCCTCCGTCCTGCAAGTTGAAGGGTTTCCCTCCACCTTCCTTCTCCTCCCTCCTCCGCGGGAAAGGTTTGTATTCTTTGGTCTTTGTTTTTGGCACTTCTCCTTTAATACGGTACCCTATTGTATGGTTAAGTGTTGTTTTATTTAGCGGAACACTAGTCATTTGCTAGATTTGTAGGTACATTATTGTTTGTAATGGTTAAATAAGTGATTAGTATTAGTATACCATATGATGTACATGTCATTTTGATTTGTTAGATGGGAGAATGGTATCGAGAAGAGGTTTGGCGGAAGCGGGGTCGTACTAAAGGTTTTTACCCCGACGTGTCTAGCAAGGATGCCCCAGTGCCACCTGAGCTCCCTGTCCCTATCTGTGACTATGGACGTGAGGCGAACGTGTCCCAATCTAGACACCCAGACACAGCGGCCCGTTGCTTTTACACATGCAGTAGTTGTGGCGTAAGTATTTGTTTACATTGCTTTCAATTTCTATAATTTAGACTAACCACTAATGATGTGTTGAATAATTGATATGTAGGATTTGAGGTGTTACTTCTTCCAGTGGATCGATGGTCCAGACAAGTTTGACCCATGATTTCTTCTTTTCAACAACTACTGGGAGTATCATCACCCACGTGATACCTTCGAGCGTTGGGTTGCACCTCCCCCCGACCCTCCGTCAATGTCCAAAGAGCAGAAGTATTTTCATGCAGTTAGACGACTGGAATCCCCACCTCGCTGCCATTGCAGAGATCGAGCTTAAATAGATCCAGAGACCCAATTACAGTTTGTTTGTCTGAACTTGCCTCCAGTAAGTAGAAAGTGTCTCTTATTAATTATTCCGCATGTTCTACCACGTACTAATTTAACCCCTTGCAGCGGGCCGTTTTTTGAAAGTGCCATTTCAAAGAGTTGCTATATGGCCCTAAGCCCCAATGGCCTAAAATTGAGAAGAAAAAGAGCAAGGAGCGAAGGGAGAGGGTCATCATTGAAGATCCTCCCATTCTATGCAAATGTGGGGTGAAAGCGCACTACGGCCTAGTTCCATCGGAATTTGGAATCGGTTATTGGTGCGGCCACATGGTTGACTATGACGAGGTTTGTCAAATAATTGTAGTTGCCATTAATCTGACTTGTATTTTTCCGCTAATGACGTTTGAATTGTTTGATTCTTACAGAGCACCAGGAAATGCAATTAGAAGGCTTTTGAAGGCAAAGCTGAGTTCTTGTATACAATAGAGGCAAAGAAAGTCATGGGAAGGAAGATAGGCTGTGGGTCTCAGCTATTGGATGACTACTATGATGAGCGTAGACGAAAAATGCGTAAACTTGCTAGAGAAACTGGTGTGATGAGCCGGGAGAAACTTGAATGGGATCAACTGAATGCAGAGATCAAGAAGATGAAGGAGGAAGAAGCCAGGCTTGCAGCTGCTCGAGCTGAGAAAAAGCATATAGACGACCTTGTTGCTGGATTGTGTGCCAGTGAGTGCTACCTACATACTAAATACATACATACAATATTTCAATTAATCTATATAAGTAAACTGATTCAATTTTTTATATGTAGGGATTGGATGCTCCGGTGAATATACCGCGGATGTGGCCCGTTCTAGGTATCTACAAAAGGTGGCGGAGGACGCGGAGAGGCAGGCGGCAGAGGCGTCAAGAGAGGAGGAAGAGGATGATGACACTTCCAGATTGAGCGAGCTCATAGCTCTTGCGGAGGCCGGATTGGAGGACGAGGATGATGACACTTCCAGATTGAGCGAGCTCATTGCTCTCGCGGAGAGAGACTTGGAGGCGCAGGCAGAAGATGACGCCTTCATGTCTCAGGCCGCCGATGAAGTGGAAGCTGCTTACTACAGGCAAAAGGCAGCTGAGGCAACGGCAGGCGAGAGTAGTCGCAGCAAGGAGGTTGTTGTTGAGGAGTGGGACTCTGAGGATGAGCTTACTGATGTTGGCACTCAGTAGATTGTTCCATTTGTATGTTTCATGCTGTATGATGTTAGGTTTCAGTGTACCTTGTGCGTTATGTCAATGTATTTCGGATTGGCTTTATGTTGAACTTAGTAACGTATGAATTGTTCTTGTTAACTTGAAGTAATTTGGAGCATGCATTCCCGGCAAAGTAAAGCGTTTTCCATTTACTTCATTGATGAGAAACAATTCCAGTTATTGGTCCTTGCAACCATGATTATTGGAAGTTAGCCTCCCGCAACATACTTGAACGACAGGTACAGGATAAACAAATTCTAGGCGACACGCGAGAAAGTGCTGCTGTTGGGCGGTCCACAGGGGACAGCGCCCCCAGCCATGGCGCGGTCCTCCAGGGAACAGCGCCCCCAGCCACGGCGTGGTACCCAGGCGGACAGCGCCCCCAGTAGTGGCGCGGTCCCCTGCGAGCACCAGAAACGGCGCACCCCAGTTCGGTTTGGTTGTTTTGCAGTTCGGTTTGGTTGTTTTGTTTGGTGTGTACGGTGCAATTTATGTATATTTCTCAGTTTAGAGACATTTGAGTCAACGGCGACAATTAATAAAAGTGAGACGACGCTCAACTTATAACGGTACATGGCAAAGTGGTTCAAATTAACATGGTGTTTAAGGCATGTGCGAGGAATAGAAGTACATGACCAAACATGGTGTTTAAGGCACATGTCCAAGCTACATCTACCTACATCCAAGCTACACCGAACTAGTTGGGGGGTGTAGGGGTCACGGGGGCCTCTCCGCGCTTAGGATTTGATAGGACCATGTTGGGAGTGAACGTGACGTCGGTGCGGTCATAGCGCTGCCGATGGCCCCTGGGGCCCTGCTGCCCTCGAATGTTTGCCTGCACATTTTGTGAAGTCCATGTTAGTAAAACCAATTATTTCAAACGTAACCAATGCGATTGTGGGTAGTTTTGTACCTCGTAGTCCTCCTGAGTAGCAAGTGGTGCTCCGCCGAAATGAGACATGACGAGAACTTCCTGAGGCCAAGTGTCCCAAGCTACGCTGTTGTTGACACTCCTTAGCGTCAACTTTTACTAGTACTTTAAACCTGAAGGAGAACATGAAAACATACTAGTCTAGGGCTTTATCGACAAATTCCACGAGTTTTGCATATTCTATATTTTCGGGGATTTTCGAGAAAAGGATAAAAGAAGGATTTCAATGCATAATTATCACGAAATTGATCCACGTCGAACAACATCGCTAGAGGACTCGGGGAAGGGTCTAGAAGACACACGGCAGCGGCGGGGCCCTTGAGAGGAGATAAGGTGGGGCCGGCCGGCCCCACCCGGGCCGCCCGGCGCCCCTAACTCCACCGATCACCGCCGCCTTGCGGAGTCTTCCTCCCTCGGTTGCGTGGAGTCCAATCGCAGCATCCCTACGTTGATTTGAGGTCGGTTTGATCCGGCGGTGCACATGAGATGAAGACGCGGATCGCCGACGTGGCGGTTCCTTGCCCCCTACTCCACCTCGGCCTTTATAATGACGCCCAAGGCTCCCCCAAGAGGCATTCTACACCCCAAGGCTTCATATTCTTCATTAGATCAGGGTTAGGGTCCCTCTAGTTGATCTAGTCTAGTTCATCTAGTTCTAGCTAGTTCATCTAGATGTAGCAATTAGGAGAGACTAGTTCTTCTAGATCTAGTCTTGTTTAGAGATTAGAGAGATTGAGTAGAGGAGTAGAGATTGCGGAGGAGCTCCGGCATGTCGGCGCTTCTTCGTGGCTGTATTCTTACGGATTCGACTTCCTCGCCGGAGGCTGCGTTCGAGGTACTTTTGTATTTACTATTTCGATTCAAGTAAGCAAATCGTTTATATTCGTTCTTTAGTTCACATCTCATATTGAGGACTTTGATCTTGGTAATTGCTTGGTTGAAGTAGTATTTCGTAGTGTAGGCATGGTGCCTAGGCTAGGTTTACTTGTGGATGTCCCCCGATTAGCCGGATAGTGGTAGCTCGCGTAGGTGACTTTATAGCTGCGTTGAATCCTCCGTAGTCCACTTCCGTTGATAGGATAGACGGACCGATGGGTGTCTGGTAGGTAGATTACTCTGTTTCTTCTCCTATTCAGGTCACTTGCCCGATAAGACGATATTATACAAAGTTTACCGGTAGTCAAAATTAGAGTACATTAGCTATTTCTCTTTTTCTTGATATGATCTAGCCTAATTGTAGGGTTAAGTTTATATACTTTTGTCATCATCACATTTGTTCCCCGTGGATACGATATTTAAAACCTCCGGGTAAAATGTGACACTGGTATGATATCGTGCGCTTGCGGATAATCCTACTTAAAACTTATTTAAATGGAGTGCAGTTAAAAATACCAACAAGCATTTTTGGCGCCCGTTGTCGGGGAACGGTTTGCTGATTTTGACTTAGTTTAGCTTAATCTTGTATTATACTTTTATCTTTTCTTATTTTATCCCAGTCTCTTCAATAATTTTTGTGTTCATCCTTATGGATGCTTTAATCTGTTTTTTATCCCAGTCTCTTCATTATTTTTGTGTTCATCCTTATGGATGTCTTTAATTTTATTTCTATCTATCTTTATGAAATGTGCGAAGCTTTGAGCCACCAAAATCTATGGAACCTATCATAACACCTGGCTATTTGCTACGCCCATGTCTAATTAATATGATTCGGGATATCTTATCACTTTCGAACTAGATATGGAAGACTCGGTAGCTAAAACATAATCATTCTATTCTCAAGATTTAGCTATCAATCCTAAACCCTTAAAATTCCACTTTAATGATTTAGACTTCCAGTTGGCTAAGATGCTCATAAAACAATACACATTAGATCTTCTCAAAAGAGCATCTTAGGAAAAGTGTAGTCAACTTTCTTTTTCCTTCGAAAGACATTGGAAAGAATGCAAGGATGGCATGTTGAATGATGCCATAGAAGGAGAGCTAACCCACTTAGGAATAAATTCTATCTTCTCCCCTTCTATGCTCACATTAAATGTCTTTGAACCCATCTCTAAACCCATCCTTGACTCCAATGAATCTTTTTATGCTCTTTCTACTAAACTTCATAATAATCCTAGAAATCTATCAAGACATCTCAAAAATAAGGGTCATGACGATTATAGGAATACCCAAGAAGAGCAACAATGGCAGAAATGTATAGAACATACTAGAAATACATATGCCATTGTGAAAGAATAGATGGAAGAAGATGAAGCTCTAGCATCTAAACTTGGTTTAAATTCAAACGGTGAGCTTAAATTAATTTCTAGAACTACCCAAGTTTAGAGGAAACTTTAGGTGAGACCAACCTTGGAGACATCGATTCATGGGAAATCCTAGAAAATAAAACATCCAATCAATGTCATAGGCATGAAATGATAGAGACAAACTTATTGCCTATAGACATCCATGAATAGACACCCCTAGAGTTTAAAAAGAGAGATTACATCGATGAGCATGAGAATTATCTCATCAACACCTTATTAAATCCATGCTCATATGAGAAATCTCCTGAATCTTTTGGTCTCTCTCTAATATTACCACACACGAGATCTTCAACCCCCTTAGTTTTCCTGTTCATAAAATCATTAAGAGGGTGGTTGTAGATGCATATGTTCATAAATATTCTAGATCTCATTGTAATCTTGATATAGATACACAAGGGCTAATGTTCTAGAGGAAACCACCTCACCAATTTAAAGTATGATAATCAGAAGGTTTGCTAAGAACAACTTTGTGTCCCAAAATAACCACTCTTAAAAAAAATTTAAATTTAATTGAGCTTGCACCTTTTGTTATACCCTTGTGAATTGAGCAGAGTTATAATTATCAAAATATTCCTTTGGGTATTTTTTGTCACTAACCATTTCAGGTTTGAAGTAAGAAAATAACTAATGGCGGCACCAGGTATGTCAAAATAACCATTATGCAATTTTGAATTACATCCACTCAAGCTTACATTTACTTTGTAAAATTCTAGCTTGGGGGAATGGTCTTATTTAGAAAATTCTATATTGCTAATATTGGTTATCTCTACCTTTATTCAATTTATTAATCATACTCTTTCATCTCTGTTTGAATAACATTCTATAAACTTTTATGTTACCTTTGCTTGCTATAGTATGTTTAAGGTTTGGAGAAATTTCATATACCTTTTGAATTAGGCATGGTGCTTAGTTTAAACTGTTTTCTTGAGTCATAATTAGACAAGGTGTTTAGTTTGATTCTTGAACTAAGAGGTGTATTGATTTTACTTTCAAAGGCTTTTTGAATTAAGCGTGGTGCTTAGGTTAGAATGCCTTCCTAAGTCAAATTAGACGTGGTGTCTAGGTTGATTTTTGAACTGATAAGATACTTTGTAGTAGACATTGGATATTTTGAGATAAATTCGAATTAGAGATGCGACAGAGTACATGCTTAACTTTAATAACTTTGTAAAAAGAAGACATAGCTCATTCATCATGAATGAAAGAACTATGAGCATTAATGATTCATTCACTTTATCTTCTACTATAAGTTACTTTGCCTTAAATCATGTCTGTATAAAATATGATTTATGCTAAACAATATTAATATTATCTTTTCATTAAGCATAGACAAAATAAAAACTTGGACAAGCAACCTGTGTTCAAAATCTGTATACTCCTTCGGGTATGTACTGTCCACTAATCTATTGCAGGCATAATAATAATTAGAGTGAAAAAAAAAAGTCAAAAGATCAAAGAAGCAAAAGATGGCAAAAGAATAAATACGACAAAGGAGTCAAGATGTCTATGAACAACTCAAGATGCAAGAGAAGGAAAGCACCACCAGTCAATTACTCTTCATCACTTAGTGCTATCACGCTCTAATAATAAAGGTAATATTTTAAGGTAAGTAATCACTGCTCTTCTCTTGATCTTGATGTTCACATAAATTAAAACACAAACATGTTAGAGTTACAATTTTAATTGATTAACCTAATTAACTCAACATGATCTGTCTTTTAATATTATTCAAGGCACCGTTCTTATAATCTCAGTCTTAACCAAACAAGCTAAAATATTATATTCGATCTTGGGAAGATGGACAATCCTTCCATTGGTTAAAGCAATTTATTCTTTTCTACCATGAGAACTTAATTGCAACATTAAATACTTAATCTTTTGATCCTACCACTTATGGCATAAATAAACAATTCATGTAACACCAACTTTATCTTGTTCAATGTGCTAAAGGATAGAGAATAATAAATAAAGAAATAGATTTGGTTCTATTGTTGTTTTTCCACCAACAGAGCCCATGCACTTGATCTCTACCTTGGTTTTGTAAATAGAAGAACACATCGAGCAAAGTTCATTAATTCTATAAGTGAGTGTTCTGTGAACGTGCACACCGAGCAAGATCTTTGCCGGCTATAATTAAAGCACTACTTCGACCTGTTGGCCAAATCAAAGAACAAAAGTGACATCATCATCACTAGAGGTATGCAACTATCAAGACCTCCATCTCTCAAGATGGAGAGATACACAAGAGTGGAAGAATAAGTTCGTCGGTAAACTTAAGATTCCGTACCCTTGCCATAAGGTAATATGGTAGTTATCTAATTAATTAGTATTTCTATCTACATTAATAATTTCGCTTTAGTATATTCATCTTCATAAATATTAAAAAAAGAAAATAAAAATCTTTATTGCTTCATTTCTTTGCATCATAAAATATTGAAATCCCTACATGAATAAACTTATGGTAACCCTATAGGAATATTTCTTGTGGTGGTATAAATAATAATAATAATAATAATAGTAGTAGTAGTAGTGGTAGCAAAGCATCATCTATGTTTACTTTCTTGTATTATGAAAAAAAAACCTAAGCCCCATAAGAATAAATATTCTATGTGGAGGCATAAAAAATAATAGAACTATATATCATGCACTCACATTTAATTTCTATATAATTAAAATAGAAAATCCAAAAAAAAAGAATCCTGCTAGAATCTATCAATTCAAATCAACTCAAGGAATAATCAATTACTTATTGGCTGATCACTAACCTCTTATTAAATTTGAGCCTCGAGTTTTGGTTTTCTTGTTGGAGTATAATTATGCAGGAACAACATTATGACAAGGAGAGAGTCTATCAGTGGCATCCACTAGGGCCGCTGCTGGTTACCTCACTCTGAAGATCATTAACACCAAGAATTGCAAACATCTAGTTTGGGGGAGGAGCATCCCCTAGTTATCAGGTAACTATACCTAGGCGATTATCGAGTCTACTTTTTATAGTCATAAAAATACCAAAAATATGTGAGCACATGAAGGTTCACAATAGTATCATAGAAAAATTTAAAAATGCCAAAAATATGTGAGCACATGAAGGCTCACCCTTAATTAAGAAAAACACAAAAATATTCGGGCACATGAAGGCTCGATGCGATCAAAGGGACTAGCTTGGGGGAGATGCACCCCCGTTATCATCGTGATTAAGGTATGTCTTTACTATTAATTTTATTTTAGTAAGCTATAGTGTGTGTTAGATTTAATAATTAAAGTATGTTTAAAGAACTCTCTCTCTCTCTAATCTTTTTAAAGTGGAAATGATGAATAGTTGCTCTACTGAAATTTCTTTTAAGTGTCTAGTTTTTAACCATGGATTCTCCTGAGTTTGGATATGACTACTTTGATATAAGAATTTACTCGAACCTGAAATTTGTGGAGGCACACGCTTGAGCTAAAGTCTAGGTAATTGATCGACAATGATACATGAAGGTCTAAGCTACTATCTATCTTATTCTTATCATTACTAAGTTCTGGAGATTTATTTTGAAAACCTAAAATCTTACATGATGAGCTCTTGTATGACAAAATCTAAATTCCTACCAAAGCCATATATGATACATTTAGAATTAGGAAAACCTTTGCACATTTATCTTTGCTTGCTTTACATTGAGTTTAGTCAACCTTTGGAATATACCTTATGAGAGTCTTGTCATGCTTTTTAAAATCAAGATCACTTACGCACTCCACCCACATATGCATTACTCCTACTCTAGGAAGTAAGCTTGAGTCATTTCCACTTTCATCTAGATCCACTTTAAAAATATTTCTCTCCTACATTAGGAGTAAACACCTAAAAATAGACCCTATAGGACAACCCCCGTTTAATTGCTCTAAGTTCTTATCATTATCTCTTCAATTATTTATATTCAAAGGATACATGTGGCTATGCAAAAGTATTGAAAAAAAAAAAGAGAAGAGTGAAAAAAAAGAGGGAGTAAAAGATGGACAAATGTCCCAGCATTAAAACAATGGGTACATACATGCCCGCCTCCCAAATTAAAAAAAAAAAAAAAAAAAAAGAAGAAAGAAAAAAAAAAAAAAGAGAGAATAAAGATAACCCATGTTTTCCTTGAAAAGAGTTCTAAGGAAGAAGATTATTTTTAAAGAGCAAAAGTAGAATTAGGATTAGCCACTAAATACCATATATGCACCTATCCACCATACGCCGCACACATGCACATCTTGATTTGATTGAATGCCTTGATTCTCTATGGATCCATTGTTTGACTTTACAATATATGAATTGCAAGTATGTTCATCCTTGTTATTGCCACTCCTATGAGCACCACTATAAAATACTTAGTTGTAGGAAAGGCATAACATCATTAATGCCTTAAGAGAGAACCATAAATACCACATACATTGAGAGACTTGAGGGTGTCATACAATTAAGCTCTGAATTTTATTGCGAAAATTTACAAAACTCGGAATATTGGTGCTTGTAAAGAATTTGAGACATAGTGCTTGACTTGATTGTTCTATCTTTCGATTGCTCAAGATTTATGCACAAAGCTGTAAAGCTCCATAGTTAAAGGTAAAATGGGTAAGTTTGAAAGTTAGAGTAGTTTTGTCTAAACCAAAGGAAAATTTATGTTTAAAAGTAAGTGAACTTAAAAGAAATAAAAGTATTCTGACAATTCTGATCCAAGTTTATTAAGAACTAGATTTAGATTGTTTGCCAAGGGACTGGCAAAAGGTAAGCTTGGGGGTATTGTTGACACTCCTTAGCGTCAACTTTTACTAGTACTTTTAAACTGAAGGAGAACATGAAAACATACTAGTCTAGGGCTTTATCGACAAATTCCACGAGTTTTGCATATTCTATATTTTCAGGGGATTTTCGAGAAAAGGATAAAAGAAGGATTTCAATGCATAATTATCACGAAATTGATCCACGTCGGAACAACATTGCTAGAGGACTCGGGAAGGGTCTAGAAGACACAGCGGCGGGGCCCGCAGAGGAGATAAGGTGGGGCCGGCCGGCCCCACCCTGGGCCGCCCAGCGCCCTAACTCCACCGATCACCGCCGCCTTCTAGAGTCTTCCTACCTCGGTTGCGTGGAGTCCAATCGCAGCATCCCTACGTTGATTTGAGGTCGGTTTGATCCGACGGTGCACATGAGATGAAGACGCGGATCGCTGACGTGGCGGTTCCTTGCCCCCTACTCCACCTCGGCCTATATAATGACGCCCAAGGCTCCCCCCAAGAGGCATTCTACACCCCAAGGCTTCATATTCTTCATTAGATTAGGGTTAGGGTCCCTCTAGTTGATCTAGTCTAGTTCATCTAGTTCTAGCTAGTTTATCTAGATGTAGCAATTAGGAGAGACTAGTTCTTCTAGATCTAGTCTTGTTTAGAGATTAGAGAGATTGAGTAGAGGAGTAGAGATTGCGGAGGAGCTCCGGCATGTCGGCGCTTCTTCGTGGTCTGTATTCTTACGGATTCGGCTTCCTCGCGTGAGGCTGCGTTCCGAGGTACTTTTGTATTTACTATTTCGATTCAAGTAAGCGATCGTTTATATTCGTTCTTTAGTTCACATCTCATATTGAGGACTTTGATCTTGGTAATTGCTTGGTTGAAGTAGTATTTCGTAGTGTAGGCGTGGTGCCTAGGCTAGGTTTACTTGTGGATGTCCCCTGATTAGCCGGATAGTGGTAGCTCGCGTAGGTGACTTTATAGCTGCGTTGAATCTTCTGTAGTCCACTTCCCGTTGATAGGATAGACAGGCTGATAGGTGTCTGGTAGGTAGATTACTCTGTTTCTTCTCCTATTCAGGTCACTTGCCCGATAAGACGATATTATACAAAGTTTACGGTAGTCGAGAATTAGAGTACATTAGCTATTTCTCTTTTTCTTGATATGATCTAGCCTAATTGTATGGTTAAGTTTATATACTTTGTCATCATCACAATTTGTTCCCTGTGGATACGATATTTAAAACCTCGGATAAAATGTGACACTGGTATGATATGATATCGTGTAAACTGCGGATAATCCTACTTAAAACTTATTTAAATGGAGTGCGGTTAAAAATACCAACAATTTGCTGCCCTGCTGCTCGGTGTTGGGACATGTGGGTACTGGCTTTGGTCACGTAGCTGTCCCAATCAGTGCTGCTGCTTGGTTCTCGATGTACCCCTAAATGCGCTTGGTTCTCGATGTACCCCTCGTCCCTGGGCAATGTCTTTGCGTGCCACTCGAACCCTATAAACATGTTATGTTAATAATGTGTAAAGTAATAATACTGATACGTATTGTACAATGCAATACCACTCACCTGCCCTGCGTCACCACCCATAAAGTAGTCAAAGTAGTAATCTTCAAACCAACCACTATGAGGTTCGAAAATTCTTGTTGGTTGTTGGTGCGTACTGTGCACCGAAGGCTCACCCGATGATCGGGTCGGAGGAGCCCCCCAGTGTGTAGGCACAGGTGTCGAACCCATGGGAGTTGGCTGTCTCATAGGCTGCGGCGTATCCGCCGCCACCCATGGAGTGTCGACGCAACCTAGCTTCATAGCTAGCTTCCTGCATCCCCTCTGAATGTTTTGCAAATTGATTGAAACAAAACAAACTAGTAACCAAACGTTGCAATCCAATATTGTATGAAACGAGGTAAGTTATTTGTGCACTCCACCTCTACAAATCGGGACCAATGACTAGGAGGCTCGTGACGGTATCTGTTGAGCATTTCGGCAGCTGCATTTGAATACCTCGTGAGCTGCTCCGCCTGTACAAATAGACTTAGTATTTTTTGGATCATAATATGAACAACTAAAAGCATATAAATACATAATCTTACCACGTTGAGTTCTTTGGTAGCTCTCTGGGGCTGAGTAGTGACCCTGGTTGCAACGTCGTACTCGTCGACCACGTCGTCGTCATCCGATTCTTCTTCAATCGCTTGTTCTTTGTACGCGCGGTAGATGTGCACGCGAACGGACCTATGCAACCACTGGAGGTAAAGCAGGTAGTCAGCTGGGTCATGGTCTTCCCCGAAGTCAGGGTCCTCTCGCGTACGGTTCTCCCAAGTTTGCACGTGCGCATTGTGCATTGCCCTCCAATCCATAGGGTTCTTGTTCCTCTTTTTCCGATCAACCCTGCCACGGTTATTAAAGTTAGTACCAAAAGGAATAACAATCTTTGCTAGTGTATCGTCTTTCAAGCTTAGACGACATACTCATGCAAGTCTTTGTTGGTCTTTGTAGAGAGGTGGTGGGTGGCCTTGCTTCTTCCCAAACCGCCTGTTGACACGGTAAGGATAGTGCATCTCGGCGGCGTGAAAGAAGATAAGGGGACCAACGTAACGCCAGTCCTCCCTATCGACCCACGCACACTGCGATCAATCCACGGTCCACCGCCACGGTACGCTAAGTGACCGCAAAGGTAGACAACACCGTAAGTATAACGTTGGCACACTATTAGAACCCCGAACAGATTGGTTCCGCATTGGTTAGCTCACCTGGTGCTGTCCGATTATATCTAGGCTGGTCGGTGTACTCCTTGTACTGCGGGTGGACCTCCCGGTGACTACCTCTGCCTGACTCCACACGAACAAAGCTGTCGGCTGCACATCCTCGTGAACCCATGCCTACATAGAAACAAAGTTAGACGGGCACAATTTTATGCATCATCAACTCAAGTAAAGTGGTAAGCAAATATTTACCGGAGAGTGGAGCACTCGGGGCCGTCCAACAGGGAGCCTCTCCCAAGCCCAAGTCTGCAGGAGGTACAAGGAGCCCCCAATGTTGGACGAAGAGGCCGAGCGCTGTGAAGCGAGACAAAGCTGTCTGTACAACCAGGCGAGAACAGCAGTACCCTAGCTGTACTACGCTATGTTCTCCCACGGTCTCAGTATTGGCACAAGGCTCCACGAAATGGTGTTGCCCAACGCGTCTGGAAGAAGGAAACCCCCAATGAAGTGCCAAAGCCACACTCTAGCAAACCTCTCCACCATCGCGGCATCGGCATCTGGTGGGCAAAACTCAAAGTGTCCCCTAATCCAGGAGACCTCTACACCAGAAGTTTTCCTGAAATTCCAACATCACATAGTCATTAGTTTCGGTTAATAATACATTTATAGCAGAAGTGAGAGCGAACGAATCCGTATTAGTAGTTACATGTTCCGCTTTTGCTCCTCCACGTCCGGTGGAATCCCACACAACGCCTCCACCTGCTCCACCCACCGATCGGAGTCGGTGCTGCCTGTCACTGGAGCCCCCCGTAACCGTAGACCGTAGATGTGTGCCACATCCTCCAAGGTCACGGTCATCTCACCACAAGGGAGGTGGAAAGTGTGCGTCTCTCGACGCCGCCCGGTCCACAAGTGCCGTGAATCGACACGGGTCTAGGCGAGGTAGCCCGCCTGTCACGGACCGTGCCAAGTCTAGGAACCCAGCACGACGGATGTACGGCGCATACCGCTCGTCCCACCCGTGGCCCAAGTGTGTCCGCATCCGCAGAGGCTCCAGAGGCTGGGGGGGTTGAAGTCCGAGAGCAAGTGCGCTCGGTGCTTCTCATCGATCCGAGGATCCAACGTGGCGTACGCTCGATCCTGCGCCATCCTGCAACATGAAACGAACAAAAGAGTTAGCAAATAGTTATTAAATGTAGAACGATACAAATAACATGAAATGTACACTAATACAAATGACATACTATGAAATGTACAACATTTCATACAGCATACTATTAAATGAACCATGAATTGAACAACAATAGAAATGGCATACTATGAATTAAAATTAACTTTGTAATACAAATAACGATGCAACTGTACATGCATTAGTACTTGTACCTGACTACTGGGGTTATTGTGGTCTTGCCGTCTATGGAAACGAGCGTTGTGACCTGGTTCATGGCACACTCCACAGAGATTTTGAGTACGAGTTTGGTCAAAGTCCCCCCCACCATACATGTCACTACCATAGCCTCTCATAGCATCCATATCTCCCCTCAATCGTTTCCTCTTCCGCCTACCCTTTCCTAACTTCTTCAGGTCAGGATCAGGAGCGTAGTCGCGACCACGGTAAGTAGGCCATTGTGTAGGGTCCATATAAGGCTCGAAACTGCTTTGCCATATGCTGATAGTATTGTGCCGAATGTATTATGGGGACATGTATGGGGGAATTTTGTACACACATAACCACGCACCCCCGCAGCCGCTATCATATGGGAGCATGGAGCATGCATAATTTGAGGAACATTACAACTGCACTCCACTTTTTCTAGATCAACTCGATGGTTGCGACCACCGTAACGTTCTCCACCCAAACTCGTGCCGCCAAGTCCCCGAACATTGTAAATCTGCCCGCTTGGTCCGAAGGCCTCAACGGAATCTTTGCTTTACCCATTTCTCAAAGCATCGACCAAGTGCTCCCCTGCTTTTCCCCATTCTCCTTTCTCCTTAACACTTTCTTGCGCAATTTCCCACCTATTGACAAAGTATGAATTACACTTATGAAATGAGAACTCAACAATTTCGACACGAGGCAAAGCTCTTACTCCGGCAAACACACGGTTGAAGGACTCAGAAGAGTTTGTGGTCATGATACCGTATCGGAACCCACCCTCATCATAAGCTAGTGCCCACTTCTCCTTCTCATCCATCTGCTGCTCCAACCATGCCTTCCCTTCTCTACGTTGAGCATGGTCCCTAGCTCTTTCAATGTCTCATCAAACTCATGCTTCAGACGCGTACACAACATAGCGCCTTTACCTTATCTGAAACCTCCTTTTTCCTCTGACGCCGCCAGAAGTTGGCAGCAAAGTGTCGCATGCACCATCTATGCACTAGTCGAGGGTAGCCATCCATATGCTCTTCAGCAGCATTAAGCAGGCCTACATGGCGGTCAGATATCAAACAAATTTGCCGAGTACTTCCCAATACATGGACCCGTAGAAGCCGCATAAACCATGACCAGGACTCAATGTTTTCCCCCTCAGCTAGAGCAAAAGCCAAGGGTACAATCTGATTTTTTTACGGATCTACATTTGCTGCCATCATGAAGACTCCTCGATACTTCCGGTCAAGAAGGTTCCATCCACTAGCACGACTCGGGCGATTTAACTGAAAAAGCATGTTCGGTTTGCGAAATGACCAAAACACCCGTCTCAGGATATGTTTCACGGCTCCAGTGATAGGGTTGCAAAAGTACCTCCCATCATGGTCTATGAACCACTTCATGCCAGGGTTGTAGTAGCTCATGGCACATAATATCCTAGGAACATGATTGTACGCCTCCTTCCGGCTACCCCAACGAATAGCTAAGGCAATGCTTAGCTCTCCATGCCTTGCCATACTTCACCTCATAACTAGTGAATCCATAGATGGAACGAATCAATGAAGACACCGACACATCCTTTGTTATCATCAACCAAACCCAAAATGCGATGGGCAAGGTAACGTGCGGTGAGTCGAGGATGGTATTCCTTGCCCTTATTTGATAGACAAGTGTGGGGCTGCACAACTTTGGTTATCTTCCACTTGCCATCACTCCCTCTTTTCCTAACATTTAGCCTCCAAAGACAACCAGCCTTGCATATGACATTGTACCTCACCTCTGCATGCGAATGTGTGACGGTGTATGGCCTATGGTGATACACAACATAATCCTCGAAGAAAAAGCTTTACATCCTCAATACTTGTTGAACATCATACCCTTGCTCAAGATTGCACTATCCTCATGATCATCTGGCGATTCACGACACATCTACAACCCCAGTGTCGCATGCGCCATGTGCGACGTGCTCACATCTTCGTAGTTAGGAACGCCCGAAATGGAACGTTTCATCGCACTAAGCGCTCGAGCTCCATGGTCGTATACGGCTCGGGTGGAACAAACCTCGTGCTTACGTCCGTCTTTCCCACTTATCATAAGGTGTTTCTGCATCGGGCACATCATGTATAAGTCTACCCTAAACCATCAGCCTATCATGTGGAACTGCACAAGGACTGGCCACAGGATGGGGTGCAAAAGCATTAAGCGGCACTGCAGGAAATGGCATGCCGGGCACATGACTCTGTACTGGACCTTGCAAGGTTGCATTCATACCATCAAACCCTTGTTCCTCCTCATCAGAACCATCTGAATCACTGCTATCATCATCACCATCATCATCATCATCATCATAATCATCATCACCGTCAGCAGCAGCATAAAATGTTTCCTCCGCTACCTGCTCCGCATCCCTCTCCTCCAATTCATCCACATCGAAGTCATTACTTATGCAGCCTACATCATGGGTAGCAAATGGTGCAGAATGCGGCACTTCCTGCGAGACGTGACCATCCACATCCATATTGGCAGGTGAGGAATGTGCATCAACATCATCCTCATCTACTTCATTTGCAAAATCATCTTCTTCTTGCTTTCTAAAGGCACCCTCCACCACGACCTCCGTCGTTGCAACATTTGAGGCTGCAACCAGCTTTACATAGCGCTCCCAATTCTTGGCCTTGCGCAACGGGAAAATAAGGAAATGTGCCCTATTCCTCCCGCTGTCATACCTCCCCTTCAATGAAAATGCACCATCGAACTTCTCCCGCACACGCACCAGTAGGTCACTAAAACTGGGGGGTTCATCCCACACCTCCATCTCTTCTTTCATATCCTCAAACTCACCATCTTGCTTTCTAATTGTGCCACCATACAACAACCGAACTACACAATCCATCTACACAAAGCATCAAGGATAGGTTGTGAGTTTCTAAAACAATGCTTCACCGCACATAAACCTAAAATCACTAGATTAACCAAAATAACTCCTATTTCACACTTCCTGCGTACTTTTTATATGGTAAAATTAACTACCTATCAATATATATAATAATACAACTAAACTAACGTATCAATATACATATGTATATACTTATATATATATTCATATATTTAATTATACCTAATTATACGAAATAATATATCCTATATTACACCAAATTACATTTCGTATACCACTACAAATTGCCGGAGAAAAAACCTAACGATTGGGAGTAGAAATTACTTGCTGGCTGCGGGCCGGCTTGAAACGGCGGGGAAGGACCGGGCACGGAGAAAGGGAAGCGCTTGTGCGGGCGCGGCCACCTAACCGACACACCACCGGCCATGGCCGGCGCAGCGGGAACGGCGGGAGGGAGGGGAGGCCTCAACGGACGGCGGCCGGGAGGCGGAACGGCGGCGGCGCAGGGGCGGCGGCCGGCGGCGGCGACGAGCCAGCGCCCTCACGGCGGAAACCTCCTGGCCCGTGACGCGGCGCCCGCCTGGCGGCGTGGCGCCCGGCGGCTCCAGCCTCCCGGCGGCGCGGCGCGGCGGGGCGGAACGGCCAGGGTGGCCGGAGGGACGCGGCGGAGGGCGGCAGGGGGGACTCCGGGCGGCGGGCAGGAGGGGACTCCGGCCCGGGAGGCTCGGCAATGTGGGGCACCGGCTTGGCGGCGGAAACCTTCAGGGGGGCTCGATCCGATCTGGATCGGAGAACTGGGCCGCGGGCGAGGTAAACGAGCGGCGCGCCCGCGGCGGGGCGCGTCGCCACGTCACCATGCAGCGGGGACGCGCCTGCCTCTTTAGCGCGCCCCGGCTTCTGCGTCCGCTGGCCCGCGTCAGCGTCGAGCGCCGTAGCCGCGGGGGGGGGGGACGCGCCGGCATGCATGGCGCTGTCCTCCCGGCTGCAGCGCCATCTCCTACGGCGCTATAAAAGAGGTTACTCGTGAAAATAGTTTCAGGACCCTGTTTTTTATAGAAATACTTTCAAAATTCAGTTAAAAATAAAAAAAATTCGCGAGATTGGTCCTACGCCTCCTGGGTCGTCCATGTTTCCTTGAGCACATCTGATATCGTTGCGCAATGGACTTTTCAGGGCCTTTAATGTTAGGCCCGCTGCGCATTTCATTGCATCCTGTGGCTGTGTGTCAGTGTATGTGTGTCCTTCCTTTCTGATGGATCGAGCCTTCGCGAACCACCAACCACCAGTTACGGTATGTAGTATGGCACTTGGCGCACAAACTTATTTCCTCTCTTGATCAGTTGTTTGTTAGCAGGAGCGTGATCGGGTATTGGAGAAGGATTCAGAGAAGAGAAGAAGAAGCTTGACATGGAAGCCAGGAGGAAGACTTAATTCAGTTATGAGTTTTTCAATTTTTATAATAATCTCTCCACCTCTCTTAAGTACTCAATCTTGCGTAGCGATAATCCACGATGGGCCGGCCACAAACAGGTGGGGCCTCCTTTCTCTCTTACTCTTGGGCCGTAGCTGTTCCCCATCTCCTATTGCAGGTTCAGGGATAGTAGAAGCAGGGGTGTTGACAATCGTCCGTCCTTGAGAGCCGACATGTGCCCTCATGCCGGAGCTCGGGGAAATTGCTGTCGCAACTGCTCAAAATTCTCTTAGGTAGCCAGCGATGGAGGCATGTAGGACCACTGAACCAAGACTTGCTCGATGGGGTGATCACCAAACGTCCAGCGGCGTTTGCAAAAGTTGCTTGGGCACCTAAAACTCAACAACAGATGTAGGGAGTGACGTCGTGACAAGTTTAGAGCCGTGGAAAGCTTTCAACTGTGAGACATGGAAGACTGGGTAGATGGCAGAAGATGGCAGAGCGAGGCAATACGCGACTTAGCTATAATGTGGTAGGGGCCAAAGAATCTGGAACTCAACTTCTGGCTAGAGCGGTGACTTAGAGAGGATTGCACGTATGATTGGAAATTAAGGTAAACCTAGCCAACAACATTCAGCTGTTGCTTAGAGCGGTGTTTCTTTGGATTGGCGTTTCATACACCGTTGAGCACGAAGGAAGTGCTGACGGACGAGCTCTTTCATCACTGCTCTCTCAGACAACCATTTAGACAGAGCCAGGACAGGAGTGTCGGGGCTCGTAGCCATAGAGCATTGTAAACGGAGTGCACCCCAGTGCTGAATGGAAACTTGAGTTGTACCAGAACTCTGCCAGAGACAACCATTGACTCTACTTTGTTGGACAACTGTGTACAAAGCAACGCATATAAGTCTCAAGGCATTGGTTGAGGCGTTCCGTATGGCCATAAGTTTGGAGATGGTATGCTATACTCATCCAACGATCCACACCAGCCATCTTGAAAAGGGATTACTAGAAACTAGTGGTAAATATCCAGTCCGGTCTGAAACTATAGCTTGAGGCAGTCCATGGAGTCGATAAATGTTATCAATGAATAGCTTAGCCACTTTGACAGCGGTAAAGGGGTGCTGGAGGGGAACAAAGTGAACGAATTTGGAGAACTTATCGAGCACTACCAAAATGGCATTAGCATTACCGGATTAAGGCTACCCTTCTACAAAGTCCATGAGAAATGATAGCCCAGGCAGAAGCAGCACTGGCAATTGCTGAAGGAATCCATGATATTGAGCTCTATCAAGTTTAGCTTGTTGGCATACCTTACAGTTCTCAGCCCACTACACAATATCAGTTCTCATGTTTGGCCAATAGAATAACTGACTGATACGATGATAGGTAGCATGAGCTCCAGTGTCCACCAATAGAACTAGAATGCAATGCAGCGAATACACGAACTTGAATAGCTTGCCCTTGTAACGAATGAGCCCACCAGTCAGCATATTGTGAGGATCAGTTGTGCCTCTAACAGTCTAGCTTGGAAAGCAGTTCTTGATAATTACTCCCTCTATTTTAAATTATAAGACATTCCAAAAATTTTGGAGAGTCAAAGTCTTTCAAGTTTGACCAAATTTATATAATAAAATAATAACATTTATGACACTAACTAAGTATTATTAATTCTTTATTAGTTATATTTTTATCGTATATCTATTTGATGTCATAAATATGTATGCTTTGTTCTATAATTTTAGTCAAATTTAAAAAAAAAATGACTCTTCAAGATTCTTGAAATACCTTATAATTTAGAATGGAGGAAGTAGCTTATTTTAATACCACCCCGTTTAGCACACCTTATTTATTTATGGAACGGTTCTGCCACCTGCTCACTGTCGAGTTGTGGTGTCACGTTAAATCATTACGATCATTACAACAAGCCGATGCTTAATAATTAGCTTTTATTAAAGCACCTCGTTTAGCACACTTGTTTATTTATGGAACGGTTCTGCTACCTGCTAACTAGTCACTGTCGAGTCATCTGATGTCACATCAAATCATTACGGCCGTTACAACAAGCCGGTGCTTAATAATTAGCTTTTATTAAACCACCCACGAGCACACCTTGTTATAAGGAATGGTTCTGCTACCTGCTAGCTAGTCACTGCTGAGTCGTATGGTGTCACATCAAATCATTACACCATCACAACAAGCCGGTTCTTAAGAAGTTCATTAAACCACCCTGCTTATGGAACGTACGGTTCTCCTGCTACTTGCTAGCCACACTCGAGAGACTGGTGTCACGTCAAATGATTCGGCATGTTCCTCTGTCTTCTTTGTATTTTTATCTCAAAATAAATCAGTCGGTTTGTTTTAATCGATTTTTAAGTCTAGCCTAATAGCCTAATTATGACCATTATAAGCCAGTTGTTTAATAATTAGCTTAAACCACCACATTTTGCACACCTTGTGGAACTGTTCTGCTATCTAGCGAGTCACCACTGTGTAGATGACACCTCTATTCTAACTTCCTCCCTCCATCCCATAGTACTAGACAGATAAGCGCGCTTTGCTGCGTCAGTTTTAACCACGTGTGTTTTTTAATTTGTTATTGTTTTAGTTGAAAAAATCAATTGGTAAAACTTGACAAATGATGACTCCTCCAATCCATTCCTACAGTAGGGACCCTAGCAGGCGAAGCTCTTGCATGGCAAGGGGTGGCCCTCGCCGTACCTTGAATTCCTAGGAATTTTTACTCCCAAATCACTCTGTATCATGGATATATTAAGGAGGATGAAATTTCATGGTTATAAACTCTCGGTCGACAGCCAGAGGACGAGGAACAGCCACGAATTAATATACCGAGAAATCTTTGCTATCTATGTTATCGATTTCTGCATACCACCCAGCTCTCTAGGATATCTCTTAGGACAACTTCAGTGTGTGATCTAAAGAGGTGCAAAGAGAGAGAGAGAGAGAGAGAGAGTAAAGTAGAAGAGATAGCGTATTTTGGTCCAAGGGTACTAACTTAGCATTTATGAGAACATATAACTTATTTGAGTAGCTGGTACATAAAAAAAAAAAACACAAATTGGTAGCTATTTTCATCCATGCCACTTCCTTTTTTTCCTAAAAAAGCCACACATAGTTTTGTGCATACTTAAATTTTTAAATGATTAATTTTTTTAGAAAATATTAGCAATATTTGTATGTCTAAATAAGCTTACTATGAAAATATATACAAATAATTAATCTAATGATAGTTATTATGCACAATAAATATTAATAGTCTCTTGTTCAAAATTAGAAAAATTTAATTTCTCGTGAAGTGAAAATAGCACTCTTTGTCACACTAAAAGAGTAGCAAATAGAAAATAGTACCATTAGAAATTTTAATTATGTTAAAATGTTTATATACATTAGAGTTGTCAGTAGTGAGACTACGAAACGTTATGCCACTAGCTGTCAGCAGAGGAGGATACCTGACCACCACCAGCCGATGCGCTGGGAGCCTGAGAGGCCAGCGATCCTCCCCCGGTTGTAGATCTTAATGTAAAGAATCCATTTTGAAATATATAAGCAAGGTAATGTAGCATTTAAATTAATTTATGCTAAATTATAAAGTATTCATTCTAGGTGAATTAATTTCCCTAAATAAGTTCCAATATATCACATGCGTACAAGTCATTAGTATCTACCAACACGTTCAAAATATATTAGGGCACAAAGTCTATTTACTTATAATTAAAAGGAGGGTTACGTACATCGCATTACCCCATAGTCTGTCTTAAAATTTCTATGATATGTTTTTATATTTTAGGATGGAGAGAGTAAGTTTCTAAAAAAAATCCAAACAGATTAAAGCTCCATTTGACACGGCTCCTCCACCGGTTTGAGGAGCCGTTTGGAGCCGTTTTATGCCAAACAAGGTAAAACAGAACAGTTTCACCAATGAATACCCTTAAATCGTGCTCTCACAAAACATTGAGGTGAGATGGAGCAAAAAATAATGACTTTAGCTGGCTTCATTTCATCCTGCATGTAGTTCTATGAGAGCATATTGTAAAGAACTTCATATATAGAGCTGTTTTGCCAAACCGTTTAACAAATGGCTCCATCTCCACCTATATATAGTTGTTTGTAAATCTGAAACCAAAATAAATGGCTTCACTGGTAAAATGAAAGTCATGCTAAATAGGGCTTAAAGATGCTGGTAGAAAACACATGTTCTAGCCTATCAATTCTTTTTTTTTTTATTTCTCGAAGCCTATTATCTTGAATTTGACGGTTATTGCTTTTTTTTGCAAAGACCTGGTTACAGACTCAGACACTCATATACACGAGCGGACACTCACTCCTATGAACGCACGCACACTCATATATACGAGCGGACACTCACCCCTTTGAACACACACTCATATACACGAGCGGACACTCACCCCTATGAACGCACGCACGCACACCCTACCCCTATGAGCACCTTCGAAGAACTGAGATGGACCGGTAAATCTCGAAATTGACGAAGTCACCACAGGCGCCTCGCTGTCGACGGGCACGTCGCCTACCACTGAAAGCATAGCGCCGTTAAATCCTGGATAAATCCAGGAAAATGCGAGCACCCGTGTCAAGTCTGGGACTTGAATCCGGGTGGGCAGGTTCCACCACAAGGAACCCAACCAATTGAGCTATCGCTTTGCATGCACATATAAAGGTATAGTAGTGGTACATGCGTGTTTATGTAGAATGCTATTTATTTTGGGATATATTTTAAATTTCAAAAGAAGATATTACCCGACGGGTTTTACCCGATTAAGACGCGGGTATGGGTGAATTTTTCTACCCACGGGTGTGTTACTGGAAGAAATTCTCTACCCATCGGCACGCTGAATGCAGTGCGGATGTATACTACCCATACCAGCGTACGCGGGTAAAAAATACCCGCAACAATAACTAACTATCATAATCAATTTAGCCCACATAACCTAATTATTTATCCCAAGTCTATGTGAACACTACTTAGTATATACATATTGGATGAAGTTGTATTTGGTGGTGTGAAAATTCCTAAATTTTTCATATATTATTTATTAAAAAATGATATTTCTATGTAATTTTCGGGTGTATTCTCGGGTACGGAATACCCGTCGGGTAAAATTTACCCGCCGGGTGCGGGTATGGAATCATTTTCCTACCCATGCGCATTCACGGGTAACCCGACGGGTAAGATTTTCCCTGGCGGGTGCGGGTGTGGGTTCCTACTACCCGTTGGGTAAATACCCGTTGCCATCTTGAGTCGAGGAACACTAGCTAGTGTCATGCATCAAACGCCACAGATTATTGCAATGGAGGAGGCAAGCTAATAAGAACTGCTGATGAGTGCCTATATATTATGTATGCATAGATAGTGTAACTACAATAGAGCGATAAAAGCCAGATATAGACGCGCGCGCGACACGGCGGCGTGTGCACGGCAAAGACGATATGATGGTCACCGGCGGCGGCGGCGGCGAGGACAAGGGAGGCACAAACACCCCTTCTTGTCCAAGTACGAGGCACTGGCGTCGTCCCTCCCGGCATCCAAGAAGGGCCTCGGAAGCTTCCCGTACCGCAAGTACCAAGGCTTCTGGTACCCGGAGCACCTGCTGGCGCTGACGCTGGCAATGCGGGACACGTTCGTCGCCCGCCCCACCGACATCATCCTCGCCACCCTTGCCAAGTCCGGCACGACGTGGCTTAAAGCGCTCGTCTACTGTGTCTTGCACCGCGGCCGCCACGCGCCGGCGGACGAGCGCCACCCGCTGCTGGCCTCCAGCCCGCACGACGTGGTCCCGTTCCTGCACTCCATCTACGAGAACCAGACGCCGCCTGCTGCTGGTCATCCGCTCCTGCAGGAACTCGAAGAGATGCCGCCGCCGCGCATCCTGGCCGTGCACGCGCCGTTCTCGGCCTTGCCGGCGTCGGTGCGGGAGCCTGCGGCGTGCCGCGTCGTCTACCTGTGCCGAGACCCCAAGGACGCCTTTGTCTCGCTCCGTCACTATCTCGCCGAGATCAAGCCCGAGGGGTCTGGCAGCATCACTCCGTTCGCCGAGGCGTTCGACCTCTTCTGCGACGGCGTGTCACCGTTCGGGCCGGTGTGGGACAACATGGCCGAGTACTGGAAGGAGAGCGTGGCACGGCCGGAGGAGGTGATGTTCCTCCGGTACGAGGACCTCAAGGAGGACACCGTGGGGAGCGTGACGCGCCTGGCGGCGTTCCTCGGCTGCCCCTTCACCGGCGAGGAGGCGGAGAGAGGCGTCCCCGAGGAGATTGTGGCGCTGTGCAGCATGGGCAAGATGAGGAGCGTCCAGGCCAACCGGGACGGGATGCACCGGAACGGCCGTTCCTGGTTCAAGAACTCGGCCTTCTTTCGCAAGGGGGAGGTCGGGAACTGGAAGGCGCACATGACGACGGACATGGCCGTGAGGCTGGATGCCATCGTGGAGGACAGGCTGCGAGCATCTGGGATCGTCTCCATGTTCGGCAAGCCACCAAAGCCATGATTGATCGATCGAGATCGATCATCTAGACACATGCATGCATGTTTGGGTCCGGTGTGGATCGATCGCCGGATCTCGCCGCCTTCTCTTGTTTCAAATTAAATGTTGTTTGTTTCTGTACGGCACATATGGGCATGCATCGGCTCCGATTGCCTAAGCCCAAACACGTGTGGCTTCGTTGCCACACGGTAGACGACGTGCCTTGTTTGGGGCCTTTTGGAGGACATGCCTCCTTAGGCACAATAAAAGTCCCATGTACATCCAATCAATATGTCAGATGTGACAATCGGTGTTCAGTAACCACTGTTGGATAATACTCGCTCCAGTCACTAAGACTGTCACCAATGGTGGGAAGGCAAATACGGGATGCATTCTCTAGTTTGCATAGCGACAAGTAATAATAAGATGGGTGACCCAAAACGAAGCTTCTCCAACAGCCGATGCATCCTCATCCCCATTTTCTCCTACCAAGTCTGTATCTCCTACCCATCTGCTCTCTGTACGGCGTCCACCTGTGTTGGAGACAGTCTAACTATCTCTAACTAGCATATACTGCCCATACCGATAGATAATTTATTTTAATCCTGGTCAGATAATTAAGACACTAATCTGAAATTAGTTTGCAATTGAATCCTAGATAACAACAATGACCTTTATTGATTAGAAAGATTCAGGTAGAAAAATCTTATACTAAAATTACATATATGATCCAAGCTTTAGAACCAATCTAAAATACATCCAATTCGCCAAAAGATTATCAACTATTGCATGTCGAGTACGGACATAGGATGAGATTCATTACCTTGAGATTTTGAATTTCTCTCTGCGCGCGGTCATCGAGGATGAGATCGATCGCTCGGAGTCACTGCTCTCATAGGGGATTCCCAGAAGCACCACTCCCTTGTAGATAAAGTTCAGAAATTGGCCTTCTACATATGAAATCAGCGTCCGCAACAGTGATATCATCATGGCAATCATCAAAGTTATCGTAGGAATTATGATTCTAACTGAAAATCATCTGATTTCATTATTAAATTTATTTAGCTAAACTCTAAACAAATTCGATATAATATTGCAATGGAGGCATGAAGCAATGGAGAGAAAGAAGAAAGAGGCCCTAGATGGAGACATGACGATGGAGAGGTAGGAATGGAGAATCTTGATCCACTGAATATGTTGATAGAGAGTGATCATCAACCCTCTACATTATTATAATGTTCATAGAGAGTGATCATCAACCCTCTACATTATTATTGTCCCTGATTTCCCATAATTTTTTCTTCATGGCTACCTTGCCGTGTTCCTTTTTTGGGCTAGTCTTCGTAGCTGATACCTACCTAAGGCTGATACTTTGGTCCGCTCGAGGATTGCGTTTCCCTTTTCCTTTTTCTTTTTTGGTGTTTTTTTTGTTTCTTTCTGTTCCAATTGTGTGATGTTCCGATCGGTGATGATTGGGGTCGGTTAAGTGTAGCTTTCCTAGTGTGCACATAGCTGGATATTTAAATGTAGCATCATATAAGTATGACATTTAAAATTATGATATATTTGTGTCGAAATAGTTATATGATTTGTAACAAGAAAAATTACCATAATTTTATTTTAAGTGGATAAGTTGATACAGGCTTATGAACATGTGCATATTTCGCTATATAAGTGAACACCACCCCAAAGTTGTATTGGCAAAACAAGAATAGTGCAGCTTAGAAACTCTCCCCGGCCCTCTCGATCAGCATGGCGCAAGTTCTCTCTGACATCAAAGATTCCACCACTAATGAAAATAGCAACACTGAAGCTGATCTTGTAGCTAGACTTCCCACAAGGGAAGGATGGTCGACGCCACTGACGCTGTACAACCAGTGCTGGCTCCGATCACACATGCTAGGAAGATTCATGGCCGTGAGAGACAACTTCAAGCCCCGCGCCGACGACATCATCCTGGCAACGCACCCCAAGAGCGGCACCACCTGGCTCAAGGCCCTCGCCTTCTCCATCTTCAACCGCTCTCGTTGCAGCCTCCTCGACAACCCCAACCATCCTCTGCTCACAAACACCCCACAGAGGGTGGTGCCCTTCATTGGCGCCGTAGGTGGAGACCTCGACTACCTGGAGACGCTGTCGTCGCCGAGGCTGCTCTCCACCCACCTGCCTCTCTCCCTGCTCCCGCCCGCCGTCTCCACCCTCGGCTGCAAGGTGGTGTACCTCTGTAGGGAGCCCAAGGATGCCTTCGTCTCGAGGTGGCACTTTGATAACAAGATGGCCAAGGGGGGCCCAATCGCCCTCGACGACGCTTTCGCCATGTTCTGCCAGGGCTGCTCCGCCTTTGGCCCTTTCTGGGAGCACTACCTTCAGTACTGGAAAGAGAGCTCGACGAGGCCACGGGAGGTGATGTTTCTCAAGTATGAGGAGATGGTGTCTGATCCGCTCGAGGTTGCTAGGAGGCTCGCGAGCTTCCTCGGTGTCCCTTTCACTCAGGAAGAGGAGGATCGTGGAGTTGTCCAGCAGGTTGTGAGCTTCTGCAGCTTCGATTCACTTCGCAACTTGGACGTTAACAAAGAAGGTGGTGTTGAGCGTGCAGGAGGCAAGGTTTTCATCCAGTTCTCTTCATTGTTTAGGAAAGGGAAGGTTGGGGACTGGGCCAACCACATGAGCAAGGAGATGGGAGAAGAATTGGATCGCCTTGTGGAGGACAAGTTCAAAGGATCCGGTCTAGTGTTCTAACTACTTTTGATTTGAGAGAGACGACGTATGTACAATCTTCTTATATTATTAATAATAATGTCCTTGTATTGTCAAATCTTCCAGCAAAATAAAATATATGAATAATCCTCTTTATTGTTTTCAATTAACAGCCTCATAAGTTTTACATCTCATCGAGCACTATACTCACTTACTTTGCTACATATATGCTTGTCCTCATCCAAGGTTATTTAAAATTTCAAAAATTTGAATATCATTATTTACAATTCTTAATTAACTGAAAGGCTTCAAGACTAAATAAATGTTGTTGATCTCATTGATAGCTACAACTTTAATATAAAAAGTATCTTCATTTAACACCATACAAGAAAAAAATATAATTTTCATGTTGCGACAAGCCACGGTACTACAGATATGTTGCTGAAAATTTATATCACTTTCTCTCTAGCATTTTAACGACTTAAAATGTAAAGACTCAAATCTCATTGAGAGCTACAACTTAATATAAAAAAATATCTTCATTTAACCAATACAAATAAATATATTACTTTTTAATGCAACAAGCGTTAGTATGTGATTATTATATAGGGTGCTGAAATTTTATATTACTTTTTTAGCATATTATAACGTTCTAAAATGAAAAAAAAATCAAAACTAGAAAGTAGTAGATATTGTTGAGGTCTATAATTTTTATATAGAAGTCGTCTTCATCCGTTATCATGTTTAAGGGTTATAATTCTTTTTAAATATTGAATCTTGTCACGCAACTCTCAATGGCATGAAAAAACAATACTTTTACACCAATAAAGTTTTCCACATCGAAAACAACATCTAACATGGCAGATCTTATCACGTCAATACATATGGTGCACCAACATTATTTGGTCACGTCAGCTAGACTAGAGCGATTAAAAGGGTTAGATCCAAAAAAAAACTTAGGCGTGGTAATTATTAAACAAATTGAATAAAAGCGGATTAAAAATAAAAAATCTGTCAATATGCAAGGCTAGCGGTTAGGCTATTAAGACTGCGTCCCGGAACCGCCGTCCGGGGACGCGCTTTCGGATGAAACTCCCGCAGCGGCGTCCCGCAACGGTGACGTGGCGTCGGAATCGCGGCGCCCGCGACGCCAAACATGGCGCGGTAGCGGCCGTCCGGGAGCGCCTGCGTGGCGCGGCCCCACGCTGGCGTCGGCGTCGCGCGGGCAGGCGGGAGGGAGGAGAGAGAAGGAGGGAGGAGGAGGGGCCGGGCGCGCTCGACGGCGGCCGGAGCTCTGGGGCCGCGCGGCCTGCCGGGAGCGAGCCGCCAGCGCCCGGCGGCGCTATACCAGGCAGCCGCTTGGCCGAGCCGCACGCCTGCTCGCCGGAGAGTCGCCCGCCCGCCCGCCGACTCCCCTCCTCAGCTTCTTCGCCCGGCGGCGGCGACGGCGCTCGCGGCGCCTGTGCGCCGTGCGCGCCCATGGCGGGCGAGCTCGCGCCATGGCAGAGGGATGGAGCTTCGCCCGAGAAGAAGCCGGCCGCTGGAGAAGAAGCCGGCCGCGCCGGAGGGAGGGAGGAGGCCTCGCGCCGAGCTTGCCCGCGGCAAGGCCGCTACGCGCTCGGCCGCCCGGCCGCCCAGGCTGAGCCGCGCTTCGCTGGCCGCCCTGCCGCCGCGCTTCCCCTGCCGCTGGCGGCGCGGGCGACGCGCCGCCCGCGACGAGCGGCGGCGCCGCCCGCTTGCCTGGCCCTCGCGGCGCGCGCTCGCCCGCCCTCCGCGTTGGCCGGCCGCCCCATGCGTGCGCCCGGAGCGCTTCGCCAGGCTCGCCAGCGGCCCGCGCGCTTCGCCCGCCGCTGGCCCGGTCACCTGGCTTCGCCATCGCGCCGCGGCCCGCCCTCGCCTGGCGGCGCTCGCCCGCGGCCGCCGGGCCCGCACGCGCTGCGCCGCTGCCATGCGCCTGCCCCGCAGCCGCGCTCGCCCAGCTTCTGGGCGAGCTCGCCGACCGCTGCGCACGCCCGCTGCTCGCCTGCTTCGCCCTGCTGGTCGGAGTCACGCCTGCTCCTGCTCGATGGGAGAAGAAAAGGGCCGAGAGGGATGGGGACAGGGGGGGAGAGAAGAAGGGGAGGGAGAGGGATGGTGTATGACATGTGGGATCCATAATATAGAGGATGGGATATAAAGGATGTATGAGTGCGGAGAAATTGAATATAGAGGAGAGAATCTTGCTGACTAGGGCGGAATATTCCTTTTAGAGGGTGAATTTGGAGGATGACGAATGCGGATAGCCTTACGTTTTTTAGTCCTAGGAGGCATGCAGTTATTGTTTTATGGAGTTCAAAGAACGGGTTTCTCAAAGGCGTCGACATCTAATGATAGTATTTATAGATGCTCGTCTTTGTTACCGATCTACAGTGGCAGACCGCCTACTCATGAACACAGACCATTTGATAGAGGAAGACGAGGTGCCGTTTCTATTAATAGAAAAAGCTCGTCCCTAAAAATATGTTATCTACTAATATATATAGTAGGGTGCTACAAGTTTGTTGTTTGGGACGGCCGTCACAAAAACTTTGAACCGGCAGGCTACGTCAGTACGTCTGCTGGGTTACTATATTTGAGCCCTTAACGAAATGAAATCATTAACGTCCAATCGGTTTTCAGGGAATGGTTCTCTAGCTGGGAAAAAATGATCCAGCTGGATTAGTTAGCTTAATCTGTGTAAGGAAGTAAATTTGGAATATTCCTTAGCCTGGAATATTCCTCTTTTTTGAAATGAATGGAATTGAATGCTAGTCCAACTCCGTTAATCCGCTCCCCGAACCCATGCACCGGGTTCCACCTCCCTGAATACTGCCTGCATCTGTGGAAGGTCTCTGACTCTGTTACCAGCAGACCACCGTCCGTCCCATGCGTTGCCAGGAGGAGCACCAAGCCAAGACGGCGGCTACGAACCTCCTTTCCGTCTCTTGACCTCGGAATTTACTGTACATCCATAAATGAGATTTGGAAAGTGCCAGAATGTCAAATTCTAAGCCAGACAACCTATCTTATGAAGTAAATTCCAATTCAGCCCAAATGAAGGGGTCCAAGAGAGTTGCAAACATTGATGTTGTATTTCACTGATTAACCCAAGTGGCTCTCATTGAAATAGGGCAGTAGGACGTCATCATCATGAAGGCAAACCGAACATGTGAATGAACAGCTGGAATGGAAGAGTGTCCTTGATTGATAGGAATATATATACAGAGAGAGTCCTAGGAAACTTAATTATTTTCTTAGGGCGGTAGTTTTGTATTTTAGATTAGAGACAGGCGCGCATGCCTGTGTCGGTGTCCTCTAATTAGCCCACCCGTGACCACGTCCGCGTAACGTAGGCCAGGACGCAACGCTTTTCATCGGTAGGAGGTAGACCATTGATAGAGACTTTCAATCATCTTTTTATTCTTATTACATAATTTATTCTAGATAAAAATTTTTCTATTTTTTATGGCCTTCCAAACTAACTTCGTGAATGTGCAAATTAATCACTGCACTCACACTCTTGCTCTAACTTTCTTTATCTAAAATTATTATTAGAATGTGATTTATATTTCTATTTTAGTTATTATTAATTATTAACTAATAGTTGTTACACATCACCAGGATCAGATCATTATTTATTAACCATGGAGAACATAATTTTGTAGATGATGTGGCACTAATTAATAAAAGCTTAGAATTCACCTCCATGCCTCTTGTCTACTGTTGGGCCAAACACAGGCATAGGTCCATAACGGATTTGACCTGGAGAGAGACTGGACCATTGAGAGAGACTTTCAATCATCTTTTTATTCTTATTACATAATTTATTCTATATTTTATATATACTCCATAGATAAATTATAAAAGTCATATGAAAGTGGGTATGAAGTAAAACATTTTAACCTAAATTTATTTCATGGTATCGATAGTTTTTTTTCTTTTGGACCACTCAATATGTTCTCTATTTATAACTGAGAGCTGGTGCCGAGTCTTTCAAATAAAATAAATACTTTACAATAAAATCAAAATTATATTTATACGAATGGAATTCAATCCAGTTATACCTCCTGTTGCAACGCACGGGCATATTTGCTAGTTGTAACATAAGGCCATAATAAACAGTGTATATACGAAATAAAGAATTGTGCCTCATCCAAAGGTGAAAGAAAGCATGTCGTGCAGAGAAAATATTTTTAGGGATGCGGCAGATCATGGACAAGATTTGGAGGGAATACATGAGCCACCCCAATCAAGGACACTGTTCCATTCGTGGTGGAAATAGCACACATATTTTAAAATTTAGAAAAGCATCTTTTCGAAAAAGAAAAAAACGAGTAGACATAAAGTTGCTTTTATTTGGTTTATAAGATGCAAAGTTTACAAGTGGACATTGGCATATCTATATTCTAACCACTAAGTGGACTGATCGGCGGGAACATGAGCTGGCTTTGAGTAAAGCTGGACCAACTAACATGAGCTGGCTTTGAGTAAAGCTGGACCAACTAATGGTCATCTTTGGTCTAAATTTAAAAAGAAAAGGGTGGATATCAGCATGATGCTTCTTGATCTTTTTGCATATATATGTACAGGAAAAATAATTTACTAGCTCCTCTTTCTCCTGGGTTTAGTGCAGATGTGTGGTACGGTGTTCCTGCTGGTGGAAAACAGCAAGATTTTTTTATAAATGATCGTACAAACTATGTTAGTTTGTTCATTGCGAGTGTCCTAACGTATGCTGCATGCACATACAGCTGATTTATGGTACGTTTGTCGGATTATTTTTGTAATTATTTTACTTATTAATTTCTTTCTCTTTTAAAACATAAAGGGTCCGTGTTTATACAAAGGACTGAACAGAATGATCAGAGGGGATGGGTGTTGAAAGAGTCGAAAAAAATTCACTAAGCAGGCAAGTGATATATAGGCCATGTCAAATGCTCTAGTCAAGCTCTCATCAACATCATGTAGTCACAATACATACTAACCTTAGGAACGAGCAAAAGATGGAGCAAGAGGCAAGCGAGGCGCCTGTGGTGACTTTGTCAATCTCGAGATTTGCCGGTCCATCTCAGTTCTTCGAAGGTGCTCATAGGGGTAGGGTGTATGTGCGTGCGTTCATAGGGGTGAGTGTGCGCTCGTGTATAAGCGTCTGAATCTGTAACTGGGTCTTCAAAAAAAGAAAACACGGCTGTCTATTTGAAACCGACTTCGACAATATGAAACAATAACTAAACCTATTTTCAAACCCGGCCAGTTAGACTACTGGTTTCTAGATCTCCAACTCAATAACCAGACAAGGTCGGTTTTGGGACTTTGAATCCACTAGAATTTCCTTTCCTAACCAGACAAGGTCGGTTTTGGGATATTGAATCCACTAGAATTTCCTTTCCTAACCCATGCAGACCGATTTCGACCGATGCATATAGCTATTCCTTATTACAACACAACACTGCAAACCCACGCAAACTCAAACACAAGGCACGCACCCCAAATTAAGTTTCTAGACGATGTTGCTCAAGTCATATTGGTGCCAACAGGTTACTCTTTTCTAAAAATATGAATAAAAGTATGCCCTTTCTTTTTTCTCTTTCTTTTTTTTTTATACTTTAGTACACTGGCACATTATAGAGTTTCATTTTTCCCTATGCACAAAGAGATCCTTTTCCTCTGGTGTGATTTTTTTTTTGTCCAAATAGGCAGTTTGATCCAAAGAAGAATTTAAACATGATGCAATCTCAAACACTGTTAGAGTCCATTCCCAGGACAAATGAAAATGCACAAACAATCGTTTGGTAAATATCAAAGCATCTCATGCTCATGTATATAGAGCACCAAGTGTTTTTTTTTGACAAAGTTCTAAGCTGCAAATCATTTACACAAACTATGCAACAAATTGTATCTCCCGTTGCAACGCACGGGCATATTTTCTAGTATAGTAAAATAAAAAATAAGATAATCAAATGATGGCGATAGGAGAGGAACGAGAGGGACGTTTCACCAACCACATGTGCATTCGTCATCAGTTCATCCTATACCCAACTTACCCTATAATATATACTAGTGATCAGTTTTTAAATCTGCCATGGCGATCCTTATAATCGCTCGCATCACCGCGAAGAGATCAAAGTGTATCGTCGTCTTGGTACGTAGAAGAGAAAAAAATAGCCACTCTAATCACGTTGTTATGATTTAATTCTTCTGTTAAAAAAGCATGAGCATCTAAAGATATATAAGCTTTTTTCTCATTCTAGGGTCACAACCGCGCGTTCGATAGGCATCGGGCGTGGACTCAACCTCGCTTCCCGTGTCAACAGACAGGTCGTAGCTCGTCCAATTATGGTGTAGAATATAAAGCATTTTCATATATAGTTCGTTGTCACTCTCTCTCGTACTCGTACGAGTTAAAATCTCTGAACCGCCAATAATACTCATACGAGTTAGAGCAACATCCACTGAGGCATAATATGGAGTTTGATTTCGAGACAAATCAAAAAGCGTGACATGATTGCTAAATACATATGTCTAGATAATCACGCAATAAGCTAAATGTCCTAATTGCATTGTAGCGCACGGGTATGTACAAGTTGTTAGTCAGACAAATTTAAAGTAGCCCCTACTGCTTAAACTTTTCTTCTCGGAACGTACAAGTAATTGGCTCCCCTTATTACATATGCATGCTGCTATGTTTCATCTCTATTTGTGCTGCGGCAGGCGGCCCCTAGCCATCAAATTAATCAGCTCAATCCAGGCAACCACCCACTCCATCCCTGATCCCGGCCTGCTGTAGAGATCGAGTACTACAACAATTCCATGCATGAATAGCAGTAGAACCATGGATGAACAAGCCAACAATAAGGAGGGGAGCGCCACCACACATAATAGCTCATCCGAAGACATTTCATCATCTCAAAGCAGCCACAGCAGTACCGATGATCTTCTCTCCAAACTTCCAACAAGAGAGGGCTGGACTGAGCCACTAGTGCTCTACAAGAACTTCTGGTTCCGTCCGCGACTCGCTACTAACATCATGCAACTCCAGGACAGTTTCAAAGCTCGCCAAGATGATACCATCATCGCATCGAACCCTAAGTGTGGCACCACATGGATGAAGGCACTCATCTTCACAATAACAAATCGTTTCAGGTATGAGTTTGGAAATCACCCGCTTCTCTTTCGTCATCCCCAGGAGGTGGTTCCATTCATCGAGGTCCCTCGTCCTGGTGGTATAGAGGAGCTGGGTACGCTCTCTTCTCCGAGACTTCTCGCCACCCATATGCCCTTTTCATTGTTCCCAAACTCCATAACTTCCTGTGGTTGTCGAATTGTGTATGTTTGTCGAGAGCCGAAGGACGCTTTTGTGTCTCGGTGGCATTTTGAGAACAAGATTATTAGAGAATACAGCATCAACGTGGAAGATGCTCTTGCCATGTTCCTTGAAGGTTTCTCACCCTATGGTCCTTTTTGGGAGCATTGCCTCGAGTACTGGAGGGAGAGCATCGCAAGTCCTAATAGAGTTCTTTTTCTCAAGTATGAGGATGTGACATCAGAACCAGTGAAGTGTGTCAAAAGGATCGCAGCATTCCTTGGTGTCCCATTTAGTATTAAGGAAGAAGAAGATGGAGTGCCCGACAAGGTTGTCAGGTTATGCAGCTTTGAGAAGCTTAGCGGCTTGCATGCCAATGAGGCAGGATACATCAATCGACGTGGCAACATGGTCCTTGACAAGTCGGTGTTCTTCAGAAAAGGAATGGTGGGGGATTGGGTGAATCACATCAGTGAAGAGATGGGGAGAAAGATAGACTGCATTATGGAAGAGAAGCTCAAGGGATCTGGCCTTATGTTTTAATTAATGTGTATGTATCTCATATTGTCTTGTATGATTTGGCACACCATTCTTCCAATCTGCGTGAATAAACAAATCATCCATTTCGATTTGGAAATATAATTCGTATATGCATGCATTTTATCACTCTATCATGTTCCAAAGTAGATATGGAAGTGGCAAAAAGCAATAATGGTAGCCTTTTTCTTGATAAAGGGAGTTTTTATTAAATTTTCAAAGCATTAAAAATTTAAGGCCTTCAAAACATAGTTCTTTGACTCTGCCTAACAAGAGACAAGAGAGGCACACAACCATAGGTAGCGTGCTCTCTCTCAACCCCTTTTGAGTGAACGAGTTGGTAGCTCGGTGGGTAAATTCATGTTCGAGCCCAGCTCAATGCTAGACCCTGTAATAAATGGTTGTGGCATCTTTCTTGTGAAGCCATAAAAGGACGCAACACACTCATCGTCTATAAATCCATGGTTGGTCTCGGTGATCTATCTCTAGTAGGATGCGATTTCTATAATATGTATGTATTTGTAGATCGGTTTCTATAATATCAAAGTATAATATGTAGATCTTGTAATACATGAATGGTGTGTATAGTGGCATGGGTGTTTATGTATGAACAAATATACTACAGTTATAGCTACATGAATGGTCTATAGATGGATGAGACAATTGGGTCCACTCATAATTGTTGCTAACTAACGGATGCTAACTAATGGAAGGACCGTACCTCATGTTATATGTAAATCCCTTAAATCAAACAGAAAACATGAATTATTTCTTAATTCTTTCAACCAAACATGAAAAGAGATAGCAATTCCAATAAAAAAACGAGACAGGAGTACATATCGTCCGTGGTCCGTCCATGAACCAAACGCACGCTAAAAAGAGCATAATTAACATGCACACTGCAAAAGAAAAAGAAACGGAAAGTTTATTTATTTACATATACACAATCCAAAGAGGGAACTTGCGAGCGAGATTGGTCCTATGCCTCCTGGGCCGTCCATGGTTCCGTGGGCACATAATATCGTTGCGCAATGGCTTTCTAGGGCCTGTAGTGTTAGGCTACCCGCATTGGGGTCCGGGAAACCATCCGAAACGGGATTTCACGGACGAAAGACCCGTGGCGGCGTCCGCCACGCCGGCATGGCGTCGGACTCGCGCCCGCCGCACACCAAGTCTGGCGCGGTAGCGCGTGTCCGGGACAGCGCTGCGTGGCGCGGGCCCCACGCTGGGAGAGGGAGAGAGAGGAGGAGGAGCGGGCCAGCGTGGGGAGGAGGCCAGGGCGTCCACCGCCGCGCACCTTGAACAGCGGCCCCGGCGTCCTGGCGGCCTCGCGCCTCGGCGTCAAGGCGCGCGCCCCAGCGTCCTGGAGGCCACGCGCTCGCCTGCCGCGAGCTCCGCCGCCCGGGCGCCGCCCGCTGCCGTGCGGCAGCGTCGGCGTCGCCGCAGCGCTTGGCTGCGCCGCCACGAACTCCGCCGCCGCGCCGCCGCTGCGCGCCGCTCGGCGTATCGCGGCGCCCTCGGCGGCGCCGACCAGCTGCGGCGCGCGCGCGCGCTCCGCGCCCACGCCGCGGCGACCATGCCCGCCGCGCCATGCTTTCAGCGCCGAGCCGCCCAGCCGTGGCCGCTCGCAGCCGTCGCAGCGAGCGCCGATGCCGCCGCCCCTGGCGGCAGCGCGGCCTGACCGGGAGGTGGGCGGCGCCGGCGTCAGCGGAGAGGAGAGGAGAGGGAGAAGGGCCCGCTGCGAGAGGTGGGCCGGCTTGCCCGCCCAGCCGTCGCGCGCCACGACATGCTCGCCCCCGCCCGGCCGCGGCTGTGACAGAACCGCCCAATTTATACATGATTAAGCATGAACGTCCCGCTGATTATGATGGCACACACATACTCTCACATGTATAAACCCGGTAGTCCGCCGAGTGTCACGAATGACCTCGGTAAATCAACTTTACAACCAGGATCATACTCGATTAAGCAAATACGCATCATATACTTAGAGTTCGCAGCATAAAAGATATTATAATAGGATAAAAAATAAGGAATAAAAGTTTAGTTTCAAATCAATTTTACAATAAAACATAGTTTAGAGATGATTACCAAATCAAAAGTTTGTATTATACTGCTAGCTTAGGTGACATCCTCTGGTGAAGTGTAGATGAGAAACATAATACAGAGTAGCCGTGCCCACCGGCTTTTAGTTAACACCATCTGCAAACAAGAAATTCACCTGCAACAGGATGGGATAAACCCTGAGTACTCTATTGTACTCTACAAGACTTACCCGTCAGGAAGAAGAAATAAAAGACACCAAGGATAATGATAGGCTATATATGAGGAGTTTAATGGTTAACATTATTTACAGAAAAGCTTACTAATGTAATCCTAACATTAAGTTTTAGTAGCAGTATTAATGTTGAGCTACTTAGGACTATATTAGCATCTTTCTACATCATATGATTTGATTCAGAGAAATTATCATCAATAATGGGATGTCAACCATAATCCTTTCATCATTAGCCGATGTTCTATTTCTTACTACGTCTCTGCGAAAAGGTATGAGTTTCTCACTGATCGGGAGAGACAGCGATTCGAATCGATTAAACCGGCTGGGTAAAGCCCGTATCACATACTCTCGCAAGCCGGACCAAAACCTGCTCGAGTCACTGCTCACTCTATTCGAAAGATAGGCTTGATCACGCTATGCAAAACTCATGGTACTGCGTCTCACAAGTCATGCCCGTTTAGCCCATAGCCCGTAGTCACGCAGGGTCTTGACCAGTACCCTTCCACCTTCCGATCGTCCCAGCAATACATAAGCGGTTCAAGAACTACCTCGAATAAGCTAACCAGCTTCACCGTCGAAACGAGTTATTCGGCGGTTATGTGAAGGTACGTTCAATCTCACACCTAGATCCAGAATACGGCTCGGTCCTTAACCGACACAGACGGAACTAGCACGACCAGGTAACCCTGTCGGCTTCCAACAGAACATAGCCCATGTTCCGTCCGGTCTCCAATTATTTCCATTCTTATGATTCAGGATAGCATATATATATATATATCCCATAGTGAATAAGTAACCATCCTACATCTCGTGGGAGACAGAAAATCACCCGACTTCTACCGGTCTAAGCATGGCTAAGCATTTAAGAAGAACGTCCTACACATACTAGTGGGATAATATCTGGAGATAGCTGTAGATCAAGGTAATCATGCAACAACAGTTTCACCCAAATCCTATTTACGTAATGCACATCACACTAGACTTAAGGTGTAATAAAGTATTTATAAAACAGGGAGAGTGGGTTATGCTCCAGGGCTTGTCTGTGTTGCAGGGAAGGTTAGTTTCCATCGAGTGATCCGAAATTAGACTTGGCATCAACATCTTCGGTAGATACATCTCCGCTGGACCGGATCATCCCGAACCTTCTTCAAAACTTGACCATCGCGATTCTTCTTACTCACATGCGCTACACGTAATGAAATGATGCATGCTCAATGCGATGTGTGACATGATGTATGATGAGATGATTTACTTAGATAATAATTAAGAAAAACTACATAAGGTTCCATGTGTGCAATTCTCTTTCTTTGATGACAACACTGTATTATCAAGTTTGTTTTTAATCTTTACAGAGTAGGTGCATATCTCTTCTCTGAAGAATTTACTACAAAACTTGCAAGCAAGCACTCATTTAGCTACTATAGGTCTATCATGATCATTATCATTAATGAATCAAGTTACCGAGGAGGATTTGGGTTTCATGATCCAAGGTCTACAATCAATCCAAAAGTCACACCAGTCATTACCTATTTAACCTTTCCCAAAAGCTTTAGCAAGGAAACATCAAGAACATTACGCAATTAATTAGCGAAGCCTTATTAGTTTAAATTGTATATTTCTTAATCAAGCTCAAGATGCTTCAGCCATGATGATCTACACCACTAAAGTTATTAATCATATGCCTTATGCATACAAGGGTTACAAGGATGGAAGCAATCAACTTAAAATAAAAACAGAAATAAGGCAGCAGCATACATCATTTTCTTTTAACTATAACTAAAGATCTAGACATCCAAAAGGAGTGTTTCTAGACTTTTTGGAAAGCTTATAAAGTTGTCTACAACTTTGTTATTATCATCTTAGAGTGATTCAATCATTAAAAGGGTCAAACAATCTAGATAATTAATTCTGTCCAAGATTGGACAGAATCTGTCCTTGTATTTAATATATTCATAACTAGAACTATAGACCATCAAAAGTAGTGATCCAAGATAATTTGTAAAGCTTATGAAAAACACTACAACTCTCTAATTATCATCAAAAGGTGATTTACAAATTAATTTAGTCAAACAAGCTGATCTTGGAAATTCGTAAAATCTATAACTCCCAACCCTGTTGTCCTAAAATCATGAAATTTTAGGACAACCCAGATATGGAAGTCCTCTACAACTTTTTGTATATAAACCATCTTCAAAAAATATTATTTAAAACATGTAAACATCTATTGTACAGAACCTGCACTTGCTGCCATTTCAGCAAGCAAGTGTGTTTTAGCTCCTTGCTTAACCATATATGCTGCTAAGCATAATCAAACAAATGCATGGATCATTAATCTCTTTAAACTTAGCTATTTATCACTGGTTATGCTATTTATGAAAAACATATTAAAATATTCAAAGCATAGAAATAAATCATGCATGTGAGAACCTATGGAGAGATTAAAGCTAGAAAAGGAGATCATACCATTTCCATGGCCTGGTTTTGGGTGAAGAAGGGGTGTGCTCTCTCTCTAGTGGAGAAGATGATATATCATGGAAAATGGAAGAGATGGCATGGAATGTAGAGGAAAGAGCAATGTCCCTCACCTTATATAGATGGATGGATGATAGGCAATGGAGAAGGTAAAATCAAATTCCTCCACTTCCAACCAACCATGACTTGACACAAGGAGGGAGAGGTGGCAAACCAACCATTCATCCCATGACACTTAGAAGGAGAGGTGGCAAGATCGACTACTCACCACATGACACATGTAGGGAGAGGTAGCAAGATTGCTCACTCACCACATGACACATGTAGGGAGAGGTGTCATGAGAAGATACATGAAGGGTGAAAGGTGGCAAGTGTCTAGATGGAGATGGGGAGTAGAGAAGAGAAATCAAAAATCTCCATTCATATTCATGTGAAAGCTAAATAATTATTTGACAAGCTCTCTTTACCAGTAAGTAAGGCAATCAAGATGCCTAAGGACAGCATGGGTTTTGTGTCCCTAGGTCTTCATTCAAATACTGAAATCCACTCAAGATTAATAATCATTCACCTAATCATTTAAGCATTTATATGAGCAAAGGAAGATATATTTCTTTTATTCATATAACACATTGTTACCAATTTGGTAGATAAATTACTACCACTCACACAACAGCAAGATATGTTACTTCTCACACTCATATCTATACCAAAAATCTTATTAAACTTAATCAAACAACTACTTAAGTTATTAAAATATTTATTAAACATGAAAAGGCCATTTTTCTTTTATTTTATGATGATTAGGGAACACATCAAAATAACATGCCATTGCCATGGGACATCAAGGTTATCATCCTCCATGGTCTCCAAATCTAAGCCCAAAGGTCAAACAAGCATCACATGAGTGTTTTACTTTTAAAAAGGAAAACATTACACACATGCAATGTCACTATGCTCCAATAACCATGACATAAAATGATAAATCATCTACTATCCCATTAGAGGATTTTAAACGGTATTCAAAATTGTTGGACAGCAAGATATGAATTTAAATCATTCAAACATAAGCACACATGTAATCATATGCTCCCTTTTCTTTTTATTAATAAATTTAGAAATAATGATTTTATTAAACATTTCCAAATTCAGCCCAAAGTTTTTGTGAAGATTGGAATTGTCATGGAATAGCTCTGGTGCTGGCTGAGCTGTGGCGGGCGAGGGCGGGCCTGGCCGGCGGTGGTCAGATGACGGCGAACGGCGGCCGTGCGGCTTAGACGGGCTATGGGACGTGGTGAACTCGGCAGAGGATTTGGTTTGACCGGAGATGAGCGGTATCGGCCTGATGGCGAGCACCCGCGGCGGTGGCGGCGGTCCTGAGGCGGCAGCGAAAAAGCCAGCGCCGGCAACGGGATGGCGTGCAGTGGCTGCATGGGCGAGGACACTCTATGGTCAGAGGTGAACTCGACGGTGCCTTTGGCTTGGCCGGAGGTGGCCTGTGCCATCCTGGCCGCGGCGAGTGGAGCTCGGCGGCGCTTTTGGCCGGTCGGGAGGAAGAACGGCGGCGTGGTGACGATTTCAGCGACAAATGGCCACACTGGCTGGCTTGGGCGATGCGCACGAGGGTCGCAGAGCTGCTGATGCAGGCTGGTGAGCAGAGGTGGAGCAGGTGGCACGAATTTCTCCGGCGAGTGGAGGCGCTCGGCGGTGATGCAGCAGAAGAAAAAGGGGACGTCGACGGCCGAGGTTAGCTTAAATAGGGTAGGAGCGGGGTGGGGAGGTGGCTGGCAACTTCACAATGGCGTCTAGCTGGTTGGCAGCGCAGTATTGCCGGCGAAGGCACGAAAAGGCCATGGCGGCCGACGACAGTGGCGGTATGGGCGAAGAAGAGAAAGGAAAAATAGAGTCCTCCCGAGTTACTGTAGCAGTCTGAAACCGCCCACTTTCTTTACCTCTAATTCTCAGCTCAAGCAACCAAAAGCCAAACCAATTGTACCCTGGCAAACTACTATGGGTGGACTACATCTTTGCTTAAAAGATCACAGTCTAACTCTCAAAGATTTAGAAACCATACACTGCTAAACATAGGTACTTTGAACTGGAAAACCTGTATTCAGTTAAACAGAGCACTGATTATGCTGATTAGCTAATTTTGTTAATTAGTTAAGGACTAACCATCCAACATAAAGCTCAACCAATACCATGAGAGTGCAAACTTTATACTAACAAGCTATGCAATTGGTTCCAAGATTTTATTCATGGAAAAACTGTTTAAACCAACCCAAAAACTGAATTAAATTAACTCCACTTCCAGACTTAGAAAAATCCTGTGTCTTTATAGTTTTATGCTGAATTCATTACTTGGCAATTAATTGAAGAAAAACTATTAATCAACAGGCTCAATCAATAACATAACATCAATATACAAACTATGCATCAACAAACAGTGCAATTGCTGTCACATTTATGTTAATGAAAATAGATTTTACTTAGCCCTGAAATTTGAATAAATTAACTGCAACCCAACACTTAGGAAAATTCCAAGCCACTCAAAATTCATATTGGATTTAGATTTCAAGCTACTGTTTGAACAAGATAATAAGAGATTTAGCCCTAGATTCTTAAATAAAGTTTGTAGCACATAATTAATACTACAACTTTTATTTAGGGCTAAATTTCAAAAAGTGAATAAAACATATAGTTGCACTTTAATCCATCTAGTAACGTGATAAAAGGCATAAATGACATGCTCATCACATAAAAACACATTTTGACAAAATGTGCAACATAAACCCTACCTCATATCTGATTCTAAATCATTTAGGTCATTTCCAAGATTACTTAACAAACATTTACATTGCACTCATAAAATTTGCATTATCGCATGCCCATGATCATATGCATAATGATGCCTATGCATTAATGAGATGCAATGCGAAAAGGGTAATTAACACCTAGGGTGTTACAGCAGCGCTTCGTCCCTGCCGCCATGGACGCTTGAAGCTCGCTCCTCTCAAGGGGCGAGCTCACTTGCTCGCTTTGCTCGCCGGAGCAGCCGGGCCAAGAGCGCCGAGCAGGGGCGGGCCACGGGACGACGACCAGCTGCAGCAGCAGCAGCGCGAAGCTCCACGCGCCCGTCGGAGCGCCAGCGCCCGCCGGAGAGCCGCGCGCCTTGGAGGCCAAGGCGCCGGCCGAGCCCCGCCATGCCCGGCCAAGCGCGGAGCCCCGCCACCTCCGCCCCCATTTGGAGAGCTCCCTGGCCGCGAGAGCGCCACGCGAGAGCTCCCGGGCGCGTGAGAGCTACCTGGCGAGAGAAGAGGGAGGAGAGAGGAGAGAGGAGAGAGAGGCCGGGTGGGATAAAAAGCAGTGTATGACATGTGTGTCCTATTAATATAGAGGATAAATATAAAGGATGAATGGATGCGGGAAAAAGTAGTATAGAGAATAGAATCTCGATGACTAGGATAGAATATTTTCTTTAGAGGATTTTAAAGGATGAAGAGTGCGGATAGCCATAGGCCCGCCGCCCATTTCATTTCAAAATTGCATCCTATTCCTGTGGCTGTGGGTCATCAGAGTGTGTGTCCTTCCTTTCTAGAATTTTTTTTAAAATAATATTTTTTAATGAATAATTGCAATTCAAGTATGCGGTGGAGAGAAATTGTGGATGTAGCAGCCAGTCGGCCAGACAGTGGCCGATAGGCGAGCTATCGGCCCCAGGAGAGCCGATAACCCCATATCGGCTACTCAGGAGCCGAGTAGTCCCTCTGCCTCGCCCTGACACCGCAGGGTCACGGGACCTGTCGGTGCGATAGGCCTGTCGGCCGCCAGGAGCCGACTGGGCGCTGTCGGCTTTCGGTAGGCCGATAGGTGCCTGTCGGCCGGCGGAGGGCCGACTGGCCCTAAATATTTGGCCACCCTCGGCCTTTCGCTCTCTCTCTCTCTCTCCCACTCGATCTCTCTCTCGGCGCCGGGCGGCGGCGGGACGCGCGCGCGTGCCGCCTGCCATCACCGGGCGGATCGGCGGAGGGCGGGCGCCGCCTTAGCCTCCCAGCCTCAGGCTGAGCCGAGCCCGGCCCCGTGCGCTTTGCAGGTTTTTTTTTTTTTTTTTTTTATATTATTTACTTAAATAGATTTTATTTATGGTATGTTTTAGTTAGGATGAATGGTAGATTTAGGTAGGGTTTTATTTGTTTTTAGTTTCAATTTAGGATTACAATGATTTAGTTAGGATTAGAGATAGTGAGGGTTTAATATTTTTTAGAAAAATTTATTTAGATAAGAAGGTTAGGGTATGATTTAGTGTTTATTTTAGCTCACATTAATTTAGTTAAGATTAGAGATTTCGAGGGTTTAATTTTTTTAGAAAAAATTAGTTAGACAAGAATGGAGGGTATGTTTTATTTAGGATTTTAGCTCCGTAGGGTATGTTTTAAATTATTTTTTGATTTAGAAAAATTTAGTTAGCATTAGATATAGTGAGGATTTTAGCTCACATTAATTTTTTGTCGCCGGCCTGTGCAGGAAAAACCTGTTATTTTGTAAAGTTAGATTTTAGGGTTAGATAAGACAGTTAGGGTTTAATTTAGTTTAGGTTATTATTTATTTAGGTTATTTAATTTATTTGCGTAGTTTAAACTTGAAATCTTGGATGCATAAATTAATTTTTTAGAGAGAGAGAGAGTATTTATGAATTAACTAATATTTTCGTAATATTGGACCAGAAATATCGTCCGATTTAGTTACTTTCAGAATTTATTATGGGAACGGTGAAATCAGATTTGGGGACAGTTGGGTAGACCTTATAGAGTTTCAGTTCTTTAACATGCAACTGAATTGCCCGCTAGATTATAGCCGAAGACAACTTTTAGCCTGGCTGCATGAATACTTTCAAGTTACTCTCTCGCAGCATCGTTTCAGGATTAGTATGTTGGTGCCTAAGAAGCGAGAGAATGGGTGGAGGTGAGAGTTGTACGAGGCTAGTAACACGAAGAAATGGTATTTTCTCGTGTCTAAGGCGTTGGAGCGTCGTTATAACAACATCATCTTTGGTTGAGTTCCCCGGAGGGTGGCACGCCAGTGAGAGTAGCAATATAGGTCAAGAACATGAAAACCCCGAGCCCACACCTATGGAGGAGACATATGTTTACCATCCTCAAAAGGTTGACAACACCGTTGAAGATGCAGCACAGGAACAATATGCAGCTGACAACATCGCAGCGGATGCACCAGAGGAAAAATACGGTCAGTCCATTAAAACTGATAAGGGTGAGGAGGATGAAAGAGTCATCGAACAGATGGAGTTGGATGATGCGGAGCACATCGATTTTGTGGATGAATTTGCCGGCAAAAGATTTGACGATGAGACCGACATCCCTAAAGATTAGATTCACATAGCACCAGATGGCATGACGGTCGATGATGGTCATCATTCATCATGGGAGTATTCGAGGAAGGAGGTCGACAAGGGACAGATGTTTCATGACAAGATTCATCCGCAAGCACGCCGTTCGATGATGGGCTTTTTTCGAAAAGAAACAGTTTTGGGTGGTTATATCTAACCGGACGACGTGGGACGTCAAGTGTGTCACCCCAGGTTGTACTTGGCGTGTCCGTGGTCATATGGCACGTACGGAGACTAACTTCACAGCCACTATTATGCAACCACACTATTACATGCTGCAGACAACGCTTATGAAGCATAGGAACATGACGGCTGACTTTATGGCAAAGGAAATATATGGAGAAATTATTGAAAAAGTTGGCATGTCTCCTTTTCGGATTATGCTTGCTATTCAGAATAGATTTGACTATGAGATATCTTATGATATGGCCTGGAGAGCAAAACAACTAGCTTTGGAGAGGAGGTTCGGTACGTACAAGGACTCATATCACCACTTACTAGCCCTTCTAGAGACCATTCAAGCCAGAAATCCTAGGACTATAATTGATTTTGATGACTATATAAACGAGGAAGGTGACCGTGTGCTTAAACGGGCTTTTTGGTCTTTTGGCTGCATGATACAAGCCTTTAAGCATTGCCGACCAGTGCTATGTGTGGATGGTATATTCCTGATTGGACAGTATAGAGATACATTGCTGACAGCTATAGGTGTTGATGGTAACAACCAAGTTGTGCCTATTGCTTTCGCACTGGTTGAATCGGAGAACAATGAAAGCTGGTTGTGGTTCCTGAAGTTGCTCAAAGGAGGTCTCGTGGAAGATAGGGAGAATTGTTGCATCCTGCATGATCGCAATGCAGGTTTACTAAATGCAATAGAAAAGTTAAAGAACGGTATGGATGCAGAGGTGCAATGGCTCGATATACAGAGTCGCTGGTGCATTAGGCATCTAGGTAGTAATTTCTATAAACAGTTCAAGAGTAAAAAACTGATGGACCTATTCAAGAGGCTATGCAAGCAGAACCAGAAAAAGAAATTTGAGTGCCTATGGGAAAAGTTAGATGAGCTGACGACAACTCACATGAAAGAAGTGCGTCGTCAACCTGTTGTGTCACGAGAGGAGGAGCCAAAAGGGCTAGATCCACATCCTGATGAGCCACGAAGCAAAACTCATCGACGCAAGGGTGGGAGATCATTGAAGTGTTACTCAGATTGGATTAAAGAGGAGCCCCGTGAGAAGTGGTCCCTGCTTTATGACACATACGGAGCACGCTACGGCATAATGACGACGAATCTCGCTGAGGTATACAATTGGGTGCTGAAAGGTACATGTTCCCTTCCTCTGGTTGCAATTATGGAGGGTATCCTGAGGGGGACAATTGTGTATCTACGAGAGCGTTGTCAAGCGGCAAGCCTAGTCATTCAGAATCCACATGATGATATATGCATGGAGGATTTCAGTATACCTCGAAGAGAAGAGTGCTAAAGGGTCGATGCATAGGGTGTTTGCTGTTGGCAACTAGGACCTTGTCTTTGAAGTCATACTGCGTGACAAGGGCGGACTTGGTATTGGTCCAAGCGACATAACCATGGAGGTTCAGTTGTGGCCAGAGGATAAAATGTGTGAGTGCACATGCAACAAACCAAAGTACTACCATTATCCATGCTCGCATGTGCTTGCTGCTTGTGGAAAAGCCAACATTCCCATGACATTTGTGTCTCCTTATTTCACCAAAGAGGCAGTGCGAAACACATGGTCGGGTGAGCTGCGAGGTTGGAGGGCCATTGCTGATTTCACAAAGCCTGTTGCGGATTCAGACCGTCTTTGGTCTTCGGATCCAGATAAAAGGGTGGAGAGAAAGGGCCGCCGCAAGAGTCGACGTATTAGGAATGACATGGATGCTTCGGAGGCTTCGGACAAGCGTCCCTTCTGCTTAGCTTGTGGTGGAACTCATTTGAGGAAAAACTGTGAGGCGTACCCCACACATAGGCTTCCAGATGGAACAGAAGTGCGTCGTATTCCACAACGCAACTATAGGCACCCCACTGAAGACGGACCTAGCGTGTAACAGTGTTGATCTTGTAATATTTGTTATGAATATGTATGTGTTTCCTGCAATGTAAACATTTCGAACATCATGTATAATTAAACTTTGCAACGGTTTGTAATATGTAACATCGAAGTATGCTGTAACAATTAAGCTTCCAACGTTTACTCCTTTATACCTTTTGAATGTATACTATTCTACAATTTTAGATCTGTTTTAATACTTTTCTAATTTACTTTGCAGCATGGCCGGAATGGAGCTCATTGACCCTGTTCTTGACCAGAAGCACCGCTCGAACCTACACGCTGGACAGCTTCCCCCACCCTTACGTCTTCGCACCCACGATGAGTTATGGGTTCTTGACGACCGTTGGCTTCCACGGTTAGTTGTACTCATACCCTGTCCTGTCCATTTTGTGTTTATATGTAATTATCATTAACATGGTATATATGTTCTTGTAACAGGTTACGTGCTGTGGGTCTACTTACGTTCACACGTCTGGTTGAGCGACACCGGTAGAGGAGTTCACATTTTCCAGTGGATTGGGCACTTCTCTCAGCTTGGACAGACCGCTGGAGACCGGAGATGCACACGTTTTACCTCCCAGTGGGTGAGGTGAGTGTCACTCTTCAGAATGTCGCCATGCTCTTGATCTACCTACGTCCGGTACACTGTTCCCCTGTTCTCGTTCAAGATTGGGATGTCCAGCTCCAGACGCGTTTCTAGGGAGTGTTTCAGCCCGCGACTGGTGAGCCAGAGCAATTTGACTTCCAGCACAGCCACGGCCCACCTAAGGCATGGTTGTCACAGTTCCGTGCGGAGCGCCTACTGGGGGAGGACGAGGAGTGGAGGGTGTTGCGACACTTAGAGGCGTACCTGTTGTGGCTGTTTAGGTGGGTACTCTTCACTAGTTCCCCACCACGACACCGTCGACAAACACTTTGTTCACTACGCGGCCCGAGATAGCGTGCATGACCCACTTGACCGCATTCCTCGATGCGGTTGGGGTTCAGCCGTGCTTTCAGCCTACGCATGGGATAATCGTGGTGACGCTTGCACTCTGAGGTCGTTGATGTGCACGTTAGCTGGTTGTCCGTTGTTGTTGATGTTGTGGTCGTGCGAAAGGTTCGACATAGGGGGAGGCCAGCCCTATCGTCGTATGAAGAATACGGCGTTGACATGTACGTGCTCGATGACGATGGTGTCCCAGACGAGCTCGACGCCCCGACGATGGGCACACTGTGGTTGTGCCGCGATGTACGTACTTCGACACTACTTGATAATTTTGTTGTTAACAATTTACTTACACTTAATGAATTTCTATTTTGTGTGCAGGTCAGGTGGGCAACAGGCACCGATCGTGGCACGTGTCGCTCAGTTTGACGAGCTCAGACCTCACAGGGTGCGGTGGACTCCGTACACGACAGATGCCATACAGTCTCGTGCGTCCTTCAGCTTGTCCGAGTTGTGCTACCGTGACCAGGAGCTGTGGTACACGAGGAAACGACTGGTGTTTGATGTCTTCGCCGAGCCGTACTGTCCAGAGCGCGTGGCACGTCAGTTCGGGCACGCGCAGGTGTTCCTCCTACCCCGACTTCAGCTTGACTCGTCACACACGTAAGTCTTGTTATGCTCCCGTTTATTCATTATGGTGTTACATATCTATTCACTCTTGTTTCTCGTGCAGGTCTTCTAGGAATGGTCAAGGTGCAGTGTACGACCAGTCCTAGGTTGATAAGATCTTTGCCTTTTCGTGAACGCCCGGGCGGATGCGGCCGCCGACGTCCACAACCTAGGTGGCCCATTCGTCGAGGCCACCTACCGGGACTACTTGGGTTGGTTTCACGAGCCACACGTGTTCGTCTCATCCCCGTGCCGACAGAGGACGAGCCGCACGAGGCCAAGATCACCGACACGTTCGCCATGGAGCCGGCAGCAGCTTACCATGCGTTGGTAAGTATTTTTATTCACATCTTGGTCATTCCATTGTTTTCAAAATTATACTGTACACAATATATAACAATACATGTTTGATTTGCAGACGGATATCTGCAATGACGTGGGCAACGAGCTCCCATCGTATGCCCACCAATACGAGCAAAATCCTCCACGGGTTGCTAGGAACGAGTTGGTTGCCGCCCTTCGACGACTGGGCCAGCGTTGCTTAGAGGGAGTACGACGGGCTTCCTATCGTCGAACGGACATCATTGAGTTGCCTCCATGTGCAGCTCCAGGCTTAGGCTCTAGAGGACCTCGTTCAGCGCACCAGGACCGCCACGACACCTTTAGAGTCTTAGGTACTTCTCTCAGACCTTTCACTTTCTTGCTACATTGTTACCAGAACAAGCTGGCCATAATCTTTAAATTATTTGGTAGGCACCCGGGCTTCTTGCAGCGAGTACACTAAGGGTACGAGTAGCTTTGGGACCTTTTTCACGGACAGTACTCCACCTGAGTACCCGTCTGAGGCCGGGCCTTCTCAGTTTGTTGGTGCACCACAGCCCACACAGCCGACGCCGAGTACTCAGCCTACAGACTTCACCCCGGAGGCACGACAGCGTCGCCCTCCAGACCAGTTCACTTTTCCTACGGGCCAGCTTCGTCACCGAGGAGCGCATGAGCCCACCAAGCGGGGTCGTCGTGGAGGTTGAGTTCGTATTCATGTATGCATAGGTATCATGGATGTGAACTAATGTACTCTTAGATTTATGCGTATTAGTACATTCAAGCTCATTCAATTGGAGGCAACGCTCCAATACGATCCCACGCCTGCATCGAGGCAAAGGACCGTGCAAACACAAGCGATCCAACGCCTGCATCGAGGCGGAGGATAATGCCAAACTTGGCTCACTTTATTGCGTTCTCAGACTTTGCAAAGTATGTGTGGTCGAATCAACCGTGTCTGCATCACAACGTAGCCTTTTCAGTGAATGGTCGAATCAGCAATGTCATCAATACAACGTGTTCTTTTCAGACTAGGGTCCTAGCCTTTTCAGTGTTACGTCCCTTCAACAGTGTCAACAATAAAACGTAGCTTTTTTAGACTACACACCTAGCCCTTTCATTGTATAGTCCTATCAATGTAGTTTTATCGATTTCAAATTAATGCAGTGTCCCCCGCCCAAATAAACTTCAGCACAACATTACACGTCTTCTGGCCTATATATACACCTCCCTTGTTACATGATTTTAGGCATACCTGTGTTTGGTAGAGATGTTTGGAGGCAGAGGGAGAGGAAAGGGTGAGTCCTCGGGTAGAGGAAGGGGGGAAGAAGGGACCTCCCATTGTGTAGGAGGGTTCTCTAGGTCTAGATGATTGGGTGGAACCACTTGAGGATTTTCCACTTGAGGGGAAGAGTGACTTCACCAATGATAGACCTCTCCGAGGATATGATAACCGGAGAGAGGAGTGGCCCAAATGCCGCCACAGTGAGGACTGCATAGTTCAAATGAGCGATGACGAGATTCATGGAGGCCGTCGTTTCTTCAGATGTCCAATAGGATGGGTATTTTTCCGTCGACAATTATCTTGCGAAAAAGTCAGATTTTAAATGCTTACATGCTTATATGATTTCTCTATTTCAGGCAGCCAATGAGGGCGGCGATTGTGGATTCACTAGATGGGTCGATCCCGCTCCTATTTTTCCCCATCAACAGTACATCTACTACCTAAAGAAGCGTATCTTCGATCTTGAATTCGAAAAACCGAACCCCCGATCCCGGCAAGCGGCGCGATGATGCGGGTGCGGAGGAGGGACTCTGCTCTAATCCATACCGTCAATGTCCTTATCACAAGGGGCCTCCTCCTCCTCCACCACCACCGCCACCGCCACCGCCACCGCCAACGGGAGGCTACATCGGAGAGGGCTCAACTCAGTTTGCTATGTGGGAGCATTATTAGGATGAATCAATATTCGTGTTATGTATTTGTTGCTTTGTTAAATTTTTCTAAGGCATGTTAGGTAGTTTGCCACCTCTTTTCCATGCTTTACTAGAGGTTATCACATGCCATTGTTAGTTGTCATTGTATGTATCTTTTTATTTAATTATCGGCTTATTTGGATTAATATTACATGTGTTTGAGTTTCTACTTCGCGTTTAAAAAAAAAGTGAAACAAATTTTTATTGAGGGTGCCAAAGAAAAAAATTTTAATAATAAAATTATTTTACATACTTCAAAAAATGAAAAAGTATGTGGAATGTGAGGTTGTTGCATGAAATATAGCTATAGGCTATTGGGGGGCCGACAGGGCCCTTATCGGCCTTCCAAGGCCCGTCACGACTTATCGGCAATCCAGGGCCCGACAGGCCGGTCGGCTCTGCGTGGGCCGATTTCTTCGGGCGGTCGGCCGGGCGGCCGACTGGACCTATCGGCCGGCCAACGGCTGATTGGCTTCCTATCGGCGCCGACAGGCCAAATACGCGAATGTCGGTCGCTCTGTGGCTGCCACGTAAGCCTATCGGCTTCTGGGAGGCCGACAGACCACTAGACGGCCGCGTGGCTGCCGACAGACGTCTAGTTTTGCAATAATCCTATAACAGCTATTATATTCGCATTTAATCTTAAAAAAAAAATATTATTTTAAAAAAAATTCTCCTTTCTAAGCCGATCGATCGAGCCTTCTCGCGAACCAACCACTGGTTGCGGTATGTAGTAAGGCACTTGGCACAAACTTTCCTCTCTGACTTGATTAGTTCTTTCCTTTGGAAAACTAACTACTGTGTATGGAAATTAATAGTCAGATAGGTTGCCTTTTATTTAATTCCTTCCGTGTGCAAGTGCACGTACGTGTGTTGCAACGCTCCACTAAAATATTATAAAATGTATTTCTATAACCGATCTTTTTACTCCCTCCGTCCTTTTTAACCATCGTTTGTGCTTTTTAATAAATAATTTTGACTAAATATATATAAAAATAATAATATTTATGTTGTATAATTAATTTCATTAGATAGATTATTATTGAATATATTTTTATAATAAATTTATTTCGTGATAAAAAAATTTACTAATATTTTTTAAAATTTTAGTCAAACTTAATTGTATGTAAAACGTGGCAAAAAAATATTTATGGACAGAGAGAGTATGTGATAGAAGTTACTATCTTAAATGTATTTTTGGCATCTAGTATTTTTATTTTTTCTAAGTTATATTTTTTTTTGACGAGCTTTGTTTGCGGTACATGCAAATGACTGTGAGCCGTCCATTTCTTTTGATCGGCGGTCACGGTCGCCTATTACCTCCTAAGAGGTAATAGATGAAATGTATATTTATTTAATTTTTTATTTTATAAAATAGTATTAAATAAGAAAAGTTTAGATATAAACAAGATTTGCTTGATGCATGCATGATCTCTTGATTGATATCGTAAATCTTTTCCATACTTGATTTTGTATGTGTACTGATGTGTGTGTACGTGACAACATGACTTTGCATGTATATGTGCGTTGTGTGTGCGTGTACTTGCAAGTGTACGTAACAAAGTGATATCTTGTACATTATATGTACGTGTTGCTAGCTACTAGTAGCTTGTACTTGTATGTGACAACATGTACGTGTGCGCATATGCATGCATGTAGTTGTAGCTTGTAGGTGCACTACGGGCCGGCATGTGTATGTGCACATTGGGTTAGACGGTGATGGAAACTTGAGGATTGGTCCCGTGAACGCGGCTATTGCCGAAGCATCTTCCCGCCCTACATGCGTCTGTGCGCGCCCGGAGGGAAAGATTCGCCCTTCCGTTTCTCCATGATTAGCGATAATTCTTCCTAGATTTCCCCTCCCGTCGCATGCGCACATACCATACAGGATTCGAGATTTCCTCCTCCTCTTTGTTTTTCTGAAATTTTTAATATATTAAAAAATTTATAAAATCTAAAATATCAACAGCTCAGATTGATTTGAGATATTACTCCTAGAAGGTATAACCTTACCATTGCCCTTTTTTGACAAAGGTAACTCTCACTCCACCAGTTATCTCTTTAGCCTTCACTATTAAAACATGACCCATTTGTCCAAGCCAATATGCCTCTCTTCTTTCTCGTTCCCTCCTCTCCTCACCTCAGCGTCAGCGTCAGTCAGTCCTTTACTGTATTTGCTCTTGGCCCAGAGCCGGCTTCCTGTATTGGGCTCCTTACTAGGCCGGTGAGCTGGTGAGCTGCCAAGGCGAGGCCGTCCGTGAACCACCAACCTAGCAGCAACTGCAGCCTGTCTACACTTCTTTGACATCTAGGTAGTATTTTTTTTTTCCTAAGATCCTTCCGGCTATTGCTATGTGCTATGCAATGCAATGGCCTTTTTTGTACCATTATAATCCAAGTGCTCTCGTGGGACTCGGACTCGGACTCGGACTCGGTTCCGATCCAGTTAGCAGCTGTGCACGTCGCCGGACTTAAAATCACTTTTAAAATCATTTAGAGAGTCGTATAAATAGAAAATATTCTCTGTATTTTTCTACGATGCAATAGCAACTTTTTATACCTTAACATATATATATTCAGCCGATCTCGCTCTCTATTTTGAGTTTCAAAGAGGAAAAATATGTGGAATAGAGAATAATGACAATATTATTTTTTAAGATCTAATTAAAAAGTTGTTAGAGGATATTTTTCCACCAAACGCTCTATTACAGCCAATATATACTGCTCGAATTGCTCTTGCCTTTCAACAGCGTTCCTGTTTGCCCTGTAAAAAAAGGCCGAACCGCCAAACAGTGGCACAGGGTTGTTGAATCCGGAGTGCCATGCATTCATCGCCTCTCTCCACCCAAGCGGCACAAGACGTCGGAGGCACTGAAGAGCTCCTGCACCAAACGCAGCTATCTGTTAGCCAGACTGCAGGCAATGCCCTTTCATATATATCAGAGGATGGTAAGCTCCACACATCGATACTTTACAAACTGCTCAAATCAGGACGTACAGGAGCTTGTATTCCATATGCATGGGGAGGAAGCGATGACAATGACACGCTTCCTGAATTTATGCAGTAATAATGAAGCGCAACTTTGGAGCTACAGGCTGCCGGTGGAGACAAGACAAGAAACTGCCTGCCTTCACATCTTTCCTTTTTTTACTACTACTACTATATACTAAATCATACTCCTGTCTTTATTTATTTATTGTAGTAAGTCCATGAAAGGAAATCACCCGTTTCTCTACGCATACCAAAACTGTGTATGCATGCAATGCAATTGCCTTTTATTTCCAAATATAATCCAAGTGCTCGTCCGTGTCACAAACCGGTGCAGCTAGCTATGGAGGAGGAGGATATGGATAGAGCTTGGGCAGCTGAACCAGCAGGAGGACAATTCGAAGCCGAAGCCGCCACCGCCGGCGAAGTGGGACTGGACGGCGGAGGTGACGCTTCTGTTTCTGGGCGTCCTGTGCATGGCGTTTGGCGTCTTGTTCATCGCTGTGGTGCTGCTGCACATGGTTCCTCGCAGGACGGACGACGACGACCCTGCTTCGACCAGAAAGCAGTTCCTTCTCGGTGGGGGATTGCTGGCAGCAATCGGTGGCCTCATAATTCTCAGATTCGTCATACGTGTGATATATAGTATATAGGACGACAATTGTTACTTGTGGGAGTTGTGGTTCTGAATGCTTGCTTGTCGCACGTTTTAATGTTGAAAGAAAGTAAGAAACATACAGTACATGAGCAGCAGAGTGCGAGAAGCAGAGAACGGATGCCAGCCGCCGTATTTCCGGCTACTGCTTGTTGCATTGCAGGAAAAACAAAAATCCCCTCAGAGACGCTTGTTGCAGGAGATGGCAAGGCAAATTAGGCAATGCACATGTGGATGCGTACGCGGGCCGTCTAGGAATTGGCTTGCATGCGGGCCGTTGCATAGAGCCCACAACTGAATTAGTTCCCCTCGTCATGGTGTGTAAATAAATAAACTAAATGATGGAGTTTTCTCTGGTCTGGTTGTTAAATAAAAGAGTTATAAATGCACCACGGGCCCCTAAACTTGTAAGGGTGTGTCATATAGGCCCTTGAACTTTAAAAATATATTTGACACAGCTTACTTTTACTTTTTTTATAAAAAAAAACTACTTTATGAGTAGTTTTCCTGGTGGAGTTGAACTGTTTTGAAATAGTATATTTTTGAACTGTTTTAAAATAGTATTTGGCAAAAACAGCTTTTATGTATAGATGAGAAAGAAGCTATGAAAAACTATTTTTTTTAGTTTTACATCCCATTTTATTTTTTTGTGAGAGAAGAAAAAAATAACTTCAATTATAAAGCTCTTAAAAAAAAGAAATGTTTGACAAAAAAAATAGCTCATAATAAAACTGTTACTGAAGCTATGCCAAACAAACTCTAAGATTCACCGCGCGGGCCACGAAACGTAGCAGATGGATTCGATCTGGTGCCATGCCTGGCGATGCCATCGACGTCGTCGTTGTTTGTGTGTGTACTGTCTATATAATATGCGTCATCATCCGTTCCTATGAACACAAGCTTTAATTTTTTTTTTTAGGGATGAACGCAGGCTTTAATGAATTTATTTATTTACAATCGTCGATGGCTAGCTGCTTATTTGTTGCAACAAAAACATGCGCATGGACTCGAGACACTTGAGAACAACAAGCTTCATCAAACTGCTGCAGATCAACTTCCTGCAAAAAAACTGCAAGATGTGAGAAGCAGATGGCGGACGGATGCCACACTTGTGGATTCTGCAGGAGGTGGCAAGGCAATGCATGTGGTGGGTTCGTACGCAGGCCTCCAGGAATAGAAATGGGCTTGCATGCGGGCCGTTGCTTACGGCCCATAATTGAATTAGTCCCAGGACTGGTGTCGATCGTCGATCAGGGCATGCCGTGCCGCCGTGCCGTATTTTCTGTGACTTACTGATGGAGTTTAATCTGCTTCTGCTTCTTAATAAAAGCTGAACAAACTCATCAATTTGAGTTTAATTAGTTTGCCATCTCGCATATAAATCAGCGAGATGTACAGTATGGATCTGGAGAACGGCGGCGGCGCGGCGAATAACGAGCAAAGAGGAGGAGGAGAAGTAGAAGAAGCGGGGGGCGGCGGCGGCGGCGAGCAGCTGGCGACTCCCGATCCGGCGGCCGACTACCTGAGTTCCGGCGCGATGGCGGTGCTTGGCGTGCTGGCCGCTGTGACGTCATCCCTGGGCGCGCTGCTTGTGTGTCCTTGGCCTTCACCACCATCCATGTGGTCCTGGACGAGCGCAGCATGGAGTTGGTGTTCCAGTCCGGCAGCGACCAGACGGCGTTCGTGGCCGAGTTGACGTCCGGCGCCGTTGCCCTCGGCTTTGGGTGCAGCGCCGCCGCCGGCCTCGCCATCCTATGCTGCCGCGGCTCACATCATGCATCCTTGGGCTGACAATGACATTCTGCGGCGCGCATGCAAGGGCACGTAGTAGATGCATCTATCTGGTCTGGTGCCTCTGCAGGCTGCAGCTAGCGGCATGCCAATGCCATCAACGTTGTCGTCGTTTGTGTATACTTGCATCCCATGAACTACACAAGCTTTAATTTATTTATTTCCACTCGATCGCTAGCTGCTGCTTAATTATTGGTTACAACAAGCATGCATACGCATGGACTCGCGACTTGATTGAGTGAGGAGCTAAACACAACAAGCTTCATCTCAAACTGCTACACACAAAACACGCACTACTACTCCCTTCCCGGTTGCTGTGTCTGTGTAGGATCGATATATACGATCCCGGTTGTACGTTCTTTACCCTCGATATACATCAGTCTACAGCACGAGGCTGCCGGCGGCGTCGACGACGGTCTCGACGACGGACGACCACGTCGAGGACGACAGCTCTTCGCCGCCGTTGCCGTTGCGCGCGGAGCAGTTTGCGCGGACCTGCCCCTTGGACCCCGTGAGCACGTTGATCTGCCCCATCTTGACGTACGAGTAGACGAACTGCTCGAAGAAGGCGTTCTGGTCGACGGCGAACCTGGTGACGAGCGGCCTTGTGGTGGCGTTGGTGAGCAGGTCCTGGTCCGACGTGAAGAGCCCCTCCCGGTTGAGCAGGTCCACGTAGTACTTGTTGTCGAACGTGTTGGGCGTCCGGATGTCGTTCACCCTCGTGTTGTCCGACGTGTTGGTCGGGCACGTCTCGTACAGCTGCCCCGCGAAGAACTTGTTCAGCGTCGGGTCCTGCGTCGGGAACAGCCGGTTGTTGAACGCCCCGCAGTGCGCGATCCCCACCGTGTGCCCGCCCGACAGCGCCACCAGGTCCGTCGCGTCCAGCTTGATCTTGGCCAGGAACGACAGCAGCGTCGGCACGTTGGACGTCGGCGCCGGGAGCGCGCCGAGGACCTCGTCGTCCGACGCCGGCGCTAGGCCGTCACGCCGGCCCAGCGGCACCATGTACGACGGACCGCCACCCTGCACACAGGCACAACCGCACAGTGATGAGCGATATAATATAGATGATCAAAAGTGGCTAGTAGATTCTGTTAGTTAACAACTCTGTCAATTACACTAATCAGTTGTTAATAGTAATAAAGTGGTAGCTAACAGGAAGATGATGACGTGCTAGCCGACATCGACGACCAAGGAACGCATCTGATCTGCGCACAGTTGTTAGCGGACCATAATCCACCCATGTGGGGAGAGAGTGACACTGACACGTACTGTATGTCTCATCTAAACTCTCCTAGTACTTTGCCGGCCGCTGCATTTTCAATGACATGAAATGTGACGGAGACCATTCGACCTTCCACTGGCCGTCGGCCGGCCGGCTCACGTACATGTATTAATTAGGCACGACGAGGTAGGTATTTTTTTTTCCCTCGTTATCAAGGAACTACTATAACAATTCTTGCAATAGAATCTGTCTGCCTTTTCGTTTAGAAACACTTACGTATATTTATTAGAAAATCCTTGGCAAAAAGTACAAATTAGAAGAAGGAAAAAACTAACATCGATCTGTGGCAGTTAAAAAAATTGTCGTGCCTTTGTGATGAATGGATTAGTACAAGCTGGTTTTTGATACAGTACTAAAAAACCTTGTATTTTGTTATGTTCAACTAATATAGTATAGGGTGATATTTCGACAATTATTTATTAAAACTATTATTTAAAAAAGTAGCTATAAATACTTTTCTTTTTGTTTCAAAATATTGATAAACTGTATGGACATATTCATGCATTATTTCTTTTGTAAACGACAAAAGGCTAGCTCGCGCCAAATTTAAAGCAAAGTAAGCTATAAGAGCTTATATTAACTCTAGAGGTTTAAACCCATGAGAAATTGGCCGCACCCAAAGCTACGCTGAGACTAATAATCGTCACTGGTTGACTATTGCCCAACGACCATGCACGGCTTGTCGCCGCGCGCCGAATCAACGCTAGCCCCCTCTGAACGATCGATGATCGATCATTTTTTCTCATTTCAAAAAATGTCGAGTATTTTTTTTTAATTGTGGATATATGCAAATAAACACTTGTGTACCTACAAAGTAGATTCTTTTCTGTTTCACTACACATACTCTTGCCATGTTGATGATGTTGAAAAAGCAGGGCGGTACATGTGAAGCTAGCACAAGTTACATGTACCACACGGCATACGTACATAATACGGGGTGTGCGTGCGTGTACGTGTTTTTCAATCAATAACAAAAAGGAAAAGTATAGAATTAAGTGAGTGGGAGGATGCATGCAACAACAGTCAATAATTTTTTTAAAAAAAACAAAGCAATATTATTCGCGTAGGTATAATAATATAACATACCAGGGCAACGGATTCCCGGGCGGCGAGCGCGACGATGTCGGCGCAGGAGACGACGCGGCCGCAGGCCTTCTCAAGGCGGGCGCGGATGTCGTTGACGGCCTTGAAGGCGGCGGGGCGGAGCGTGCGGTTGGGGATGGAGAGCTGCTCGCTGGGCTGGGTGGGCGTCGAGTCGAGGAGGATGGAGGCGTCGCAGCCCTGCACGAAGCAGTCGTGGAAGTGGAGCCGGATCAGCGCGGCGGCGAGCCCCACGTTCTGCCGCACCGCCGACGACAGGAACTCACGCACGATGGACTCCGCCTTGGGGCAGCTCTTCTTGTAGAAGTCGAACGACAGGCCCGGCGCAAGCGGCGGGTACCTGCCATCCAGCTCGGCGGCGTCGCCGGCCGCCGCCAGGGCCACGACGGCTGCTAGTACCAGCAGAGCAGCAGCAGCAGCAGCAGCAGGGCGAGAAGTAGTAGCCGCCATGATCGAGGCCTTGGCTAGCTAGGTAGGTGGGTGGGCAGAGGGAGTGAGGCGTGTGGAGGCCTTGCGCGCTCGGCTGCCTGCATTTATAGCCATGCCATGGTTGCCGTCATGCAAGTTGGCCGTGGGTTTAGGTGGGAGAAGCGTGTATAGAGACAAACAACGACGACGAGAGAGAGAGAGAGGGGGGGTGGATCTTGTGGCTGCTGCTGGTCAAACTCCAAGACGACGATGGATCGAGGAAACTGTGGACTGTGGTTCTTTCCTGTGACCACATTTTTTTTTCCTCTGTACGAACCAACGATGTCGTGGCTCCCAGGGCTGTTGTTGGTCGAGCACGTACTCCGTAGTAAAGTTGCCTGAACCAGATGCAGCCTCGCCAAATGCTTGGGACCAGAACCACTGACTAGCTAGCTACCTTAGCTAGGCACTGTCATCTCCCGGAGGCCGGAGCACCAAGCAGAAATACGCATGCTCGCAGCGGATTGGGAGACGAAAGCCTGTTCTCTGTTGGGTGGTGTGTACCAACCGTTCGATTCATGGAGCATGGTTCATTGCATCCAGGGGAAATTCCCTCCAGGGGTAGGGTATAGCTTCGCTCGTCCCTGTCCCTGAATTCTCACGGGAGATTTTCCTGCCATCTCCCTGTCTCCGTGCGGGGACCATCCCCGTTAAACAAAATATATTATGTCAAATTAATATAAATTGAACAAGTTTGCTATTAATATCAGGCTATATGTTGAGCTTTTAGTGGAGTTTTAACAAACTAAAGTTCTGATTCAGAAAAAATAAAAGCGTTTCGTAGTGCGGGTCTGTGAGGAACGGGGAAGCCTATCCACATGAAACACAACGGGGACTATTTTTTTTCCCCACTTTAAACCCCTGTGGAAATTAAATTGGCCCCATCATCTTCCCCTAGCATTGGAATTCTTCATGGGAAATCGGGAATCGAGGCCTCATTACCATCTCTAATTACATCAAAGCTATAATGATACACTATCTCCTAAAAGTGCAGTTCTAAGTTAGATCAAAGTTAAATTTAAATAAAATATTATCAATTCAATATTCATGAATCCAAATAGGTATACTATCACTAGTACACAAAGCATTTGTACAAGCGGTTCTAGAGGCCTCGCCATCGGCGTTTTGGCTGCCTTTGTCAGAAGAGGCCGATGAAAATATTGCATTTTCACCTGGCGGTTGCTTGAAAACCGCATGAGGAAATCCATTTTCACAAGGCGGTTCACATAAGGAACCGCCGGTGGAAATGGCATTTCCACCGGCGGTTCACTTAAGGAACCGCCCGGTGGAAATGGAATTTTCCACAGCGGTTTTGTTAGGTAAACCGCCAGTGTTAATGTTTTTCCCGCCCAAATTCATTTGAATTTTTAATTTTTTCAGTTGGCGCCCTCCCTCGTCCCCTTCCTCCCTCCCTCTCTGTCCCTCCTCTTTCACCTCCTCCCTCCCTCCTCTCTGCCCCCTCATCTTCCTCCCTTCTCCCCCTCATCTTTCTCCCTTATTATGATCAATGCAAAGACTATTTAATTATGACAAATACATTAAGAAAAAGTAATTATACCATACAATACTTATATACATATATACATCATTAACAATTTAATTACGCTATACATTGTTTACATCAAAATTGTTTTTGGCCACCATGTGATAATAAAATTTACATTAGAGAGGATTCTAATAATCATTTCGACTTAATTTTAGAGCGCTAATATCCCTAAGCGCTCGAACTCTGGCCTCGCTAAGGCGCTTTCCGAGTGGTGAAATTTCCCCTCGAAGGAATAATTTCTCTCATGATAAATGAGCAGAGATCCTCAATTATTCCATACATAGTTAGCTCGTCGGGTTATGGGAGTCCGCTTCTTGATACGCCCTGAAAAGGAAGTTTGTAAGCATTATATATATTTCCATGCGTCTAAATAAATTTGTATTTTTAACGATATAAATACAAACGTTACTATTAGTGTTACCTTAGGATTCCTCGATGTACCGTCCGGCCGTTCTCATGAACTCACACGTGTAGAATCCAGAAGTGCAAGCGAACCGATTGGTTGCTTGTGGCACTACATAAATTGCTTAGAGTTATTTACTTGTAATAACATCTTATATATGTAACATGCCCGATATTGATTCATAATAAATTTACATACCGGCCATTTGTGAAAAAATTGTATTTCCTTCCCCGCCAAAGACGGGTCAAACACTCCACTTCTTATTTTATAGAATCTCCAACATCTATGATCTCAAAAAGAATCGAGTTAGCAGCTATCTTAAACTCTCATCGATTAAAAGATGCATGCTACATTTTGTCGCCTTACCGTTCTATGATGCTTTGGAATTTTGCATATCTTTTAGTTGGGTAGTCGGCGGAGTCCAAGACCAGCACCCTTCCGTCTCTAGGATAAATGAAGAAGCATATCCAAAGTGGTCGCTGCGCAAGATCGAAACCGAGTTGTCATGCATTTATATAAACCGATACTTAAGCCGATGTATGTATATGAACCCATACTTACCTAAAGTTATAAGGGGCAACTACGCATTCCCCTCGTGTTTGTCTTTGGAGCAATGCATTGCCTATGTATGTGGCGTAGTGAGTCTCATGATCCTTCTCCAAATCTTTTTTTTCTCTTTTCTTTATCTTTCTTTGATAACCCCTTCAATTCGTCATTTGTCGTCACCAATTCGGAAGGTGTGCTCATTTCATAAATTTTTTTTTTTGGGGCTTAGGTACCCAAATCCTTTTGAAGTCATTCTTGTTTGGTGCGGGACCGTACACGAACTCGTTTTGTTCATATTGCATTCTCGCAAGGCACAAGATAGAAGTCAATAATAATAAACGAAAGTTTATGTTAGTGTGAGAGGTACACTTACAATGCAAATAGCGTGGACGAGCTAAACGTCGAGCCGCTTAAGGTTAAACATCAACCATATGTCCTCAAAAGTAACGAAAGCCGTGTCTCGTTCACTTATGAAAGCAAGCCGGTGGTATGTCCACTTGGATTGCGTCGATCCCGACTCGAGCCGCTCGCATGTACCGATCATGAAGTCTTTTTATACCAAGGCGGAAGCTTTTGGAGTTGTTCCCAACTCGGTAGAGGCCCGGGGGTACATATTTATCCGGGACATTTTCATAGTCATCCCATGTTGGCCTCACTATCTCTAGAGCTCGGATCTTTGCTTCTTCTACTGCCTTCTCTTGCTCGGCTAAGTCCACGGTAGTTGACTTGCGAGAAAGCGCAATCCCTTCTAAAAATTTGGCGGTGCCGGCTTTTTCCTCTTCGGCTCGAATGGGGAAACCAATTTGGGAATAGAAAATTTCCTCTTCTTGGTGGGTTTTTCTTGGGTCTTCTTTGGTGGTGGCGGTGGTGTCCAAGGCGATGCTTCCATGTCTTGAGGTGGTGGGGACGAAGGTGCTCACGGACCGGGTGTACTTGTTTGTGGCGGTGGGGGGGAGGAGCTCTCACAGGACCGGGTGTACTTGTTTGTGGCGGTGGGGGCGGAGCAGTGCTCACGTGACCGGTGTACTTGTTTGTGGCGGAGATCCCGTTGGTTTCGATGTTGATGGTGGGGTTCTTGAAGGATCGGCAGTAACCGATGGTGGGTTTGGATCCCGTTGACGGCCGAGATCAAGTGTTGACTCGAGTTTCTCGCGGGGTGGCTTCGTGGAAGGTGGTCATTTGCGTCAATCGGACATCTCTTCGAGGCCACAAGATGAAATTATTAATGGCCCGTCCGAGTGTCACAATACCCTCGGGACCAGAAATTTCTAGCATGTCATCCTCGTAGCCTGGGACGACCGTCACCACTTCTACCCCTGCAGTACTCTTTCGGTATAGGATCACCGTGGTAGTCACGTCCGGGGATCGCAAAGCCCGCGTGGCTATCTCCCTTGTACGTTGATGCTTCATACCATATCGTATGAGCATTTTGCAAGGTGTCGGCCCATTGATGTCATCCGGGGGGGGTAGCGGTGTGTGTTTCCCGTAGACCCCACACTACTTGGAAAAGGAGCAGATTGAGCGGGCATGCCATAACTCATCTCCCCGAGCGCCGGGCAAGGGTTGTGCCGGAACGAGCCGCATCGTGGGCCTTGTGTGCTCATCGCTGAAATTACATCGCACTAGCTAACTTCTCGCACCGGTACCGTGGATCGGGGATTTGTTAGAAAGGCCGACATCATGTTGTTGAACTGTTCCTTAGCCTTTTCCTCAAAAAAATGCTGCATGTCTTCCTTATATTGATCACGTTTCTTATACATGCCCACCCACTCCTCACCAAATCCTTCTTTCCATCCCATCTTCGAGGAGATGCCTCGTGATACGGCCAGGATGCTCGTGGTTGCCCGGCCCAATACTCGGGATGTCTCTCTCCCTTTGTGGCTTGAGTTTCCCTTGTTTGACCTCCACCGCTAGCTCCAACATCTTATCACTGGGGCCGTGATGTCTAAGGGACAGATTCACACCGGTAGCAGATTTGTCTTGTTCCTCTACCTCTCGAGCCAATTTGCCGACCTCTCGCCAACTTCCTCTCGATAGCAGGGAACCCCTTGTTTCTTTAGCTCCTCCTCCTCCCGCCCGCCATTTTCGAATTTGTTTCTTGTAACCACCGGTGCCAAGGTGATGGTGGTATTTGTTCTTCCTTGCTAGTGCCGAAGCGCTTCACTCTTGGCTTTGGCACTGGGTCGTTCTTCTCGCGCCTTGAATATCTCCCACCGCGCTTGTGTGATCTTATACTTGCTCGTTGGGTCGTACTCCATGCTTGAGAAACTTGGTATTCATCTCGGATCGCCAGATTACGGAATGATGTTGCAACCGCTTATAAAAATACCCCTTTACAAGTTTCTCATCCGTCCCCCGTAGGGAAAAAATAAACCTTTCTATAAATTTGTCCCACAGCTCTTTTCCTTTTAGTCGCATCCACATCCTTCCACCTAGTGATTGTGATGTCCAATTTATCCCCGACCAGCCAACCAATTGCATTCCTTATCTTGGCCGCCACCTCATCGCCCACTAGAGGCTCTCCTTTTGGGCCGATGCTAGGAACTATATATGTCTTCTCGGCCACTTGTTTGTTCCTCGGTCACCACGTTTCCGGTCACTCTGTTTCCTTTTTTCTTGATTTAGAGGTGGTTGTCTCGGTCGTTTCTCGGTGCTTCGTCTTGAGGCACGTCTTCTTCTTCCGCAAGAAGTTCCCGTGATTTGAGACAAAACCTCCCGGCCGAAGGAATTCAAGAGTGTAAGGATCATTATGAGTATAATACTATGAAGGGAAGTATTGGTTTTCATGTACTAAGTATACCTCATCATACGGATCATAACTGGATCAACACTTTTCGCGGCGTTGTCTATCTATGCTAGGGCATGGATCACTTCGATTGCCGTCATCTTCCTCTTCTTCCAACATGTCACCATGGAAATCCTCTTCTTGTCCTTCTTCCTTCCGGGGGTGTGTGAGTCTTACCGAGTGACTCTACACGCCGCTCTTCTTCTTCCGGAGGATTTCAGTTCTATGCATGGCAATAACTATGTTAGTTACTTTGATAGGGTTCTACGTTATAAAAAGGCAAGGCTTCATAATGCCGTGAAACTCACCGTGCCTGGGGGGTGTGTGCGTCTTAGTGGGTGACTCGCGACGCCGCTCTTCCCGCCTCGATGGTCTTTAGATGTTGGAGACGTCATCTTCTCGATAACTTCAAATTAAATAAGTCATTAACACTAAGTCAAGAACACTAAGTCATTAGGAAATTACACTTAGTCACTAACACTAAGTAATTATGAAAAACACTAAGTCACTAACAATAAGTCATTAGGAAATAACACTAAGTCATTATGACCTAACACTAAGTCACTAACACTAAGTCATTAAGTCACTAACACTAAGTCATTAGGAATTAACACTTAGAAACTAACACTAAGTCATTAAGTCAAGAACACTAAGTCATTAGGAAATAACACTTAGTCACTAACACTAAGTAATTATGAAAAACACTAAGTCACTAACAATAAGTCATTAGGAAATAACACTAAGTCATTATGACCTAACACTAAGTCACTAACACTAAGTCATTAAGTCAATAACACTAAGTCATTATGACCTAACACTAAGTCACTAACACTAAGTAATTAAGTCACTAACAATAAGTCATTAGAAAATAACACTTAGGAACTAACACTAAATCATTAAGTCATTAACACTAAGTCACTAACACTAAATCATTACGAATTAACACTTACGAAATACCACAAGGTCATTAAGTAAATACCACTAAGTCATTAACATAATTAGTAGCATAGTGATTAATGACAAAAGAGGAGGAAATATTTACTTATGTGGTGTGGAGGACAGACTGGCTCGAGCGCGGCGAAGAACGGTGAGAATATGGTGGCACAATGATTCGCTGGCGGGTATCGCGACAGTGACTATAAATTAATAGAACAGAAGTCATTAATACAATTTACAATCTCATTAATACGATTAGTAATTAATTAGTAATATAATTAGCAATAAGTTGTAATTAAAGAGAACTAAAGAGAATTAATTAGGTGACATGCGGGAGGATATAATTTACAATCTTAAGTCATTAAATAGAATTAGTAATATAATCACATGTCACAACAAATATAATCAAATATAATATAATCTCATTAATACAATTAGTAATTAATACAATTTCTCCTTTCCCCTACAAAGTACTTAGTACATACAAATTACTTATCACATAGTGAATAGTAATATAATCACATGTCACATCACATATAATAAAAATATAATATAAAGTCATTAATTAGGTATTAGCTATTACTTTATCATTTTTCTACATTCACCTATTACCTTTTTTCTTTTTAATAAAATATACTACAACAAAGTTACATATACTACAAGAGAGTAATATAGTATTTCATAAATAATTATTTTTTTATTTCTTCTCCTCTTCCTCCTTTTTCTTTTTTCTTCTCCCTTTCTTCCTTTCTCTTCTCCCTTTTTTCCTTTTTCTCTTCTCCCTTTTTCTATTTCCTTTTACGTTTTCAAGAAGGCGGCCTGTGTTTTCCTCAATACTGCCCAACAGCATACACACTAGGGCCCCTGCCGCGGCCCACTAGTGGCGCAGCGCCGCGGCGCTCCTCCCTCCTTGAGAACCGCGCCGGCGGGCGGCTCCCACCATGCGCGCCACCGCTCGGGTAGATGACCACCCGGGGCTCGAAGGCCACCACCGCCGGCCCCCCCCCTCAGCTCCCTGCGCTTCTCTGCGGCGGCGGCGAGGGCTCGAAAACCCTGCAGCGGCGGACATGGACATGGCGCGGCGTGTTTTTAAACAACGGGCGAATCAATCTCAGCGGTGGTGGCGGCGCCTAACTCAGTGGTCTTGGCGACCAACGGCGGCCAGAGGTTCCGACCGGGTTCCCAGACGGCGGGGCTCCTCGGGGCGGGTGTGCCCTCCTCTCTCCGGCGACGAAGCGGCCTCCGGCGAGGAAGCAAAGGACAAAGAGGCGGCGGCGGTGTGGCAAGCTCCGGTGGGTCGCGCTGGTGTAGAGCTCCGGTGAGCGGTAGCGGGATTTGAAAATTGGGCAGCCCGACGGCGCCGGTTTCTCGAGATTCGCCCACCAGACTTGTGAAATTTTCAAGTCCGGGTGGGCGGTATTTAGAGCCACCATTTGTAATCGGGCGGTTGTCTTAGACAACCGCCGGTGGAAATTTTCCAAAGCGGCGGTTGTCTAGGTCAACCGCCGGTGAAAATGTATTTGCACCGGGCGGTTGACTTAGACAACCGCTTCAGAAATATTTCCACCGGCGGTTGGCTAGGTCCACCGCCTTGCAAACTTTTTTCCTAATATCTATTTTGTCCTTATTGTTTTTCTTTCTTATGCACATTCTGTTATATATGTATAATATATATATATATGTACTAATTAATATATTTTTTGTACTATATTTTTTGCACTATTTCCTTTTAGGTTATTTTCTTTTGGTTATTTTTTTAGGTTATTTCTTTTTAGTATATTTTGTGTAGGTAATTTTCTTTTAGGTTATTTCTTGTAGTGTATTTTTTTTAGGCTATTTCTTTTTTTACTTAATTCCTTTTAGGTTATTTTTTTTTTTTATTATTCTTTTTAGGTTATTTTTTTTGTTATTTCTTTTAGGTTATTTCTTTTTAGGTTACTTTTTTTTTAGTATATTTCTTGTAGGTATATTTTTTTAGGAAATTTTGTGTAGGTAATTTATTTTAGATTTTTTTCTTGTAGTGTATTTTTTGTAGGCTATTTCTTTTACTTAATTCCTTTTAGGTTATTTCTTTTTTATTATTCCTTTTAGGTTATTTTTTTTTTTTTTATTGTTTCTTTTTTAGGTTATTTCTTTTAGGTAAATATTTATGTAAGGTAAATACCAAGAGAGTAGAACTAAAAAAGACTTAAAGAAGTAGAAAGAAAAGGACTTAAAGATGTAGAATGAAAAGGACTAAAAAAGTAGAAAGAAAAGGACTTAAATAGTAGAAAGAAAATGACTTAAATAAGTTGAAGAGCAATATCAAGATAGACTAATTATGAGTACAAATTACAACCGATAAATTGTTACACATGACATTGACTGATATTTAACTAATATTAAATCTAGCTAGCCGCCCATCGTTTCGCCTTCTCTATCGTGGCGCACCCATGGCAATGAATTTTTAGGGATGGTACGCAAAATATTCTTTATCTTCAAAGGATGATCTTCAAAGAGAGACATATGCCCAAAATGGTTGAAGTCATCTAGGTCAATTACACCATCAACTCCTAAACCTTGTTGCTTTTCAGGAAGAACTATATGCTTGGTCTTGTCGCTACTTTTCTTCTCTTCCTTAGAAAGGATCTGTTCGGCATAGAAGACCCAGGCGGCACGGATAGCAAGGATCCGGGGATCATCCTTGTAGCATACTTTACTTAGATCAAGAACTCTCGGGCCATAGTTGTCCACTTTGTGACATGTTTGTCATCAATCCATTGGCATCGAAACACGGGCGCCTTAAATGAATCATAGTCTAGTTCCCATATCTCCTCAATGAAGCCATAGTATGTAACGTTTTCATTTGAATCATCTATGGCATCGCAACGAACACCACTGCTTTTGCGTCATGCTCTTTTTTGTCCCTAGAAGTGGTACAAAACGTGAAGTCACTTATGTCATAGGTCCGCCATGATGTTACCCGCCGAGATGGTCCAAATTGCCAACCTCTTGATTGTTTGTTGCTCAATTGTTTCTCCATTTGGAATGTTACGCTCCATTAGCCATGAAGTGAATCGACGTTTGTGTTCCTTTGATAGCCATTCCTCTGTTTGCCCAGGGGTTTTGATCGCTTAGCTCTTCTATGTGTTGTGTGATCGAGGCTCCATTATCGAGAGTCGATGCATGATGCTATGATGCGCCTCGAGGACTACATTATAGTCTAATGGGATGAATGATTTCCGGCCCATCCTCCCACACCCATGCAGATGCGCCCTCATGTCGGGACGAAGGCAAACCTATTGCAATCGATCTTTTAGAAAATTATTGCAGAATGGACCTCCGGAATCAATGGCCTCTTCGGTAGTGTATCCCTCTATCATGGAGGCCTCGGGACGAGCACGAGTGGATACGCGTACCCATTCAAGTATTGACATGAAACGTTCATACGTCCACATCTCATGCGGTACATGGGACCCAAAGCCTGTATTTGTGGCACCAAATGCACGACAAGGTGTACCATTATATCAAAGAAAGATGGTGGGAAACACATCTCAAGCTGTGACACTGTCTCAACCGCGAATTCTTGAAGAGACTCCAACGGCTCTCGGTCAATTACCTTCTGAGATATCTCATTAAAAAAGTAGCATAACCGTGTGATTGCCATCTTTAAGAACACGGGGCTTATTGCCCTGATGGCAATAGGGAGAAAGGTTGTCAACATCATATGACAATCATGTGAGTTATAGTTGGTTATTGTAAGATCCTTCATTGACACAATGCTCTTAATGTTAGAGTAAAATCCCATTTGGAACTTTCAATTTCTTCAACCAAACACACATCGCATGTTTCTCATCCGTAGTGAGGTTGTAGCTTTGCCGCCGGGAGGTGATACTTTCCATTATCTAGCAACACCGGATGAAGTTCTGGTTTTATCTTTAAATTGACTGTGTCCTCGACGTGAACTCAGTCCTTCCTTTGTCTTACCCTTTATATCTAGCAACGTACCAATTATGCTTTCAAACACATTCTTCCGAATGTGCATACCATCCACCGCGTGCGTCGTATGTCAAGCTCTTTCCAATATGGCAAATACTTGAAGAAAATTGACATTTTCTTAAATGTAGCTCCGTGAGTTGGCTTCACAACCTTTCTTGCTTTTCCATCTTTTGTCTTCTTGCCAAATACAAACTTGATGTTCTTAACTATCTCATACACTCTTTGACCTTTACTATTACCCGATGGAGCAAAGTGGACTTTGTTTCGTCGTGATTGTCAAAGTATCTATCCATCTTTCGCAAGCGGTACCTATGTCCTCTCGATAAGAAACGCCCGTGTCTCATGTATACTATCTTGTTGGAGGCACCGAGGGACACATAAAAAGTTTCATCCAAGCATACTACACAACCGACCTTACCCTTGAACTGCCCCGACAATACAAAGAGACCTGGGTAATCATTGATCGTAACAAAGATAATTGCTCTTAGTGTGAATGACTCTTTTCAGGTATTCGTCCAACATGGCGACACTGTATCCCACAATATTCTCATTTCCTCCATTAATGGCTCCAAGAATACATCCATATCAACACCGGGTTGTGTAGGTCCAGAAATAAGAATGGTCAAGAAAAAGGTATTTGCGCTCACGCAACAAGTGTGGAGGGAGGTTGTAGATAGTGAGGAGCACCGGCCATGTGCTATGCGTGCTACTCTTTTCGGCGAAGGGATTCATTCCGTCGGTGCATAGTGCGAACCGAACATTTCTTGTCTCCTTAGCAAACTCGGGTGGTCAGCATTGAATTTTTGCCATTGCTTCCCATCGGCAGGATGTCGAAGCTTTTCCGTCTACTTTGTGCTTCTCGAAGCATGCCAGTCATAAGCTCGCAGATCTTCGTGGTTTGCAAACAAACACCGTAGATGATCAACTACCGGAAGATACCACATCACCAAATTTGGAACCTTTCTCCGGGCATAATAGTCTTCTTCTTCATTTTTTCTTTGTTGTAGAGTTTTGAACTCTGTTGGGTCTTCTTTTTCTTCTTCCCTTTGGAAAAGAAGTTGCATTCTCCTCTTGTAGGTAGTCTTTTTTAGTCTTGTACAGACTTGCACTACAATTTGGACAGTTATCCAAGTCTTTGTAATCACCTCGATATAAGATACGTTGGTTTTACGCAAGCGTGGATCTTCGGACACCCATAGTAAGCGGACTGATTAGCTTCTTTTGCATAGTAAGTGTTAGCGTGCACTTTGTTCTCCTTTGGAAGCATATCTCTAAGAGTACTCAACAATGCATCGAAGCCGGTATCGGACCATCCGTACCTAGCCTTCAACATCAACAACTTAAGCAATGCACCGTAATGTCGTGAACTCTTTGGTGCAACCCTTACTCTCATCGTATAAGGGGCTGGGCCGCTGCTTTTGCTCTAAGGCCTTCATCCCTTTCATGAAAAACATTGATGGATCCGTATGACGATGCAATAGTGCAGCCATCACCTGCGTCTTCATCCTCCATCCGAAGTTCTCGTTGGCGTCGGATCCTCCAACATTTGCATCATCATCATCGTGAACATCGGGCACAACATGTTTACTCTCTTGTGGACAATGGTGTTCGTCTCATGTCCGAACCGGTATACATCGTCAACAAGCATATCGGGCCATTGCCACCGAGACTCACGGGGTCTTGACTACATACATTGCAGAGCTTCCTCCCCATGCTTTGTCCAAATCAAGTAATCATTCATAAATCCTCGACAGACCACATGAGCCATGATTGGACTTGTGTCTTCAAAAACAACAAGATTTCTGCCTGCGGTCTGCGCAAGGACAACATATGTGCTTAAATCTCGTGTTCTCAATGCATGATTTTTAGTCGCATCGATAAACCTACGGACCTCAAGCAGGTAGGATGGATCTACTCGCCTAAGTTATACATCCAAAATACTCGTCCATTGTCACCTGTTATAGAGTTTAATATATTTAAATAATATAATCACTAAAAAGGAGACATTAATGTTCTCGTGATAATTAATAACAAACCTTAAAGATGATCAAGCAAACTCCTTTAATGGATTATAGATGAAAAGAACTCCTCGCTTGTATATTTCTCAAATAACACATGTCGGGCTACATATAGTTAAAACAACTAGTTAAATAAATACGCCTCTCAATAATAAATAAAGCAATAGTAAATATTTCAAGCATCATTTTATTAGATGAAATCCTAAAAACAAAAGGAAGACTAACCACTGCTTAATTTAACAAGATATAACTTAATAATTAAAGAGAAAATAATTTTTAATCATCAATATGACAAATAAACTAGTAACTAAAAAACACTAGACACAACTAAATGAACTAAACATAATAAATTAAAGCATCATTTTATTATATGAAATCCTAAAAAAATAAAGGAGGACTACTTAATGAAACCCAAATGAAAGCCTAACCACTGCTTAATTTAATAAAACAAAACTTAACAATTAAAGAGATACTAATTTTCAAGCATCAATATGACAAATAAACTAGTAATTAAAAAAAACTAAACACAACTAAATATAGTAAATTAAACCCTAATGAAAGCCTCACTACTACTTGATTTAAAAAAACTTAACTACATATTATATTAAACAAAATATAAGTACATAATTAAGCAAACACTAATTGCAAGCATCAATATAACACTTTAACTAATAATTAAATAAGAGTAACTAAAATTTAATGAAACAATAATTAAAAAATCACCACTAAAAAACATCACTAATTGCTAATTAAACTAAATATAACTAAATATTAAAATAAAGAAAAAACCCTAGAAAAATAGTGACTAGAATTATGGAGAAAAAAAAACCTAGCTACCCTTCTCTCTCTCACATGAGGTGAAACCCTAGATCTCAAATGTGGGTAGGATTGAGCAAGAATGGGGGGAAATGAGGCAAGAAACACATAAACTAACCTTTTTTAGTCACCTCCTCCGAAGAAATCAAGAGCAAAACCTCCCCCCCTTTATTTTAGTGAAATCGGACCTCCAAAGCTCTTCCATGGAAGAACTTGTCGAGCTACAGTTCTGTTGGCTGTGGTGGGGAGGAAGAAGGGGGGGTATATATAGAAGAGGATCATCACAAGGCGGTTAACTTAAGGAAACCGCCCGTGAAAATAGCTTTCATTTTCCTTTGGCGGTTGACATAAGGGAACCGCCGGTGAAAATGTTCATTAGCACTTGGCGGTTCCTTAAGTCAACCGCCGGTGTAAATGAAGCTATTTACACCGGCGGTTCTCTTAAGGAACCGCCAGTGCTAGCCCTTTCCACCGGGCGGTTCTAAAGCTGGGGCCCGCTTGTCGATTTCCAAATTGGCGTCTCTAAGCCAAAACCGCCAAAGTGAAAATAAATCCCTACCGTCAAGACAAATGCTTTGTGTACTAGTGTATGTATATCATTTTCTTTTTTTTTCTACACATCTAATGATATCAGTATATTTCTATATAAATTTGATCAAAGTTTAAATTATTGACTTATTATTATTTTATAATTGTATAAATATCTTTTGAAGACCGAGGGGAGCGATGGGTTGGAGTTACAGTTACTCCGATCCATCAACCATGCCTCTATGGTGTGCATTTGGAACGGAAGGAAAAGACAGCACAAGCTCTGTTTGCGGAGATCAAGGACGATCAAGGGCACTGCATATCAATGGTCATTAGCAGGAGGAAAGGCTCACAAGCCTATAATGGTTGATCAAGTGGGTAGTGAGTAGTTAGTTATGTAACACACACTAATACAGAGAAGATTGGTAGTGGCGGCTGTACAGACATTTTCACTGGCGTTTTTTGAACCCGTCGGTGGAAAAAGTCAGTGAAAATCATTTTTTTTCACGGGCGGTGATTTGAGAATTGTCAGTACAAATAATTTCCACTAGCTGTTTTTTTAAGAAATCCGCCAGTGTAAATCGATTTGTAGTGACGGTTTTATTAAGAAAACCATCACTACATATGCTTGTTTCGAAAATGTAAATCGGGTTTTAAAAATAGCAAACTAAAAACATTTAAAATTAGCAAACTAAAAAATAGCATGTCGTGGGATTTTTTTTCAGACGAGAATCGTGGCGCTTCGCAGTTGCTTGGATATGAACCGACCTCATCATCGCACGTAGCCTCCTCTACCACTCCACTTATCACTCACTTGTGTCTACATTAGAGTTTGTTCCCCACGTATTATCCTTAGCCGAGCATAAATTGATTGTTTGTGGCCTTAAATGAATTCAAATGAAAAAAGCTGTCAACTATAAAGTTTTATAACTTTTCAAGATCTACAACTTCTATTTTAGTAGTTTCTCCATCCGATGTTGTTTATAAAATTTGAATTTCAAATTTGACAAAATCAAACGTAGTTTTTCATGACAAGATGATTTCAAATGAAAAGGTTGTCAACTACGAAGTTTGATAGCTTTTCGAGATCTACAACTTTTATGTTGGTGGTTTTTTCACACGAGGTCATTTAAAAAACTCAAAAAATTAGTTTCAAACTATTTATCGTAGATTTTTAGTGGCGGTTTTGTTAAGAGAAACGTCACTGCAAATTTGATTGCAGGTTTTCAAATTATTTCTAGTGGCGGTTTTCTTAAGAAACCGCCACTGAAAATCTAATTTTCATTGGCAGTTTTCTTAACCGCCACTACAAATATATGATTTCTAGTGGCAGTTTTATTAAAAAAAACCGCCTGTAAAGATGTTTGATTTCTGCTGGCCAATATCAAGAGAAACCGCCACTAGAAATAAAAAAAATCCAATGTTGAGAGAAATAATTTCTGTACTAGCGACTCTATATAGCCTAGGCGGCGTGAGAATGCTGCTACTCTTCTCTTATTATAAATCAAAGCCGGGTAACCGGATCTTTTGACAACCTTGGCGAGCTGAGCTACCTGGCTATCTACTAGCAGCCTCTATTGTAATGCCATCCACCTAACCGAAGTACACTGAACCCAAAGGTTCCTTAATTGTGTTCCAGGTACATCTGGATCGGTGCAAGGAGATCAAGAAATAAAAGTTGCTCCCGATCAATCGATCACTACAAGCAAAGCATGCATGTACAAGAAGTTCTCGGTATCTTTTCATTGCTGAGAAAGTATTATTGCCCTACAGTTATGGGCTTGTTGTAGGCAGCAGCTAGTAAATTCCACGAGTGATCGAAACGAGATCTCTCTCCTCTTTCCAGGATTCCAAAAGGCCAAAGTGCTGTTCCATGCATGCATGTCCTGGGTGTTGGTATGTTTAAGTTTTATTTTCTCTTGGTTGTCAATTTTTTGACCCAAATCTCATTACATTAACTAATTTAGATTCCTAACTAAAATAAATAAATACTAGGAAACATATCCGTGCGTTGCAACGGGAAAAAAAAAAACATAAATCCACTCTCACACGGAGTTCTCTAGACTCCAGCAGTCCAACGCCGTCTTAGAGAGGTTCATGGATTTCTACAACCTCGGCAGGAATTGCTCGAGCACCAACTGCCTCACGCATATCCTGTAACACCTCCGGTGTTACGTTAACCAAAACCTGCCATGTCATCATGAGCACTGCATGAGCATTCATGATTAGAGAACCCTAATGTGAATAACTAAAATGAGTTTACAATTCTAGGGTTTGTTTGAGCTCCTTCATATCGTATGTGTATATGTATGTCATTAAACTTCACTTACAATTTTACTTTTATTTATAAAAGTAATCAATTAAAATCAACCTTGATGTTTGCAAGTGTTTGACTAACCCCGACTCACACCTCAAAACATGTTTTACAAGTCAATTATGCAAAAGAAGGAACTCAAGTTGCATTTGAAATTCAAATTCAACCCTAGTTAGAAATGGCTAAGTGTTGGAATTTTAATTTCATTTTCAATTTCTAGGAGCTAACCATAATCAATTTTCTAAATAAAAGTTGCTAACCATGGGCACCATTTCAAAGTATGAACTTTGTACTTTGAAAGTATTCCATTGGTTGGGTTTGAAAAGTACCACAACACAATTAATTAATTGCCTAAAGATTCAATTTGAAAATCCTTTTCAAAAGCTTGAAATTCGAAGCTTTTTTTACCCCTTTCTCAATTTCACCTCAAAATACTCAAAATTTGGGAAAACTCTAAAAATATAGTTTGTGCATCTCTTTGAGCTCTACAAGTTTGGTATATAAAGTTTTTCAAGTTTTTGAATGAAAATTGAAGTAATTTCAAAAGTTCTTTAAATTGGGGATTGTCCTCCTTTTTGATTTTAAACCCCAATTAAAAATCTATTCAGTTTCAGGGAAATCTTTCTAAATAAAAGTTGTAGATCTTGAAAAAATAGAACAACTTTTATTTTTGGATATTTTCATCTTTTATTCAAAATTTAAAAGTAATTTTGAAATCCCAAAGGTTGGAATTTAAACCCCTTTTTTAAATTCAAACTCTAATTTCAAAATTATTTGAAATCTAGCAAAACTTGTTAAATGAAAGTTGTAGAGCATGAAAAGTTGTATAATTGATATTTTGGAAGATTTTCCTGTTCAGTTCAATTTTTAGGATTAATTTTAAAAATGAAAAGGCAAGGTGGCACCGCTACGTAATGCACAGGGGGGGACACCTCGCTGGCGCCCATGCCGGCCGGTCGCCGCCGCCCGTGGCCGTTCAGCAGCGCCTTCCTGGTTTCCCACGCCACCAACCAGCTCACACGCCCGGCGAAGGCGCGGCTTGCTCGCCGACCTCCCCCTTGCCCTATAAATACCTCGGCCACCGTCGTCGTCGACTTTTTCTTCTTCTTTCTCCTCACCGGCCGCCGTGATTTCCCTGTCCAATTCACGCTCCACGCGCTGTCATCGCTTCCTCCATCTCGCCAGCAGCTCCGCCTTGATCTTGCGCATCCGCCGAGTCGGTTCTCGCTTCTGTTGGTCATCGGAATCGCCTAGACTCCGCCGTTCCTTCTTTTCCGGTCACCGGCCACCGCCGCTGTAAGCCGTCGCCGTTCATCACCCTCCGGCCCTGCTCCAGTCATTTTAAGGTGTCGCGTTAAGTTCGCCTTGGAGTGCTGAGCATGTTGGTACGCTCGGTTTCGATGGAGAAGCTCTGGGGAGCTCGGCCATCGCGGGCAGCGCGCCCGCGAGCCACCGTGGTCACCGCCGCGGGTGCTCCGGTGGTTGACCAAGGTTGTGTGGTAGCTCGCTGGGGTGCGGCATGGGGCGTAGAGTCCTTTGGTCGCCGGTGGCGCCGGAGAAGGCGTTGTCGGCGGGGAGCCGTCGGCCGCCGTGCCGTCGTTCTGTCGGCCAGGAGAGGAAGGAGAGGGAGAAGAAGAAGCCGACAGCCCGGCCCGCCCTTGTCGGCCGAGGAAGGAGAGGGAGGAGGAGCCAAGACAGACGCTTGCAGACGCGCAGGCCGAGCGGGCCGGGTTGGGCCTAGCTGGGCCGCACAAAGTGAAGTCCAGGGGGAAAGAAATGCCTTTTTCTTTTTCAAATTTAATTTCCCAATGCTGTTTTTCATCTTTTTTTGTTATAATTTAATTTGGGCAGATAAAATTTTACAAAAAAATATGTTCTGTGATCCTTGTGAAATGCTCGCCAAGGAAAAAAATACTAACCTCAGTTTTTCAATAACTTTAGTTTGTGCTATAAATTGCTCTTTTAATTAATAAATGCAAATTTTATGATTTTTAGTAATTAAAATATAAGTCCAAAAATCATGAAACTTGTTTTGTGTGCTAATTAGATGGTAATGATCTTAATTATGAAGTTTGATCATGTTTTGGCTAATTTTTGTTTTATGCCTAATTAATGCCTTGTTTTAATTAAAGTTTAATTAATTTCTAATTAGCAAGATAATTAGTGGCTTTCAACAACTGTAAAAATGGTTAATAAAGTAGTAATTAACCTTAATCACTCTTAGGATTGCTTGATTTTAGGATTAAGTGATGACCCTAGGTCATTAACCCTAATGACCTTCGACATTTTATGTTGATTGCGTATCGTTAGTCCGTCGTCGTTGACGCTAGTTATGCTTCCTTAATACAACTTTACCGTGAAGGAAAGTTGTACTCAAGATAGTTTAGTAATCGTTGCATCATTATCGCATGCTGTTTTTTATTACCGTATTGTAATCATGCATCTTTATCGTGTAGCCAGGTTGCCCGAGGAAGGAGTTAGTTCAACTCCCCTGTTTTCAAGCAAGTGATCGGTGGGGGAGAGGTTGGGTCTGATCTTACTAACTCCGTAGCTGATACTCACTTCGTCGAACCCCAAGGCAAGCCCCGGATGCATTTAAACATTTCCTTGTATTTCGAAAAGCTTTTGTATTTTATGTTAATGATATGATGCATTAGGTGTTAGGAGTTGTGTGATATCCTACTTTGATGTATTTACCGTACCTTGATATATTACCTTGGATACCTGTTTTGATTTCGAAATGCTTAGTATACGCTTAGCCCTGCTAATAGCATAGGTTTTAAGAAATGTTTCCAAAAGTGTGATAATGGTACCAACTTTTGAGAAAGTGATAAAACCTGATGTTTCTTATTGGTATCCCTTCACTTTGATCGGGTCAAGGGTATGCAACAAGGACATGATGAGTAACTCGAGACGTCGGTGGAGTGACTTACACCAGGATGGGTTAGTGCCCTGGTGTAGTGTCGTTCACTTGTGTCGGTTAAGGACCGTCCGTTGTTTGGCCCTGGGATCATGAGGTTATTGATAGTACTAGACGCATGCTAATGACGGTAAGCTCCCTTGTACCATCCATGGTGAGAACGGACAACCGGGACGGGCGTAGCATGTACCCACCCTAATGGGCGCACCGTGGAAAGAGACCGCGGCGTAGGGAGGTGGTGTACTGTACCCTCGTGGCTAGGACCCGTTCTGGTGTGGACAAATACAGGTGTGAGTTGATGTATGTAAGATGTTGGGTCCTGCATACATCGTGTGGCTAGGAAGCCCCAGCTGGGTATATAAAGCGATTCGAATCGTCGTTGCTCCATGATATGGGAGACTTGATCCAAGTCCCGGCATCGTAGTAATAATGGAAGTTATTGAGGTTGGAAAGTTTTGAACCTGTTACATGGATGACAAGTGTTTGTTATAGTAAGGACCGGCTTAGTCTCTTTTTGCAAACATATCTTTTAATCTTGCTAAAGCCTCACCTTGATTCCTATTAGCCAGTATTCCTGAGTCTTCTCCTCAATTTTTGGTCGGGTAAGTCTTGCGGAGTACTTTTGGTACTCAGAGTTTGTTAAATCCCTGTTGCAGGTGAACCGTCTGAACAAGTGTGCTATGGCCCCTGTTGTATGACGGTTATCGAGGAAGGATCTGCCAAAGAATAGGTTGTGTGACCCTTGGGCAGGGTATTTTTGTTGTGTGGTCCGTAATAAAGTTAAGTAATGATACTTCCGTTGTTTTGTAATAATAACACTCTTGTTTGTATAAGTTTTCTAAATGAGTTGTAAATTAAGTTATTGTAAGTCTTCCGCTACTCTGGTATTTTGTATGAAAAATGTTGTAATACTGTGATGTCTCTGTAAGTATCGATCCTGGAGGAATCGTGGTTTATCGGGTTTCACCCGACGGAACATTTTAAGTTATATGGTGTACAAGCATAGCCGACAGAGATCTTAGAGACAATGTCAGGTGCTTGTGAGCCCTATAATTTAGAAGGTTCTGCACATATCCTCTACGCCACGCCGTGTGTTTCCACAGACTTCCTAGGCTCCTAGGTCTCGGCGTCTCTAGTAAGCGTAGTGTCGCAGGACCGGTGCACTCTCGCGTTGAGCCTGTCACCATGGTCTCGGGCAGCCGGCTGCTGAACCAGGTCCTTGCCGCCCGCCGGTGTCGAGGCCCGATCGCACCGATTGTTGACACAAAATGTGGTGCATCGTGGCTCACACACAAAGAAGCCGAAAAAAAAAAAGCGTGGCTTCAATCGGGTGCTCGGGCGGTTTGAAATCCGAAAGCGTGCCAATCGGTTTGACCTGAAACCGATAAGGGATAAAACTGTTAAATACAAAACCGAAACTTCTTTGGATGAGACCGCATAGTTCCACATATACGGCCCCCGAAGCCACTTTACGACAACATACGACTATAGAAGGCATGCGCCAACATGCTCATAGATCTTTCGGCTAGTATAAAGATAGAACATGTAAAACGTTGTTTGCCGAATACGTACGCATGAGAAGACATGTTTGAACAAGTCAAAGCCGATCATGAGTTGAAGCATAACCAATCTCGGCAAACTAGCCGAATTGGGGTCCATGAAGGAGGAACAAACAAGCTAGCACGAATAAACCTATTAAAAAACTCATATCCGCCGCACGACACTTAGTTCTATCAAGGTTTAAACGCTTTTAACGTGCATGAACCCACAACATGTAACAACCTAGATTGATCTAATTCGGCTATGTAAGCATGTGATCTATCTATCACAATGATATGAAAGTAAGAACGTTTGAGAGCAAATAGATCTATAAAAAATAAAGAGCCGAAACTTATCAATCTAGATTGGACAAAATAGTGTTACGAATATATAAAACATTAAAAACATGCAACACGTGATAACTTAATGAATCTACTAGATCTTGCCATATCTAATAGAGCCGATAACTATCTTGCTTTGCTAAGCTATCAAGCAACGCCTGTCGCACGGCTATCTAGTCGAGATAAACAAAGCATAAGCAAAGACTTCTTGATTGTCAAGCAAACGTCTGCCGCACGGCCATCCAGTCGAGACAAACAAGACTACTTGCATCAACGTCTAAATCCACCGCATGATACTAGACATGATAACAAGGTTGTCGGCACTTACGGAGGTCGACGGATCGATAGCTCCTCTCGAAGAACTCGACGACACGACAAAGGACTCGAAAACTTGGCACGGGGCCGATTGTATTGATTTGGTTGTGTATATGTTTTTACAATGGTCGAGGGTTTATATTTATACCCTGGACAGAACACGAGTCCTAAAAGATTACGATTACAAAATATTAAGGAAAACTTCAAAAGTACGACGATCTTGGCTCTAATCTTTTTCGGAGTCCTCTATTATCACGGTTCTTTCCTTCTATTCGGCTTCTGCTTGCCACCTTTTGCTTTCCCGAATGGAGCCACCGCCTCTAAGGATAGCCGACCCGCGCGAACACTTGCCGAATCGCTTCGGAATTAGCCGACCGCCACGGGCGTTTGCCGAATGTTCTAAACACTTGCTTCCTCGCGAGCTTGCCGGGTACTGGCCCACCTGTCATCTTCTCAGCCTTTACCAAAATCCAGTGTTAACACATGCCCCCTCAATTTCAGGATAAAAGTGATTTTATTCCGAGATTGACCACAAACTCTCCTTCTCGTTTAGGTCAACACTGTTCAAACTCGCAGCCGCCGCTCGGAATCCGAATCTTCTGGTTCAGAATCAAACCAACCTCGAATCTTCAATGGCGACCCAGGACGGAGTTCCAGAGGTAATTTTCGTTTTCCTTCACGTGTTCGGCAACTCTCCAATCGATCTTTTGCTTTCTTTTGATTCACTTTTCTTCCTGTTGCATCGTTTTTGAAGGAATACAAGGATGAGATCTTGATTCCTTATGCCGCGAATCCCGATTCTTACTTTCTTGGACCGATGGGAGACCTTGATTCGACTGAATTCGTTGAGAAGGAAACTTTGAGGATCCCCTTCAAATCTGGAGTTACCCCGCCGAACCAATGGCCGAACACCTTCAAGACTTGGCCGTTTCCCCCAATTGCCGGATGGCGAGATTGGTACCGGAGGATTTTGAACAAGAGCAGCAGTCATTGGGAATCCCAAGATATTCAGCATTGCTTAGAGTTATCTCTATCAGAGACGCCTAGGAACGATTCCCTTTTGATAGCAGACCCGACCACTTCGGGTGCGATGCCGCTAACGCCTTCATCTTCGGCCATGATCCAATGTCTTTCACTCTGGCTGACATTTTCATGATGACTGGCCTAAATGTGACAGTGCCAGTATACCCTTCCAAGTACAAAAGCAACAGCAGCCAAAAGGCGGTCAAGTCAGGAGGTGGATGGGCCAAGTATATCCAAACTTATATGTCATCGGTGTCAGATCGACAAGGAATATAAGGCTTTCATGAACATGTGGCTGTGTAGATTCATCTTTCGTGGCAAATCTAATGAACTAACCCCGAATCACATGGTGATGGCCGAAGAATTAGCCTCCAGTATTCTAATACCTCTGGGCAAGTATCTCTTAGGGGCGCCTATCATATGATGCATCGGATCACTGCCCGGATGCGCCATCATGGAGAAATTTATTGTGTAAATAGCCCCCGGTGGTTGGTTCGGATGTGGTTACAAATTGTACATGCATCAAATAGTCTCTCAGAGATCTCCATGACTTGGGCTTCCCTTCAGTCAACTATGCTGAAGATGGTACAATAAAAGAGAAAGCTTGTCAGACATATGGAGAAGCAGCATCCTCTATCATCATTGATATTAACATTGGCCATCTTTTCAAGCTGTTCTTCAAGGGTTTTGACAATGTGATCTGGCTCCCTTATAGGGAAAATAAAGATTTGACTCTCCCCTGCAAGTTTAGCTATGAAACTGGCTGCTCAGACCAAGTGTCTACAGAAATTTTCAATTCCTTCATCAAACCTTGCACCTTGCCAGCTGAATTTCATCATAGGAGAATGCTGCACCCTACTTATGAATTCTATAACCCAAACATAGTAGCCAGACAATTAGGATGTGGTTAGCTACCCCCAAGACTGTTCTTCTCCAAAACTATAAGGCCCAGGGAGAAAATAGGAGATGACATAGAAGCCAAGAAAGTTTTTGAGCTTGGATGAGAGTTACCAGCATATGAGCCTTCTCCTCTTGGACTGATAGATGCTGCCCATCCTCTGTTTGTTTCCTGGTGGCAAGAGTGGCGTGCCCATATCTTCAACATACCAGTGCATCCTCTATGCCAAGACGCAAGCTCGGTTTGCTTTCGACAAAGTGAGGTAATTCCCTTGTACCCATAATTTTCCCCGCTCTTGGGTTCATTCCTTATCTTAATATTCTGCTATTTACAGGACATCGAGCCTATTCCTCCCTCCAAAGTGGTCCAATACTATCAAGCTAGACCTAACCCTACCTTGGGATATAATGCTCCAATTTTGGCGGCTTTTATAAAAATCCCTGCAATTTTAGGTACAACATCTTCAAAAGGAGAGAATAAAAAAAAGGCTCCTATTGGATCGGACAAGGATATCACCGTGTGATCAGGAAGCCAAGATCCAAGAAAGCCAAACTGCTTCCTAAGGTATAATTTTTACCAATCCTTATTTTGGCAACAATATCGTGCTCATCTCCTTTGTTTGTAGCCACAAGTTAGATCTTTGAGGTCAGCCAATACTTCAACAACTATTGAAATCTCTTCTCGGGCCTCTGCTAAACATGCAGAAATCCACGAAGCCATTGGCAACATTGGTAAAAAATTGTCTAGTTGATTATTTCTCTTCTTGTATCAGGCTTACCTACAGCACTTATATTTTGCTACTTTGTGCTCTTAGAAACAGATCAGCTTTTGAACAAGATGGCAGAAGAACCTTCCCCTCATCATGCTTCAAGCTCATCATCTCTGGGCATCTAGTTAAGCCCTCAATCAATCCAGGGCAGAACTCAAACTGAGGAAAACCCTACCCAAAAGGTAATGCCTTGCCTTACTAATTTCTTTAGTAAACTTGATCAGTCGGCTAACAATTTTTTCCTTAAGGATGATGTTGGCATTTCAAACGTCACTACTAAAAAGCAGAGATAAATCCTACCTCTAGCAATGACCCCTTTAAATGGTCGGTTTATAATTACTTGTCATTAGCAACTAGCCACTCTTGAATTACTAACATTCCTAAACATGAAGTAGGTTGTCATCCCCAATTATATTGCTAGGAAATTAACATAGATTTACATTGTACTATTGTGACTAGGCAGATAAAATATATGAATAAGATATGAATGTAAACTAATGGGTTCTGCAAGCGGACAGATAATTATACCGTTGTAGCATTTTACCTAGGAAAGTCTCTAGGTTGTCGATTTATAATTATACCTCTGGGAAAGCTATGTAATAAACTATTATTATTATATTGATGAGAAACTATATAGACATGATAAACGTTATTACCTAAGTCTTATACTCTAATCGTAACAGGCAGAGGTCACAAGATAAATAAGAATAAATATGGGTGATAGCATAATCATCAAGTATCAGAATTAAGGATAATCATCAGAGCATCTTACTAGTCATAATCATAGCTAGCCATTTGATAAACTAGGAAAATAGGTCTACAACTACGTCAATTGAATAACTCTAATTAGTGCAACTATATCTAGTAATCATTGCTAAGTCAACCCTAAATCATCATTGCATGTAAAGAGGCATCAACTAATGAGGGTATTAAGACCTAAGTCACCTTCGCATGACCGTGCCCATGCTAGTCCTATATACGGGGGGTGGACTACAGAGAAACTAACGTAGCTGTCACCTACGTAGACTACCACACGTCCCGGCATATCAGGGTGCACTCGCAGATAAACAAGACATCTAGACACCACGTCTACATATCGCCTATCATCTACCCATTGTACATATGGATAAACGCTATACAAGCAATTACATGAATTCAATAAGATCAAAGTAACTAAACTAGACATATAATCAAAGTAGACAATGACTATTGCAATTAAGAACATATGAATCTATTTAGAGTAAAGTCTCCCTAATCCGAATAATGAATACAATAAAGTAATTAAGAACTAGATCTATTACCGAACTCGCTCGCTCCGGCCGGGCGCGCTTGGGCTCCAGATCCGATGAAGAACTAGATCTCCTCTACTTCAAATCTAGCTAGCTAATCCTATGAACTAGAAGGCTCTTGATAAACTTGAAGGCTCTTGATGCTTGACGGCTTGAGGCCTTGATGAATAATGAATTGGCTCTCTCTCCGGGGGGTCTACCCACATATTTATAGTCCGGTGGGATGCTTTCGTGCGCCGCAGGATCAAACCGACGTAACGTAGGGCCGAGATGAACCCTTGGAGGCGGTGGAGGAACATTCGAAGGGGGGAGCCAAACCCTAATAGGGGCGCCGCCCGCCATGGTGGGGCCGGTCGGCCCCACACGGCGGCCGCTGGCCCCCTGCTCCTTCCGGTGTCTTCTCGGAGTCTTCCCGAGTCTTCCCGTGATGTAGTCCCGTGGCGGATAAGTTCCGTGGTTATTTTGCACTAGAATCTCTCTTTTTCAGACTTTTTCGAAATCACCCTAGAAATTACAGAATATGCTAAACTCGTGGAATTTGTCAGATAAAGCCCTAGACTAGTGTGTTTTCTTGTTTTCCTTTGGGTAAAAAGCCTTAGTAAAAGTTGACGCTAACAGGTGTCAACAGATGACACCAAGCCGACTGTCAGCTACTCCTTCACCGTTGAGGAGTACATTAGTGAAAAAGGTGAAGAGGCTACATCACAGCAGAGATTATCATTAGAGAATTAAGCTTGGCTAAAGAAAATAGCTCTCTTATTGACCAAGGACATAAATATCCTAGTTCAAGATGCAGACCAGATAAGGGACCTTGTCGAACTCATTGACCAAGAAATTCCTCCCACTCTCAGGGCTCCCCTAGAATCTGCAACTCATCTTGACAACCATTTTGCTATGGTCAAGAGAGCAAGCAAGAACATAGCCTCCAGAGCTGCTCTGCAGAATGATAATCTGATGAAAAAACAACAAGCCAAAGAGCTGCATTCTCAGATTCAGGCTGCTAAACAATCCTTGGCAACTCTGGAGCCTGAACTGGAAACTATAGAGGAGGAAAAGGCTAGACTGGAAGCTCAATTGGTTCAATTGAATGCAAAAATCCAGTCTCATAAAGATAAAATCGCCAACCTGCCAAATTCCATAGATGCAGCCAAAATAAAGATAGCATTTGTCATCAAAGAGAACCAACAGATCAAAATAAAGCTCACCAAGATTCAAGGTTCTGAAGATGATGACAAGAAGGTGCTAGATGATGTTAGCCGAATTAGGACTGAGGCCATAGATGCAATTAAATTGTTCCTGGGCGAGTAAAGTATTGGCTTGTAATACATTCAAATGTAGCATACTGTATTTCTGAGCAATTGCATTTCCTTTCATTCTCTGGCTTTTACATTTCTGCCTTATTGGAAATATAGCCGACTGCCTTTAACTTCCCGATTAGGAGAATAGCCGATTCTCTCTTGAAGCGATGATTTTTGATTTAGCCGAACCCGGCCCAGTCCGGTAACGGCCCACAGGAAGGAAAACCCTACTTCGTCGCTTGGGATACTCCGAGATATACGCCATGATCCCCCACTTTGGCTTATAAATAAGACCCTCCTTCAGCCTTCATCGTCATCTCTAATCAAGCACTTTCATCGCCATCTCTTCGTTTCTCTGCCCAAATCAATCTAGAAAGAAATCTAGCTTCCCAGAGCACCTATGGCGAACAACGACGATCGTGGTAAGCGCCCTGCTGAGGGAGAGGCAGAAGGAAGCCGAGCACCACGCCACCAACGCCATGGGTGAGAATCGATCTCTTGCCCCCTTGCGGTTTATTCCTCCTGTTAATCTTCCCCGATTTTAACTCCTTTCATCTACTTAGGGCGAGGGTCATCACCGGCCAATACCATCTGCTTCCTCCGATGACGGTGACCCAACCGGCACTTACGACCACCCTGTTCATGTCTCTGGCTCCTCTAGTTCGTCAAGCTCCTCCGAGTCCGACAACTCATACAACCCCAACCCTTGGGGTCCGGCGGAATCAGAGGGAGAAGATCCTCTGTACGTCCATGAGGAGGCGCTCACCTTTCGCAAGGAGAGGGACGAGGCCCGGAGGGAACTTGGCAACGTCTTCAAGCAGCTCGGCATTGAGCAAGCCGAGTGGGAGGACCAGCGCAAGCAGTTCTACGACGCCATCACCGATTCGACATTTCTACATAGATTTCCTTCTTGATTTCTTCTATTTCTTGACTCATTTCTCCTCTGCTCAGCACTCTCTGCGGAGAATGAGCGTCTGAAGGCTGCGGCAAACAGGATCGCTGACAAGGTGAACGCCCAGGGGGAGACTGCCGAGGCACGCCTTGATACTGTGGACGGCCGTGTTGATCAGGCCGTCATCCAAGGTGTACACCTTGGTGTTTCTCTCGGGCTGGCGGCAATGTCTTCCTACACTGGTGAAGACTACTCTTTTCAGCTAGTCGGCTTCTCCGGCGGGCCTCCAGAAGACATCGAGAACATCAACGAGCAGTTGGAGCTCTACGAGGACCACGCCGCTGCTATCACCCAGTCTACTAATGCTCAATTTGTCCTCAACAAACTGTTCCAGGAGTAGTTTGTATTAGGATGGATTGATTGTAAATAAATTGTCTTCTGAAATGTGCTTGTTTATGATTTACGTCCCGAATGCCGAATAGATATCTTGGCATTTCCTAAATCAGCGCTACCCCGAAGGATATTTCCCGAACGCATGACGTCACCTTAGTCGATTAGATCTTAGTCTTGCGTTGCAACCGATTTGACATGTCGCCAAGTATTTTCATTCAAGGCTTCACTTTTTCTTTTCCCGATAAACCAACTGCATGTAAATACCGAAGTCACCTCTCCCGTAGTCCATTCGGTTATGCGTAGAGATATTTTTGTACTAAAGGCGTCTGAACAGTATCGGCTATTTTTAGTTTCATAATTTTTTGAACTAAAGGCGATGTTCCTTCATCGGCTATTCACATTTGACTTCTAACTCCTTTTCATGAACCAACTTCAACACGGGGATAGTATTTCTTAAGGAATCTTCCATTGATAGCTCGCAAATTCCTCTCCGAACAAAGTTTTTGATATATATGCGTTGCCGGTACACACTTTATTATCCGAAAGGGTCCTTCCCAATTCGGAGACCATTTGCCGAATGCCCTATCCTTCGTTCCGATCGGCAATATAGTTTTCCAAATCAAATCACCTTCTCGCGAATTGCTTCACCCTAACTTTCTTGTTATAATACTTGGCAACGCGTATTTTGTTTTTCTCAATATTTTCTAGCGCCTTGAGACGAATTAAATGCAAATCTTCCAATTCATCCATCATTAGACTTTTATAGTCTTCTTTTTCTAAATCTTTTTGCAATATAACTCGTCTTGAACTTGATCAGTAACTCCCATGGTAAAACAAACATGATGCCCATAAACCAACTCATAGGGAGACGCTTGAATAGACCCATGACAAGCCATTCGGTAAGCCCACAAAGCTTCATTAAGAACCAAATGCCATCTCCTTGGTTTCTCATCAATTTTCTTCTGGATGATCTTAATCATAATCTTATTTGATGCTTCTGCTTGGTCATTGGCTTGTGCATAATAAGGAGAACAATTATACAACTTAATCCCCATGTCTTCGGCAAAATCACAAAACTCTGAAGAAGTAAACTGAGTCCCTTGATCAGTTGTTATAGTTTGAGGGATTCCAAACCTGTGAATTATATGTTCCTTAACAAAACTGATCATGTTCTTCGATGTAACTTTCTTCAAAGGGATAGCTTCAACCCACTTGGTAAAATAATCTGTGGTCAAGAGTACAAACTTATGTCCTTTGCTAGAAGGAGGATTAATTTGACCAATCAAATCTATGCCCCATCCTTTGAATGGCCAAGGTTTGATTATCGGGTTCATAGCAGATGCTGGGGCTTTTTGAATATTGCCGAACTTTTGACAATCTTGACATCCCTTATAGTATTCAAAACAATCCTCTAGCATGGTTGGCCAGAAATCACCAGTTTTTCTAATTATCCACTTCATTCGGTAAGCCGATTGATGTGCACCACATAATCCTTCATGTACTTCATACATCATCTTTTCGGCCTCTTCTTGATTTAAGCATCAAGTAATACCCCATCTATAGATTTGTAATATAATCGATCGTCAAGAAGCACGAACTTGAGGGCTTTGTATATCGAGCTTTTGAGAAACCTTCTGTGATGGATTTCTTAGATAATCGGCAATCTCGCACCTCCAATCACCAACCACTTGATCAGCATTGGAAACATCCTTATCCATAGCAAGAATTTCTTGATTTTCACGATATCCGGAAGCGACCTTAGCTAACTTATTTGCTTCTTCATTGTGCCCCCTAGGGATATGATGCAAGATTACTACACGAAAACTTTTCAAAAGCTCTCGGCACTCTTCATAATATTCCTTTAATACGTCATTCTTGCATTAAATCTTGGCGGTTAAGCGGTTAATCACCAACTCAGAATCCCCACGGATCTCGACGACCCACGGCTTTTATCTCCACAAGAAGTCGAAGCCCTCTAAGCAATGCTTCATACTTCGCTTGATTATTAGTAACATAAAATTCAATAGGAATGGCATATTCAAAAGTTACCCCCTCGCGGAGAAATCAAGAAAATACCGGCACCACCACCTTTGTTCTGGGATGAACCATCGAAGAATAAAGCCCAAGGTACAATGCTTATCATCTCAATGGAAAGATCATGGTGTTGGGTAATAAAATCAGCAATAATTTGGCCCTTTACCGCCTTTGCCGATTCATATTTCAAATCGAATTCGACAAGACCAAAATCCACTTGTCAATTCTTCCATTCAAAATTGGCATTGATAACATATGTTTTATTACATCAAAACTAGAAACCACCACGCATTCGGCATTTAACAACAAAGTGCCAAAATTTGGTACATGAATAATACACACACAAGCAAAGCTTCTCTCAGAGCCGAATACATTGTTTTCGGATCTAGCAACTTTCGGCTAAGATAAGCTATTATTCTCTCTTTTCCCTCAAATTCTTGCATGAGGGCCGATCCTATCGTTAGGCTATCGGCCGCCACATACAACTTAAAAGGCTTGTCGAGTTGTGGAGGTACCAAAGACGGGTGGCGTCTTCATGTACTCCTTGATCTCATCAAAAGCCTTACGTTGTATGTCACCCCATACAAATTTTTGATCTTTCTTAAGTTTCAATAGTGGAGAAAAAGGTAAAACTCTCTCCGATAAATTGGATATAAATCTCCTTACAAAATTAATTTTGCCAAGCAACGATTGTAATTTCGTAAGATTGGTTGGAGGGACAACTTTGTCTATTGCTTCCATGCTCTTTTTTCCAACTTCAATCCCTCCTTTATGAACTAGAAATGCTAAAAACTCACCAGCCGAGACTCTAAAAGCACACTTGTTTGGATTCATTTTCAAACCATGTTTCCTAGTGCATTCCAGAGTCTTTCTTAAATCGGCTAAATGTCCTTCATGGTTCCTAGACTTGACCACCACATCATCGATGTAGATCTCCACAATCTTGTCGATCAACTCGTGAAAAATATAATTCATAGCTCATTGATAAGTTGCACCGGCATTTCTTTAACCCGAATGTCATGACTATCCATTCAAACAAACCAATATGACGGGGCATCTCAAGGCTGTCTTCGAGATATCTTCTATTGCCATAAAAATTTAGTTATAAACAGCATTTCCGTCCATAAAGCTAATGACTCATATCATATCCGGCCCATTGCGTCCACCAAACAAATCGGCAAGCGGCATTGGGTATCCGTCCATTGGAGTAGCCTTATTAAGATCTCTGAAGTCTATACAGACCCTCATCTTTCCATTCTTCTTGTATACTGGAACTATACTTGAAATCCACTCCGCATACCTGCATGGCCGAATGAAGTCCGCTTCTAATAATCTTTAAATCTCTTTCTTCACATCGGCCAATACCTCCTCTTTATAAATCTTTCATGGAGGTTGTTTATAGGGACGATATCCGGGCTTAATAGGTAATTGATGTTCAACAATAGAACGATCCAATCCGGGCATCTCTGTGTAATCCCAAGCAAAACAATCTTTAAACTCTTTTAGAAGATCTATCAATTGTAATCTATATTCTGGATCCAAGTTTTTACTAATGTACATCGGCATTGGCTTAGTACCATCACCAACATCTATCTCTTCCAACTTGTCGGCCGACATAAAACCACGACCTAGCTTTTCTTTGTTGCCATCGATTGGATTACCCATTAAAAATTACTGTGGCAGCCGACTGCTTGGATCGTCTGTTGATCCCTGTTGAAGACATTCACAGGACCTTCTCCCCATATTTTTCCGGAGAAACAATCAATGCCATCATATTCCCAATAAGCAGGTTCCGTAGCAGCAACACTTACGGAATCATCAGCGTGAACAACTTCAATATCATCTCCAACCCATCGAATAAGAATCGGTGCATGGTTGAAGGAATGCAAAGAATTGGCATGAATCCAATCTCTTTCTAGAAGCAAACCGTATGCCCCCTTGCCATCGATGACAAAGAATGTAGTGATCAAAGTCTTTGACCCAATCATCAACTCGACATGCACGGCTTCACGGGTATCAGAAGGATTACCAGCAAAGTCTCTGAGAACCATGTCGGTTTTTAGCAAGTCTTCACCTGTCATCCCAAGTTTCCTGAAAGTAGTGTATGGCATGATGTTGATAGCAGCTCCTCCATCAACAAACATTTTAGTCGAGGCTTGCCGTTGACGTATCCTTTCGAGATAAAGTGGCTTCAAATGATGATATTTGGGCTGGTTTACCAAAAATCGTCCTGCTGTGTCAAGACAAGTCGTGCCATCAAATCTTGAAACTCACTTTCGTCAAAATCGGAGTACACTTCCTCTTGAACATCCTGGCCTTCGGGACCTATGAACTCTAATGGAAGGAAGAAGGCCATACAAGCATCAGCCGAAGGACCGCGCTCATCGGGCTTCTTCTTAGGACGCCACATCGTCCTTTCTCAACGGTGCTTGTTTCAACTCTTCGTTCCTCAAACGCTGAACTCTTCTTTTTGCCTCTTTCTCGGTCCCCGGAGGGCACCACTGCCCTTTCTGCCATACATACTCATGGGGGCCTTCCTCTCCATTGTATCCCTTATAATGAATCCAACTTTGATCTGCAAATCTTTTCCTTTGCTGATTCTCGAAACTATTTATTTTTAGCCACCGATCGTCCTCAGGAAATTGTGTTCCAAGTCTTTCATGGACGGGACGGCGGTTGACTCGAGACTACCTATACCCTGAGTATTGATCACTGCATTCAGGGCAATTGTTTCTAGCAGGCAGTTTTAAGCCTTCATTCCAACAATCTTAAAGAATGAACAACCCCAATGAGACTGCTCCTGTTCTCTCATGTATTCTTCTTGTTCCCTTCAATACACCTCTTCTTCATATCTTCGGCGTTCTTCCATAAACCTTTATTCTTCGTAATACTCCCTCTCTTGCTGCCTCTGCCATTTGTTCAGTAAAATACGTGATGTAATCCTAGGCTTAGAAGTTTCACCTCTTTCAGTTCGGTTATTCTTGAACCGGACCTTTTGCTTCAGCTCTTCACTTGTGATTTGCTGATCAGGGTCGACAGTACCGTTCTTTTTTGCTCTGTCGGAGGTTAACACTTTTACCTTGCCTTTTCCTTTAGGGTCATTCACAGAGACCATATTCATGGAGAAAGAAATCATATTCTGAGGAAAAGGCTGCCCATCAATCTTCATCTTGCCATCAAATTTCAAATGTCCCTCCTGAATGGCCTTCTGAATTTGTACTCTGAACACTCGGCAATCGTTGATGGAGTGAGAATTAGTGTTATGATAGCCACAATACCTTTTGCCTTTCACTCCTTCAGGGCGCAGCATAGGATGTCCTTCTGGTAACTTGATGCGTCCTTCCCTTACTAACAGTTCAAAGAGCTTGTCTGACTTAGACACATCAAAGTCATAAGTTCTCTTTTGTTGCCTCAACCAGCATTGACTAACTTGAGTAGGCTCTTTTGCCCAAACCAGTTCAGCTGCGGCTATCTCATCATCATCATCATATTCAGCCGCTTCTTCCAGAAAACTTTGATACATTTCACTAGCAACATTGCCCTTTTGGAAGCGGTTATCTCTCTTGAACCCTTGGGCTTGATTACTCATAGCTGTCAATCGTTGTGAAAGTTGACCAAGGTCATCAAACTCCATGCCGAATAGCTTTTCTCGACATTCTTTTGCATGTTCGCTATCGCCATCCCTGGCAACTGATCATCTGGTAAGTTTAGAGAATAGCAAAGGTTCTTGGTTTCTCTGAACCTGCGAAGATACTCCTGTGGTGTCTCATTAGCTTTCTATCTCAAACTCATGAGGTCAACCAGCTTCTTCTCATTAGTGCCCGTGAAAAAGTATGAATGGAACTTCTGCTCCAATTCTACCCACGTACCAATAGAATGAGTTGGCAAAGACGTAAACCATGTGAATCTTTGGTCCCGTAAGAGACAACGGAAAATACCGAATCCTCCAAGCTTCATGCGTAGAAGCTTCCCCAAGCCGCATCAAGTACCGACCGATATGCTCTATGGTGCTAGTATCATCTGGCGAGAAAACTTGGTCAAATTTGTTGGAGGCTTCACCCTTGGAGGAAGTGCCACTCTATTGTACCATTCGGATAAGGAGACTTGTATGAATAGGGACTGATTTCTCGGCTTTAGGCGAACCGATTCTGCATCATATCACCATCCTATGCATGATGATATCAATGCTTGAATTTGGAGTTCCCCGCTTTTTGCCTTCCGGAAGGTAGTCCCGATGCACTCTTGTATCCTCGGATTTGGTAAAACATCAATAGCACTATAATCGGTAAATTTCGATATCCATCTCCATAATATTCTTTTGCAATCTATTTGTATTGGGAGATACTCGAAAGGCGATGGTGGTACATCTCTGTTGTACCAAATGTCACTGGCCATAGGTAGGAGGCTGTAGTTTTTCATTGGGAGCTGGTCCACCTTTGTTTGAACCAGATGCTCCATCATCTCCAGCAGGCTTTTCTTGATACTTTGGTACATTGAAGAGTGTTGGTCCACGGATTGGGCCAATATTTTCCTCAAAATACTTATCGGCCGTTGGACCAAAAGTGCTAACCATGATTGCCCGAAAGGTGTTCAAAAAAGCTGTATGGTGATTTGTCATAGTTTCTCCCATAGCTCTGTAGACCAACTCTGACATCTTCTGAGCATCCTCCTCTTCGGTGTAATCAGATTGGTGCGGAAGAAGAACCCTCGGCAATGATTATTTTTGGAACACTTTGTTGCTCTTGTTCTTGGAAAAGGACATTAAGCACTTCTGCTGAAATTGCTCACATGCTTGCTGCACCAATTCCCTTAAGTTTTCCGGCAACTCATCCATGGTCACATCTAGAACGTGATCGTTGTTGATTTCAGGCATCTTGAACTGCAAGTGGTCCCACCGGGCGTGCCAAAAAGTGTGTTGATACAAAATGTGGTGCAATCGTGGCTCACACACGACAAGCCAGAAAAAAAAAGCGTGGCTTCAATCGGGTGCTCGGGCGGTTTGAAATCGAGAAGCGTGCCAATCAGTTTTGAAACCGATAAGGGATAAAGCGTTAAATACAAAACTGAAACTTCTTTGGATGAGACCAGGACGGTTCCACATATACGGCCCACGAAGCCACTTACGGCGACATACGGACTATAGAAGGCATGCGCCAACATGCTCATAGATCATTCGGCTAGTATAAAGATAGAACGTGTAAAAACGTTGTTTGCCGAATACGCACGCATGAGAAGACATGTTTGAACAAATCAAAGGCGATCATGAGTTGAAGCATAACCAATCTCGGCAAAACTAGCGAATTGGGGTCCATGAAGGAGGAACAAACAAGCTAGCACGAATAAACCTATTAAAAACTCAAGATACGTTGTGCGACACTTAGTTCTATCAAGGTTTAAACGCTTTTAACGTGCATGAACCCACAACATGTAACAACCTAGATTGATCTAATTCAGCTATGTAAGCATGTGATCTATCTATCACGATGATATGAAAGTAAGAACGTTTGAGAGCAAATAGATCTATAAAAAAATAAAGAGCCGAAACTTATCAATCTAGATTGGGCAAAAGAGTGTTACGAATATATAAAACATTAAAAACATGCAACACGTGATAACTTAATGAATCTACTAGATCTTGCCAAATCTAATAGAGCCGATAACTATCTTGCTTTGCTAAGCTATCAAGCAACGCCGCCGCACGCGCCATCTAGTCGAGATAAACAAAGCATAAGCAAAGACTTCTTGATTGTCAAGCAAGCGCCGCCGCCACGGCCATCCGATCGAGACAAACAAGACTACTTGCATCAACGTCTAAATCCACCGCATGATACTAGACATGATAACAAGGTTGTCGGCACTTACGGAGGTCGACGAATCGATAGCTCCTCTCGAAGAACTCGACGACACGACAAAGGACTCGAAAACTTGGCACGGGACCGATTGTATTGATTTGGTTGTGTATATGTTTTTACAATGGTCGAGGGTTTATATTTATACTCAGACGAGAACACGAGTCCTAAAAGATTACGATTACAAAATATTAAGGAAAACTTCAAAATCTTTTGCCCAAACTCAACTTCTTTTATAAGATATAAAAATAATAAATTTCAAGCCGAGAAGTTGTCCGTATCGATCGATTTGGAATTCAAGTTTTGACGAACGAAGAAAACTTTCATTACTTGGACAGGGCCTTCGTAAATAAAGCCCCATAGAGAGTTATCTATAACTCCTATAATCTTAACCCCCACTAAGTAATTCTCTTGCTTCTGATTGGTTGAGACTTCAAAAGTGATGTCAGCTGACATCATCAATGGAGTTACCTCCACTAAGGTTCATTTATCTCCCACTAGCTTTTTCTTTTGAAATAGAAAAAAAAGTCATAGCACCTAAACCAAGTATTATAATTAAAATCCAATTGCACCATAGTATTTCTCACAATAAACTCTTCAAAACAAGACCCCACATGGATATATTTTAATAATTTAAACCGTTTCTAAGAAAAAACCCGTTTCTAAGCAAAAACCTTGCAAAACTACATATCACATGGATTACATATGGTCCTTCGAAAAATACATAATTTTATGAAGGAAAACTCCTAAAATTTGAGAGGGGGATGACCCTCAGGTATAGTAGGGGTGGGGGTTCGGGTAGATGAGATTTGGGTGATGCCCAGTTCAAATAATCTATACCATGTATGTCAGTGGATACAAGCTCCGCAATTGACCTACTACATCCATATATATGTATTTACTAATTCATAGTTTCGACCATTATAAACTCCTTATATTTCTACTTCATACCGCAAAGAACAGCGGCGGGTATACTAGTATTATATATAATCATGTCTATAGAATCCTACACAAAGACGTTTGTGTTATGGCTTGTATCTTGTATGCACATATGTGTACAACATAAACATGCAATCAATTATAACATGGACACGCAGTCAGTTGATGTGCCGTGTTTGAGGAGGAATTTGATTTGATTTGATTGGACTGTGCGTCAGTTAAACCTCATGGAGTCCGAATGATGAACCAACGACACCTTAGAATTAGACTCCATCTCGATCATCGGTAGGTGCAACCTACTCGAATTCGTATTCATATGAGCATAGATCATATAAAGCTGAACAGTTTAGAGGAGGTGGACTAAAAAAAAAATAGATAGACGAAAAAAATAGATGGACGAAAAAAGATGGACTGAAATTTTATCTTTTTATTATTAGGTAGAGAAATATAAAATAAAATCAAAGTTGTGGTCTAGAATTACAGTAAGTATTCCCTCCATTTCAAAATATATAATGGAGTTACCTCCACTAAGGTTCATTTATCTCCCACTAGCTTTTTCTTTTAAAATAGAAAAAAGTCGTAGCACCTAAACCAAGTATTATAATTAAAATCCAATTGCACCATGGTATTCCTCGCAATAAACTCTTCAAAACAAGACCCCACATGGATATATTTCGATAATTTAAACCGTTTCTAAGAAAAAACCTGTTTCTATGCAAAAACCTTGCAAAACTACATATCACATGGATTACATATGGTCCTCCGAAACATGCATAATTTTATGAAGAAAAACTCCTAAAATTTCAGGAGGGAGATGACCCTCAGGTATAGTAGTGGTGGGGGTTCGGGTAGATGAGATTTGGGTGATGCCCAGTTCAAATAATCTATACCATGTATGTCAATGGATACAAGCTCCGCAATTGACCTACTACATCCATATATATGTATTTACTAATTCATAGTTTCGACCATTATAAACTTCTTACATTTTTACTTCATACCCGCAGCAACGCGTGGGGCATCCTACTAGTATTATATATAATCATGTCTATAGAATCCTACACAAAGACGTTTGTGTTATGGCTTGTATCTTGCATGCACATATGTGTACAACATGAACATGCAATCAATTATAACATGGACACTTGATCAGTTGATGTGCCGTGTTTGAGGAGGAATTTGATTTGATTTGATTGGACTGTAAGGCGTCGCCTAAACCTCATGGAGTCCGAACGATGAACCAACGACACCTTAGAATTGGACTCCATCTCGATCATCGGTAGGTGCAACCTACTCTAATTTGTATTCATATGAGCATGGATCATATAAATCTGGATAGTTGGGGAGGTGGATCAAAAAAATAGATGGACGAAAAAAGATGGGCTTAAATTTTGCCTTTTTATTATTAGGTAGAGAAATATAAAGTAAAATCAAAGTTGTGGTCTAGAATTACAGTAAGGTATTCCCTCCATTTCAAAATATATGAGGTAGATTTCAAAAGGTCAAACTTTGTCGATTTCGACTAATCTACCATTCTCTTTGTTTTTGTACACCAAAAAACGCTCCGTCATTTGGCCACGTCGCCACTTCCTCTCCGCCATACGTAATTACTCAAACTGTACTATCTTTATTATTATTATTACAAGACGAAATCTGTACCAGAGAACAAGCCTTATTATCTCGCCACGTGTCCAGACATGTCATTTGGCCACGACATCTCTGCAGTCCGATCTTTATCGTGCCGTCCAACAGCTACCATCTCCAGAAGCTTCAATCCCGAACACGGCCGTCCTCAACACAATGTCCTGCTCGCCTCCAAGGGGCTCCTGCTCCATCGCCGGCTTTCCGCTGCCGTGTCCTCCTCCACTCGGACACCCTCGTCTCCTGTACAAAACGGACCCAACCAAGGGCTTGATAAGGCAAGAATCCTGCGAGGGGCACACCTCCCTCCGGCGCGTGGGATCCGGTATACTGAAGCAAGACACTACTCCCTCCGTCCACAAAAGACCACTATTATAGGACTTTCAAAAAACATGTTTGACCATTCGTCTTATTTAAAATTTTGAAACAAATGTCATGTATCTTATTACGACTTATTTTATCAGTTGAGATACTTTAATAATAATTTATTTGTTTTGTAATATATATAAAATTTTTGAATAAAATAAGTGGTCAAATACGGTTTTTCAAAGTCCTATAATGGCGGTCTTTTATGAACAGATGGAGTACATACGCCTTCGACGGCGGCGGGGATGTCCTGTGGGCTGCTCCACGTGTGGCATTGTGGTTGCGGTGACGGAAGCCCGCGTGGCTTTTGGAGCCGGATGCACCAGGGTACCGCTCTACACCGCCGTCCCTTCAACTCATCGTCACGATGCATGCTTCATGCTTGATGCCACAGCTCGAGGGATGCGCCCAGGGTGCTCGATGAAATGCCCGTTCGGACTTCGGAGCACGCTGGGCACTGCCACCGGTGCGGCCGCGCAGGCATCTGCAACCAAACCAAGCTCGCCATGCTCATGACCATTCCGTCCGCATGCTTAGCGAAGGCCAAAGGTGCAGCGATGCGCGGAGGAAAATTTGCTTATGGCCACGGCAGGCATCTATTGTGCTAGTCGGTCAAGCGCAAGCTGTGGACTGTCAAACACCGACGGTAGCCACTGTTGGCGTCCTGTTGCTTAATTGCCTCGTCCTCTTGTTGAGCTCAAAATTACTCATGTTTGCTCAGTTAATCTACTTACTCCAAACTGTGATTCATCATGCTTCTCATTTGCTCATTGTTGGTTGGTGAAAGCAAAGTTGCTGTGCACAAGGCACAAGCTGGTCAGTACAAACTAAGAAGAACGGCGCTTGGATACTTCTAGTATTACCATTATCAGGAGCTATGAAGTTCCGGCCAATGTTTACATTACAGACTTCCTTTTCTTTTCACTTTGATTTAGACTTGAAGGAAACCATGTGCATAGTTGGTAACTGAAAGTTACTGGGGGATCATTGCTTGTTACATAGTTTTCGATTTTGTTATCAGATTTGGAAGATTTATTAGTTATCAGATAGTTTTAAGATTAAAAAACACATCCAAGGAGCATAACAGTTTTTTTTTTTTTATCTAAAAAAAGGAACAGAACAGTATCGTGACGATTGCTGTTCTCCCCTTTGATACCCAAAACAGGTAGCATCACAGAGTATGCAAGGATGAAATATGTACTTAGTCCTGACATTGTCAAGAATTACTATTGCTGCTTACCTAAATCTGTTAATAATAGTAACGAATCTTCTTATTAAAAATAGAAAAAATAGTATGTTGGGTTGGTAATCCATTTGGGCCACAAGGTATATCCTGTAATGGGCACGGCAAAGCCGCGCCAGGGTTTCTAGTATAGACATGATTAGAACGTATAGAAGTAGCATCATCGATAGATCCACATCCTATGTTTTAATAAAACTTGATTTCATTGTAACAGTAACTAGTGGTGAAAGTATATTGTTTCCAAAGACTTCTTCCAGACTATAGTAAGTTTTGTATTTGTCTTTATCACCATCATTCATTATTCCATCTACCCACATGACAGCAGCCGGTCCTATCCATCTACCCACATGACAGCAGCCGGTCCTAGCTCTTGGAACCTAACTGCCTTTACATCGAGGTCGAGTTTATCTGGCGTTTGACAAGTTGCAACGACGACTTCCTCCCAGTTTCCTTCTGGTGGTCTAAAGATGAACCCGAAACAAATGAATAAAATAAATAAATAAAGCTAGTGTGAGTGTGGCCGGCCGCCCCCCTCCACATCCATCCATTTCAGTCTCAATCCTGGCAGTTAAAGGTTTTCAGTTTCTAAACCATGGGCTCGATCGGCTCCATCAGTTGAGATATGCTTTTTGGTAGCTTTTGTCCAAATTTCCTCCTCGAGCTTTCCCACTTGATTCAGTCAGCCTCTGAATCTTCCTTTTATTTGGTTATATTAGTCTAGAATACCTGTCCATCCTGAAGCAGCAGCAGCAACTGACACCAAACATACATACAGTTGAATCGATCAACTGTATAATTAACCTTTAAGTTGTCAATGATCTATCTTTCATATATCCAGTCATCGATCGTAACTGCTATATATAGGCATAAACTGAATTAAATGTGGGAATGGAAGACGAATAAGTAGCTAGTAGCACGCAGCGTCTCCTATCTGGAAGCGAGGAGCTGACGGATGAGAGGAGGAATTGAAACAGCCTTCCATCAAACAAGGTCTGCTCTGGAGTTGGTTGGCAAATCGTTGCTGCAACTTCATACTTAGCTTCCTTGGTTCTCATATTCGATTTGTTCCTTCCAGTCCGTAGATATACAACACGCGCATGTGTAATTTGGTCAAGCTGGCTGCGCAGTTTTCCTCTTTCCTGCCTAGTTTTTTTTTTTCCTTTCTTCCCCCTTTGATGAGGATTGGATCGGAGCAAAGTAAAGTTGGAATAAAGCATAGAAGAAACATATATTAGAGTTTGAAACACCTTCTCCGAGCATCTCGTCAATTGTTATTACTTTTCTCAATCATATCATCCTGTCATCATAGGCCCACGACTTTCCCTTTTCTAAAAATCATAGGCCCATGACTAGACTAGCTCCAGTCTAGCTAGCCAGCACACGTCTGCACTTGAGAAAGCTCGCTCTTGCTGTTTCAGTTAACGTCACTGTCGAGATAGTCGACAGTCGTTGTGTGGTCGGCGTTATCTGAAGAGATGATCGTGCTTGTGCAAGACAAATCGCCGAGGAGGGAGGGAGTATGCCTACCCCTTGGCTATTTTACGCCTGCCCCGCGCAAGGAACCATCACCATCAGGTCACTACTCATCAGTGCTACGCGGCTTTCTGTTCGCCGCCCCGGCCCTGCTGCGCGCGCGACGACCTGACGCTGATGGGCGGCGTACAAGACAGTATCAGGGCCATACCTACAAATTGGAGTCCTCTGTGCGAAACATGAAAAAAGGCTCTAAAAGCTAAGAAGCCAGCCAAGCAGGCCGACAAGCATCAATTACCGAGCTTACGACCTTCTAGTCCAGTTAACTAATCGACAATCTAAGGCCTATGTTTTAGTGTTGCATTTTATTTTCTTATATCCAATAATTGATTAACCATTATTAATTAGTACTTAGTGTAAACTTAGAGGCCTTTAAACTTTAGAGGCCTTAATGTAACACCCCCGGTGTTACGTTAACTTAAACCTGCCATGTCATCATCATCATTGCATGAGCATTCATCATTAGAGAACACTAATGCAAATGACCAAAATGAGTTTATTTGATTCTAGGGTTGGTTGAGCTCTTTCATATCGTATGTGTATATGTATATCATTTGTACTCCATTCACATTTTTGATTCCTGTTTCTAAAAGTAACCAACTAAAACTAATTTTGATGTTTGCAAGTGCTTGGCTAACCCTAGCTCACACCCTAACTATGTTTCATAAGTCAAATGATGCAAAGCAAGAACAAAAATTGGAAATGGGATTCAAATGCCAACACCTTCCACATTTGGTTAAGTGTTGAAACTTGAATTTCATTTTCAATTTCTGGGAGCTAACCATAATTGATTTTCTAAATAAAAGTTGCTAACCAATGGCACCATTTCAAAGTATAAAGTTTGTACCTTGAAAGTATGCTATTGGTTGGGTTTGAAAAGTTCCCCAATATCATGAATTAATTGCCCAAAATTCCAATTTGAATTTTCTTTTCAAAATCCTGAAATTCAGTGTGTTTTTGCCCCCTTCTTAATTTCATCTTAAAATATTCAAAATTTGGGAAAACTTCAAAAATACAGTTTGTGCATCTCTTTGAGCTCTACAACTTTGGTATATAAAGTTTTTCAAGTTTTTGAATAAAATTTGAACTAATTTCAAAAGTTCTCCAAATTGGGAATAGTCCCCTTTTGCATTTTAAACTCAATTTCAAAAATTATTCAGTTTCATGAAAAACTTTCTACATGAAAGTTGTAGATCTTGAAAAAAATAGAACAATTTTTATTTTTGGAGATTTTCATCTTTTATTCAAAATTTAAAAGTAATTTTGAAATTCCAGAAATGGGAATTTGAACCCTTTTTCAAATTCAAACTTCATTTTCAAAATCTATTTGAAATCTGACAAAACTTATTAAATGAAAGTTGTAGAGAATTAAATTTTGAGCAACCTGTATTTTTGGAATTTTTCAACTTCTATTCAAAATCTTGGAGTAATTTGAAAAGAGGAGAGGATGAGGTGTCCGCTACTGATTGCATCAAGCGGGGGGGTGACACCGCACACGGCTGCCCATGCCGGCCGGCCGTCCAACGTTGCCGTGGCCGTTCTCGGTCATTCCCGGGGTTCGCGCGCGGCCAACCACCTTGCCGTCATCGTGAAGCTGTCCTCCACACGTCAGTCACCTTCTTGCCCTATATAAGCCGGAGCTGGCCGTTGTCGTCGCCTTTCTTCTTTCTCTGTCACCGTCGGCCGCCACCACCGTCGCCTGTGAAATTCGCCATCCACACACCATCATCATCCAATTACTCGCACCGCCAGCTCCGTAATTCCATTTTGTCTCCAGTGGACCTAGTCGCAGGGTTTGACATCACCGGGATTGCCCGCGCGATTACATCTTCCTCAACTCCGGCCGACGAGCCGCCGTGAGCTTCTACTCTCTGATCAAAGCAACCCAAAGCCGTTTATGCCATCCTTTCTCTTGTTTTAGCTTCATCAATCTTCACTGATAGCCATCGACTTATCCGCTTCCTCAGACGAAGCTTTAATTTGTCGGAACGGCGTCGGAGCCACCGGTTCGCGCCGCCGCAGCCGCTGTCAACGCCGACGACCTTGCTCCAATCACCTCCAAGCCCACTGCTCCTTTGTTTTGAAACCTCGGTAAGCTCCTGGTGTTTGTCAACGTGTCGGTTGTGCCTATCGTGCCGCCGTTTAGTTGGAACGGAGTCATGCCGGAGATCGCCACCGTGTCACCCGCGTCGCGACCGCCGCCGTACATGACTCGTGCTGCTCCGAGTCGTGTTCGCGTAGTGCTAAGTCCGTTTTGGGTCGGTGAGTGTGTAGATGTGCTCGGTGCCGCAGGAGGAGCTACGGTGAGCTCGATCGCCGTGCGTCATGCGCCGCCAAGGCGTCGTCAAGCCGCCACGATCACGCCGTGCATACTTCGGTGGTCGACTAGGGTCGTAGTACCTTGTTGAGTCCGTCTCGGTGAGGGGCATACGTTGGTGCAGCTGGTCACGTCGGAGAGGCCGCCATCGGTAGAACCACCGCCAACCGCCGCCACGGCATCGTGTGCCGGAGGAAGGAAGAAGAGAGGGAGAGAAGTGAGGCCGACAACCCGGCCCCGCTTGCCGCCGTGAGAGAGAGAGAGGGGAAAGGGAGCAGGCCGCACGCTGGCTCGGGCTGGGCCGGGCCGGCACTGTGGCGAGGCTGCTCGGGCCGCATGCTGAGCCCCGAAGGGAAGGAAATGCCTTTTCTTTTTCCTTTAAAATTTCCAAATGCAGTTTTCATCTTTTTGTCATAATTTTATTTGGGCAAGTAAAATTGTGACAAAAATATGTGTATGCTCCCCTGTGTTATGCTCTACACCAGAAAAATGCTAACTTTAATTTTTGAGTAAGTTTTACTTATGCAATAAATTGCTCCTTTAATTAAGAAATGCAATTTCTATGATTTTTTAGTAATTAAAATATAAGTCCAAAAATTATGAAATTTGTTTTGTATGCTAATTAGATGCTAATGATCTTAATTATGAAGTTTGATCATGTTTTGACTAATTTTTGTATTATGCTTAATTAATACCTTGTTTTTAATTAAGGTTAATTAATTATCCCTTGATTAATTAGGATTTAATTAATCCCTAGTTAGCAAGTTAATTAGCGGCTTTCAACAACTGTAAAAATAGTTAATAAATTAGTAATCACTCTAATCACTATTAGGGTTGCCTGATTTTAGGATTGAGTGATGACCCTGGGTCATTAACCCTAATGACCTTCGGCATTTTATGTTGATTGTGTATCGTTAGTCCGTCGTCGTCGACGCTAGTCATACCTTCTTAGTGCAACTATACCGTGAAGGAAAGTTGTACTCAAGATCGGTTAACAATCGTTGCATCATTATCGCATGTTCCTTTATTACTGCATTGTAATCATGCATCTCAATCGTGTAGCCGTGCCGTCTGAAGAAGGTGTTCGGCGTGAAGAGGTTGATCCTGATCTCGACAGTGCCATCGATAAACCTAACTTCGTCGAGCCCCAAGGCAAGCCCCGGATGCATACAAACCCTGCCTTGTATTTCGAAAAGCTTTTATATTGTATGTTGATGATGTGATGCATTAGGTAACAGGAGTTGTGTGGTATCCTAATTCGATGCATTTACCGTACCTTGATATATACCCTGGATACCTGTTTTCATTTCGAAAATGCTAGTGTATGCTTAGCCCTGCAAATAGCAAAGGCTTTATGAAATGTTTTTAAAGATGTGATAACAAAAGTTCCCCCTTGAGGGCAATTACGAAAACCTGATGTTCCTTGTTGGTATCCCTTTACTTTGATCGGGTCAAGGGTACGCAACAAGAGCATGATGATAAGTAAATTGAGACCGGGTGGAGTGACTTGCACCGGGAGGGGCTAGTGCCCTGGTGTAGTGTCGTCCACTTGTGAGTCGGTTAAGCACCGTTCGTTGCCTTGGCCCTGGGATCATGAGGTTATTGGATAGTACTAGTCGCATGCTAATGGCGGTAAGCTCCCTTGTATGATCTATGCGAGAACGGACAACCGGCACGGAAAGTAGCGTGTACCCATACTACGGGTATACCCGTCGACGGTTGTGACTGACGGCGTAGGAAGGTGGTGTATTGTACTCTCGTGGCTAGGATCCGTTCTGGCAGGGAGAAATGCAAGCGTGAGTTGATGTATGTGAGATGTTTGGTCCTGCATACATCGTGTGGCTAGGAAGCCCCAATTTGGGTATATAAAGCGATTCGAATCGTCGTGTGCTCCACGATATGGGAGCCGTGATCCAAGCACCAGCATCGTAGTAATAATGGAAGTTGATGATGGAAAGTTTTGAATCCGATACATGGTTGACAAGTGATTGATGTAGTAAAGTAAGGACTGGCTTAGTCTCTTTTTGCAAAGGTGTCATTTGATCTTGCTAAAAGCCTTACCTTGATTCCTATTAGCCAGCATTCATGAGTCTTCTCCCCAATTTTTGGTCGGGTAAATCTTGCGGAGTACTTTTTGTACTCAGGGTTTGTTCAACCCCTGTTGCAGGTGAGCCGCATGGACAAGAGTGCTACGGCCCTTGTTGCATGACGGTTGTTGAAGAAGTAACCGATGAAGAGTGAATTGAGTGGCCTTTGGGCAGGGCAACTTTTGTTGCGTGGTTTGTAATAAGGTTATATAATGATGCTTCCGTTGTTTTGTAATAATGCTACTCTGGTTTGTATAAGTTTGATAAAAGTTTTGTAAATTAAGTTATTGTAAGTCTTCCGCTACTCTGGTATTTTGTATGAAAACTGTTGTAATACTGTGATGTCTCTGTAAGTATCGATCCTGAAGGAAACATGGTTCATCGGGGTTTCACCCGACAGAACATTCTAGGTTATGTGGTACTCAAGTACGGCTGGCAGAGGTCTTAGGGACAATGTCAGGTGCTTGTGGGCCATATAGTTTAGAAGGTTCTGCCACACTTAAACGGTCGCACAGCTTGCACATGCTAATCTACGGACCTAACAGTATGTAGATTATCCGTTTTTTCTTTCTGCGCGAATGATCGTTCTAGTTGAGCAGGGACAAAAATAAACGATGAGGTTCTGCTTCTGCATCACTCAAAGTCTCATTGGAAAAAGCCCGTGCAGCAACGTGGTGCCTTTGTGAGTGCTCAGCGTTACACTTCCACGAGAAACACTAAGCCAGAATGGACCAAAAGTCACAGCTACAGCAGGCCTACAGCCTATTAGTACATACATACTTAGGCCTTGTTCAGTTCGTGAAAAACTTGCATTCCCTGTACTGTAGCGTTTCGTTTGTATTTGACAAATATTGTCCAATCGTGGTCCAACTAGGCTCAAAAGATTCATCTCGTGATTTACAACTAAACCGTATAATTAGTTATTTTTTTACTAACATTTAATGCTCCATATATGCGGATAGAAATTGATGTGACGGAGAGAGAGTGGAGAATATTGCAACTTTCGTTGCAACTGAACAAGGCATACTGTATGAAACAACGGACCCTGCTTCTTGGAATCAAAGTTTTGAACTAAACAATGGGCTGCCTGGCTCTGATTTTGATGTGTAGCTAGGGTCATGGCAGTTTATTTCTTCTATCTTTTAGATGATAATAATGTACTACTCCCTCCATCCTTAAAAAGCTTGTCGCTTTGGACAAGTTTTGGCTCGATTTATAGAAAATACATGTAATATTTTTATCTCTAAATAAATTTGCTAAAAAACTAGATTCATAGATATTTCCGATGATACTAATTATGATACTAATCGATTTGTTTCTTGGGAAACAAAAACGACAAGCTTTCTGAGACGGAGGGAGTAGAGTACTACTAGAGAGACATACAGTATATTGTTTCCTCGCTCCTCCTTAGGTATGAACATGAAAGCTCTGCTGCCGTGAGGTACTCAGCTCAGCTGGTCAAAACGTTTTGGTTGCCTTGTCCAAGCTAGCCTCCTCCTAGCTAGCATCTCTCTAATTTCCTCTTTGCTCCTTGACGAGGAGGAGAAGCAATGCAAAGGAGGAGACGGTTGAATAAATCAAACAACCATCTTTCAGTCTTCACAGCGTTACTTTTGCCAATCATCCTATCATCAGACATATATAGGCCCACGTGCGACTAGACTAATCTAAGCAGCAGCAGCAGCAGTGTACTCTTCTAGATCTGAATCTGAACTCTGAAAATGTGCATCACACTCGGTCACACGGCCAAAATTTTCTTCCCTCGCTCCGCGTAGCAGAAACCGTATCAGATTCAGAGTAACGTTACTGTCGACTCCACTGTGCTCTGTGCGACTGTGCTTGCTTATCTGAAGAGGTCCGTGCAAGTTGTCAAGGATAGGAGGATGCCCGGGGCACTCGGAGCTGGCACTGCCATTGCGAGCTTGCAACTTGCAACTAGTTGCTGTGGTCCATGCCCGGCCGACTTCTGCAGGTATGATGTTGCGGGTGATGTTTTTTTCCCCCCTTTCATGCACTTCTCCTAGCTTAGTTGTCTGATTTTTTTTGTTATTGTTCAGACAACATACAATTTTGTATGAGTTTTTCTTTTAATATAATTATACTAAAAAACATACATTTTTTTATTGTTTGGCTGTACAGAAAAAAATTGTGAATCTTCTCTTATGAATTTTTCTTTTAATTGCACTAATTGATTGTGTAAAGTTGTTGCTAATTAGGCACACCTCTCTTTTTTTTCATGGTATGTCGTCCCGCATCGATGCAAAGCCCTGTCTGTTGTACTCCGGTCTCCATAAGTAAGGATATGACTTTATCTAAAAAAAAATAAGTAAGGATATGATTGTTTGAGTTATAGCATTTTGGGCTTTTGATTTGACTCAAAAACTAGCTATTGGTTTGTGTCTGTTAACTTTTTGTTCTTGGCTTTTGTAATAAACTTTTAGCTTCCGAGCACACCAGAAGGTAGAAAAATTGTTCCGAATGTACGTTTTAGCTTTTCAAAAGTCATTAAACAACCCATTGCTTCAGCTTCTGGCTTTTTGGCTGGCTGGCAAAAGCCAGATAAAACTGAAACAAACATGCCCACGTCTCAATAATCTTCATAGGCCCAATGCCTAATCCAGCTTAGATCTTTCTTAAGAGAAAGGAAATAGACCGATTTTGTATAAAGAAAAGGGCCCACAATAATTTCACAGGCCCAATGCCTAGCCCAGCTTACTTCGTACGTCTTCCGGAAATGGGCCGACTTCTGCATCTAAAGGAAAAGAACCCATAACGAAGGGACTCGTGCGGCCCAGGTCCGCCTCTCCCTATATATCGACTCGTCACACAGCTAGGGTTTTTCTCTCCACACAGCGCGCCACCTCTCCTCGATCCCCAACACCCCAGCCGTCGGCGCCGCCGTCGTTAAGCCGCCGCCGCGAGCCCTTCAGTCACCATGGTGAGCGCCTCTCAATGAATCTACTCTGTTGGTTTACCAATGCGTCTGCTCCACCCGCTTCTTCTAACGCCATTTTCCGCCCCTCCGTTCACAGATCATCTCCAAGAAGAACCGCCGCGAGATCTGCAAGTACCTCTTCCATGGTGAGCTCCTTCTCCCTTTTCGGTCCCCTAGGCGCGCCCAATATGTTACGCAGATTGCCATTCCCATTCGCGATTAGTTCATTAGATGCCTGCTGCCTGCTGCCGGCTATTGGGTCTTCCCCCCAACTTATAGGTTCTCAATTATCAGCAGCCGGGTGGTTGCACCCAGTAGAAGGAAAAACGAGTAAAATGGGAGCTCTTGATTGCAACCCAATTCCGAAATGCTGCTTGTTTTGCTACATTTGGGTTTCCTGTAGAGGGCATTGTATTTTTTTTTTGTCTCATCTCCAGTGATTTAAACCGAATGCGATGTAATGCAAATGCTACTAAATAGTTCTGATTTATTATCGTTTACCAATTCAGACATTAACAAGCATTAGCAATATTCGGCTTATGTACGACCCAAGATTATCCTTGTTTTAGGTTGACAAGTATATATGTAAACTGTTGAACTTATGGTGCAGAGGGGGTCCTGTATGCAAAGAAGGACTACAACTTGGCCAAGCACCCGAAGCTTGATGTGCCCAACTTGGAGGTGATTAAGCTCATGCAAAGCTTCAAGTCAAAGGAGTATGTGAGGGAGACCTTCTCCTGGCAGTACTACTACTGGTACCTCACTAACGATGGCATTGAGCACCTCCGCAGCTTCCTCAACCTCCCATCAGAGGTTGTGCCTAATACCCTCAAGAAGTCCTCCAAGCCTCCGTCTCGTCCCTTCGGCTCTGGCCCACCGGGTGACCGCCCCAGGTAAATTTGTGGTCTTCAACTCCCTTGTGTACAACTACTATCAGGAAATCTATTGATATTTTTCAGTGGAAGTTTCTGAGTCATACCTGTGGACCCTTTTGTACTTACACAATAGCTCTTTTATAATACTATATCTTGAGTTTTCTTATTTTTTTAGCTGGCAGTTACATTAGAATCGTTGTTTCTAGTTCAGTATCCTGACAGCCAGAGTTAGCACAATGCAAATTGAGCTAGTTATTACTGACTGTTATTCTGTGTCTTTATGAAATGGATAATCTTTGTGAATTGTTCCTGTGTTCTCACAATTTTATTTCATATGCATCTAATTTTCAAATTGCCATCTGACTTGTACATCCATTTTGTACATTATATCACATATTCCTGGATTGCCAATAGAATTTCACTTTGAAGGCATGGTTACTTACATATTCTTTTTATTTGACAGGGGTCCCCCTCGTTTTGAGGGTGACAGACCTAGGTTTGGGGATAGGGATGGTTACAGAGGAGGTCCCCGTGGTGCTCCAGGTGATTTTGGTGGTGATAAGGGTGGTGCTCCTGCAGAGTTCCAACCATCTTTTAGGGTAAGTTCTAGAAATTGGGTTACATCTATATGGTTGTGGCACAGCTTTTTACATTGGTTTCTTAACTTTGCACTACTTGACAAACTTTGATACATTAGTCTGTAAATAGTATCCCGTGAGCCCCTTTGATATTTCCATGTCATGTTCATGTCTTACTGCTGGTTTCAATGGTTTGCTGTTAGTAAGCAAGTGGAATGGTCTTTTGGACTTATATTCGGCGAGTCTGCAGTGTTTGTTACTTGGTGTATGCCAGGATTAAGTCTAATGCCATTGCAAATATGGCCTTTTATTAACAATTTGTGGACTGCAAGTGCATTCAGTGTTCTTGCTGCTAACGCAGGCAAATAGTGCTTGTAAACTGACATCTATGTTTCAATTTTGTTGTTCAGGGTAGCAGACCTGGCTTTGGCCGTGGTGGCGGTGGCGCTTTCGGTGCCAGTGGATCTTCCATGGAGTGATGTATCAACTTGAGCTAGCAAGCAGGCACATTGATCCGATGGATAAAGCCTTCCAAATGCAGGGCGCAAGGGGCGCGCGTCTTCTCCGTTGATCTTTGAACTATGATGAGAACAATGAGATTTTGTTTTACCGAGCCGTTGCCGTGGTTTGACATGGTTTTGTGATCCTCGTTTTTGTTTAGATGAAATTATTGAAATCAAGCAGCAAGTTATCAATCTATTAAATTGCGCTATTGTCTCCTCGTTTGATCTGATCCTGCCGGACATGGCCTTACTCACTTCCAGCGCGAGCTGAATGCCTGAACTCTTTGTGAAGCTGATAAATATGCTATGTAATCTGCGCTTCTCGTGATCTCTGGTTCGTGTTTTAAGTTTTAACGATCGCATACATAAAGTTTATGGTAATCTACACCCTGATGTTTTGGCTACCATCATGGGTTCTAAAGAACAACAGCTTTGACTTAGTATTCTTTTATGGACGCTGCGTGCGCTGCAAGACGCGTTAGAGTTCAGCGTGCACACTCCGCCGCCCAGTGCCCCCGCCCGACCCCCCGCCCGCCGCGGCGCCGGGGGTTCGAGCTCCGGCCGAACCACAGCGCCGGCGGCCGCCCCTGCCCCTCCCCTGCCATCTTCTCCAACTCCGGCGAGCTCCCCTGCCCCTAGACTGGCCCAACCGCCCCCCACCGCCCGGCTACCCTAAACCGCCCGCGGCCTGCCCCCACCGCTTTGTCTTCCCTGCCTCCCCCCGGCCGGCCATTCTACACCCCACCGGAGTTGGAGAAGAAAGAGGTGCTCGCCGGAGTTGGAGGAGAAGCAGAGAGGATGAGTGAGGAGAGAGGCCTACCTGGGCGGATCTGGCGCCGCCGCCGCGGGATTCGATGGATCCACCACCGCCGCCACAGGATCCGGGCGGCGGCGGCGCATGGCCATGGCCCACGCAGCGCGTGGGGAGGGGGGGGCGGGCGCGGGGCGCGAGGAGTCGGTGGGGGGGGCGCGAGCACGGGCCGCCGGAGCTCGCCGGGCCACCGGAGCACTGTGCCGCCATGGTCGCCGGGGGGAAGAGAGAGGGAGCAGTGCGGGAGACGCGTCGGGTGGGAGAAGGATAAGGGCGTGGGGGAGGCAGGCGTGCGGGCGGACGCGTGCATGCCTGCACGCGCTGCTTTAAGCATTCCCCTTCTTTTATACTATTTTAAAACTTAGCAAAAGGACACTTTATGAAACTAGAATTCAAGAAAAATAGTATCTTTATCAAATGTCCAAATTTGACATATGAAATGAAAACCAATATAAGTAACCAATAAAGTTTGAAATGATTGAACACGGTACATCAATCCTCGGCACCGCTGTTTTCTCGTGAAAAAAAAAAAACACGGTCAAAATCAAACATAATATAGGAAGAAAAACACTATCAATCAAAATCAAACGTAAAACGAGAAAATCCGCCCGGCGTCCCCGGCCTGGCGGCCTCTTTCCCCCTTGTGTGCTGCTGCTGCTTGTCAGCTCGACCGACGCGCCGTGGCGGCTGCCGAAGGCGCTGATAAACCTCCAGTTAAACCCTAGCATCTCCCCGCGTCGCCACACACAGCGCCCGTTCGCACGCGCCGTCGCCCTGGACGATCGAGCCACCCACTCCCCTGGAATGGAGGACGGCCGGGAGGAGCCACCGCCCACGGGGAGCGCGGCCGCCAACGCCAGCTCCACCTCCGGCGGTGGCGGCGGTGGCGGCGGGAGCAAAGGTTCCCCGTGCGAGGAGTGCGGGGAGCAGCCGTGGAAGTACCGGTGCCCCGGCTGCGCCCGCCTCACCTGCAGCCTCCCCTGCGTGCAGGCCCACAAGCGCCGCACCGCCTGCACGGGCAAGCGCCCCGCACGGACCCCGTCCCGCTCGCCCGCTTCGACGACAACCAGCTCATCTCCGGTACGCCTCCGTCCCCCCCTTTCTTCTGATCAGTAGTCGACGCTGGCCGCCTCTTGAATTGCCTCCTTGTTGTCTCCGTGCTGTGCCTGCCGCTGTCGTCAAAGATTACTACTTTCTGGAGGAGGTGAAGCAGGCCCACGAGTCCGCGCACAGGCTCGTCGGCGGCTTCGGCCGTAACTTCGGGGGACGGGGATCCGGCGGCGCCCAGCTGCCCAAATGGCTGTTCTACCTCAGCAAGGCGGCGCACCGCCGGGGCGTCAATCTCTGCTTCCTCCCCAGGGGCATGGCCAGGAGAGAGCAGAACCGGTCACGACACAATTACAGGTGCTTTGCCTTGTTGATTCATTTTTGACTTGCCATCAGTGTGATGCATTGCTGCTGGAGATGTTCAGCAGGCTTGCTTTGCAATTGTTGAATGGCATGTTCATCATTATTATTTGAAAGGACTTGGTTCAGTCAAGTATTTGGTGACTCTAACAGTGCTGGAGGAAAGATGAGATGGAACTTTGATGATAAGTTCAGAGTTGTCTAGTTACCATTCTGCTTATTATGCACTAGTTAGGCGATAACAACACAAGTACTGCAACACCTTGAAAACAAATGCTATGTTTCACTCTGTAATCCTACTACAACCAGACCCAACATTCTTTACTAAATGAACTCACTAGTTCAGCTGTAATGTCTCGTTTTCTGTGTTTAGTGCAAACTTATATTGATATATTCCACCCTTCTCAGTCATTATCTCAGCGAGCCATAGCACTTGTGTCACCCTTTCTTGCTTTCCTAGATTGTGTCATACGAAAGCTGCTCTAATCTGAATCTCTCTGTGCAGGAAGGATTGCATATACTGGACACTTGAGTGGAGATTCAATTCAACTGATGTTGTCCTAACCGATCATGAGTAAGTTTATGATAATCTATCTATCAGTATTATTTTTCCTCCCCATGTGCTTTCCTTGCAAATTGGGAACTGTTCCATATGGCGATATCTCATGGCAGAACAAAGCTAGTCAGTTTCTATGACAGTTGCTCTTTTATTACAGTCTCATATTGATGATGTTTCTATGATCATCAAATGTCCTGCTGGCACAAATGTTATTATTCTGTCTTTACTTGGTTCCACGAGAAATGGAGTATTAATAGTATTAATTAAAACTATTTATATTTACTATTGTAGTAGTTTTCCATATGAAATAGAAACATATGGTGACTGCAGGACCCTAGTTTCTATCTCCCCCTTTCTTTATCTGCTGATTTTTATGCCTGTTTTATCAGAATAGATGAGCACACAACCTTGCTATCTCTATTGGAAAAACATCTTAGTCCTGGCCCTTGGAAGGATCAGCTTGCACAATATCGGAATACCAAATTGCATGATCTGAAACTGTTCATTCAAACGTGTGCCAAGGTATTGTAAACCAAGTTTTCATGCATATGGAATGCTTATTGACCTTTGCTGTACTTTAGTTTTCATCATATAATTCTTTAATTTTAATCTTTTGTAGCGATCAGAGTCCCCATACCGCCCACTCAATATAGAAGAACCATTGCGCCCACAGCTGAGGGGTATACTTGTTGTCGAGTACCCAACTATCAATGTCTTTCTTCCGTCGGACAATTATGACTTTGAAATCGAGAAAATGGTGAACAGTTTTCCTAAAGATGGAAAAAACCCTGGCAGCAGAACTGATGAGCCACCTGTAGAAGGCAGCAAGTTTCATGAGGAGGAAATAGAGGAAGGCGAGTTCTCACCTGAGACGGAGATTATAGATCTCAAGGACTCTGGAACTTCGAATGCCAGTAAAATTTCTCCAGCAGATGTTACAAGCGAATCAAAGATTGTTAACAATGTTGCCTCTTCCGTGCTCTCGTACCCCTGCTGTCAAGCATTTCATGATCAGCCGAAAGCACTGAATCACTATAGCAAGATGTCACCAAATGGAACCTCTGGGCCTGCAGAAAGTAAGTCCCGCATGGAAGTCTGTCCTCTGGATGTGGAGAAGACAAGGGAAAGTGGGTTGTGCTCAGAGGGGCACATTTTAGATCTGAAGGGGCATGGAACTTCATATCCTGGCAGCATTGCAGAGTCAAAAGGTGCAGCTTTATCTAGGATAGACATGAAGACAACAGATTCTTTGGTACCATCTTCCATAAGCATTGTAGCATCTGATGGTGTGACAGGTCCTCAGCTGGAACACAGTCAACAAAACAAACGGACGCCAAGCTCAACTCCTGAAGCGCTGAAAAGGAAATCTTGCATGAAAGTTTATCCACTGGACTTTGACGAGAGGCTGTTCCCAGAGGTACCCGACTTGGCCTTTGAGCAAGAGATGATGAATACCTACCCAGAGCTGTTTGAGAACATGGATGTTGACGACTTCTTAAGCTGTGATTTTGCAATGATGAACAGGGTTGAGCCAGTAGAGGCAACATCTGGGATACCGTGGGACGACTTAGAGGAAGGGGAGATTCCAACATTGTGAAGTTATTCGAGGGAAAGATTCTGTGTCGTGCTTTTCGAGGACCGTTATGCAACATAATGGTAGAGCACTCACATGTACCTAGCTGCATCTTGAAACTATGCAGCCCTATTATTCTTTATAATTTTGTTAAGTCTCTCTGTTGTGTTATGCACCTGCTAGAGCAGCATAGATTGTTGGGTGTAAAGGTAGCCTGTATCTCCTTGCTGCAGAAATTTTGGGGTTGTAACTTTGTATTGCTTGTTACTGAGCTGAACACCCAGACCCAGAGCTGTTTGGGGATATTTATGTTGACGATCCCTTAAGCTGCGATTTTACAATGTTAGAATCTCGCCTTCAAGTCGTCCCACAATAACTAGACATTGATTCGACCCAGAGCTGTTTGGGGATATTTATGTTGAAGATCTCTTAAGCTATGATTTTGCAATGATGAACGGGGATGGATCACTAGAACCAATGTTTCGATTACTGTGCGATGACTTGAAGGCGATTCCAACATTGTGGAGGAAGAATATTATACATTGGAATTTATGGTGAGTGGGAAACTCACAACCTGCTGCTGCAGGGTGCAGCAGCCTGAAATTGTGCAGCCTCTGTTATTCTTTGTAATTTTTCAGCGTATCTGTTTATGTGTACCTGCCAGAGCAGCATATAGAATCTGGTGCCAAGGTAGCATGCATTATCTCCTTGTTGCACTGATTTTGGGGTTGCATATGCAGAATACAATGTTATGCTGAATTCACGGTCTGCAAACACACTAATTTTATCATTGCTTATCCACTGACTGATGGTGATAATTCTACAGATGTTCGCTGATGAGAAATTTTAATCCACTATTCTATTGATTAAAAATTAGATAATGTTTTTCCATTGTTGTCCATGGCTATATTTCAGCTTGATGCTAATATGGTTTTCTATCATGGATACATTATTTATTTTATGAAACTTTTAAGTGATCACACCATTTTGTTCTTTGCATGATATTATAAAAAGATGTTTATCACATTTTTTGATATATTTTTTAAAAAGTTGCAACAAACTCATTCATTCTATAGCTGGGTTCATATTTTTGTCCGAATATACTATCCTAATTGTATGATATCGTCACACTGATGACTAAATGACTCTTCAATAGGAAATTTAAATAATCATTTGGATAGGAAGACTGTCAAAATATATAATTAATGACATACAATGTATGGTTCCGAGAGAAATTGGAACTGATTAGAAGGATAAATGCTATTGGCGATCTTATTCAGCATCACAGCCCAGATCTTATATGCTTTCAGGTCCATAATTCTAACTAAGTAGCGATGCATTATTTATTTTCCTCTCCTACTACATGGGCTTCGGATATTCATTTATGGAACTGCAGGAGATCACTCAAAACATTTATTCTATTTAGAAAAATCGGAAACCACAATTTTTGTAATTTTCCCCCATCTAGTTTTTCAATTCTCTTCTCTATTCAGAAGAAAAAAACCATTATCGTTTTTCACTAATCAATCACTGCAATATACAAGTGGGGCTACCCATCCCAAGCACAGCCCAGCCAAAACTGCCTCCTCCTCCTCCTCGTCTCGCATCGGCGGCGTCGGCACCGTCGCCATGCCGCCGCTGGCCACCGCCGACGAATACCTCATCCTCGAGTTCATCGCGGGCAACCGCCGCATCCCCAACAACTTGGTCCAGTCCCTCCGCGACTCCCCAAGGTTTTCCTCCGCCTCCCGCCGCTACTCACAGCGCCTCCGACAAACCCTAGTGCTCCGCACCCTCGACGCCGCCCTCTGCCCCGAGGGTGCGTCCTCCTCCTCCAGCCTCCTCCTCCACAATGCGCGAATGGTCCTCGCCCACGCCGAAACAGCAGCCGCCTACTTACCCCACCAAATCCCTTTTACAGCCAATGAAGAAAACGACGAGGCTAGGGCCGCGGCCGCGGTGGCCGATCTCAAGCGCCTCATCGACCTTGAGTGGGACAACCTCCCGCCTTTCAAGCTCAAGCTCGCAGCCGACGAGGACGGTGCCCACCACACGTGGGCCAATGAAGAAAACGACGAGGCTAGGGCCGAGGCCTCGGCCGAGGTGGCCGGTCTCACGCGCTTCCTCGATCTTGAGTGGGACAACCACCCGCCCTCCACGCTCGAGCTCGCAGCCGACAAGGACGCGGCCCACCACACGTGGGCCGCCGCCGACCACACCAACGGTACAAACGTTCGCCCGCTCGGTACCTCTATTCGATTTTTATTCCCCGACAAACAGTTGTCCTGTTTATCTTTTCCAATGTTGTTGCTTAGTGCTTACCCTCAGTGGCGGAGGACGAAAAAAAAATAAGGTATGGCCAAATCGACACAATATAGCAGAGTGGTTGATACACATGTAAGATGAAGTAATCATCAATGCAAAATATAAAATAAAAATATTTCAGATAAATGTATCTCAAGAGTCAAGTCAATACAAGAATCAAGTAGGAACGGAGCTTTAGCTGCTTATATAGCCTTTGGCATAGGAGATTCTTTACGAGTCTTAGAACAGATGGCACTCGAAGTGTTCTGCCCTAAGGGCGTCGGCCGTCCGGGAGATGCTCAATGGTAGATGAATACGCAATACACCCAGGCTGGCTATACACGCACGTGCGACAAACATCAGGAGCAGGGGCTGACATGCAGGAATGCAACAACGCAACCGGGAGTCAGGATGGCCCATCACAGTCCACAGTCCAGTGGCCAGCCCAAACGCCCAGTTCACAGCGGGACGTTTTCTTCTTCCTCCAGCCGAGGTTTAGATCTTGGCTGTTCACCTTCTATCATCCATGGCGGATTATTAGTTGGGGCAACTGGCCAGTGATTGATGGGACTGATTCACGGAGGAATCAAGGTATGGCAGCCGCCATACCTTGCCCTACCGAGCCCTCCGCCCTGCTTACCCTACTACTTTAAGACAAGGAAATGACTGAATGAGCTATGAAATTGTGGTTACTCCATTTGCAGTAGAGGAGTCAACGGAGCGTGAGAATTTAGCTAAGCTTGCGCAGGATGGATCCGCTTCTCGTCAACCAATTCTGACGGAAGTTGATGACGAGGATTCTTCTAATGAAAGCAATGAGGAGGCAGATCATGGTCGAGGTATGGCTGGGCACCAGAATGCATCGGTTAAAGGAGCAACAGACAAGTCTGTCCCTGCTTTTACAAAGTGCAGTCCTATGGAGGGAAATCCCAATGCAATCATTGATGAGGTATGTACTAATTAATTCATTCCGCCCATATATTAGATTGTGAAGCCTATCAATCCCATATAGAAGTACCCATCTTCTATTAACTTTGATTGCATCTTAGTTTTCCATCTTTGATTACCAATGTTTCCAAATAAAGTTTCCTTTTTGGTTTCAATGTATTTATGCGTATCTTTTGGTTCAAATACATCTAGCTATGAATGGGGAAGTTCTTCTCTGTATTTATTATCTGCAAACTTTACTTTTGGATATTGTTTGGCAAAGCACAATGGAGTTTTTTTTTTTTTTTTTTTTTTTTTGTGTGTGTGTGTGTGTGTGTGTGTGTGTGTGTGTGTGTGTGTGTGTGTGAAACATTATAATAGCATGTGTGCAGTTTGGTGATGATATGCTGTCATTATTTTGGGTGCAGTTGGACAGCTTTGATGATGGTCAGCCAGTACGGAAGTCAACGGAGCGTGAGAATTTAGCTAAGCTTGTGCAGGATGGATCCGCTTCTCGTCAACCAATTCTGACCGAAGTTGATGATGAGGCCAATTCTTCTAATGAAAGCAATGAGCAGGCTGATCATGGTCAAGGTATGGCTGGGCACCAGAATGCATCGGTTAAAGGAGCAACAGATAAGTCTGTCCCTGCTTTTAAAAACTGCAGTCCTATGGTGGGAAATCCCAATGCAAGCACTGATGAGGTACGTACTAATTAATTCATTCTGCCCATATGTTAGATAGTGAAGCCTATCAATTCCATATAGAAGTACCCATCTTCTATTAACTTTAATTGCATCTTAGTTTTCCATCTTTGATTACCAATGTTTCCCAATAAAGTTTCCTTTTCAGTTTCAATATATTTATGCGTATCTCTTGGTTCAAATACATCTAGCTATGAATGAGGAAGTTGTTCTGTGTATTTATTATCTGCAAACTTTACTTCTGGGATATTGTTTGGCAAAGCACAATGGAGTATTTTGTGTGTGTGTGTGTGTGTGTGAAACATTATAATAGCATTTGTGCAGTTTGGTGATGATATGTTGTCATCGTTTTGGGTGCAGTAGGGCAGGTCTGATGATGGTCAGCCAGTACGGAAGCGCAAATCACATCCTTCTGAGAGAGAATCATATCCTTCTCCTACATGCGCCCCACCTAAGATCAGAAAGAAGTGGAGTGAGATAGAGGAAACAACCTTGCTGGAAGGGGTGGAGAAGTGAGTTGATATTTTTGTTTGCCGTATTTCTCTTACTATATTATTTAATATTTGTTTCTGTTCTTTAATTTGAATTAATTAAAGTGAACTTTTTACCTTAATGTTATATTTTGCATTTTGTATGGTGACTCGAAGGTATGGCAGAGGCAATTGGAAAGCTATGAAAAGAGCTTACCCTGATGTCTTTAAGGAGAGATCAGAGGTATACATTCTGGCTGGCACTCCATTCCTTGCCTTGGATGAAGACTTGGCATTGAAAGTTTGGGTTTGATGTGCAGGTAGATCTGAAGGACAAGGTCAGAAATTTGGAAAGGCGCGACCGTAAATCGGCTTGAGGCCTAGTGGTGCTGTGCTTTTGCTCTACTCTGTGGATATTTTGTGTTGATGGCGGTGGTATGCAAATGAAGGCCTATGTAAGGTGCACGGAGACATTTGTGTTTTGTGTTGTACTGTACCAAGGTGGTTGACTTGTTAAGTGATGTAAGATAAGTAGCTAGCTGAAACCCCGCCTACTTGTTGCCCTGGAAGGCACAACTCGAACAGACATTTGACTTGTTAAGAAGGAACTCTGGTATTGGGGAATCTGATCCAATGGCCGATGTAGCTGGGATTGAAAATTTAAACAGTTGGCACTACATTGTCACGTTATCTGTTCATGAAAGAAACTCATTTGTATGGTGTGCTCCAGGAGTAAGAATTAGTTGTTTCCTTGTTATGTTTTACTAGTAAATATGCCCGTGCGTTGCTACGGGTAAATATTTTTTTAATTATTAATTTTATCTCCCTGTGTCATTGTTTCCAACTTAGAACTTGAAGATGTTCGCCAAGGTTCATCAACTGCCTAAGAAGTTCGATGACGACAGCAACCTAGTCGATCTAGAAGCGAAAGAGCAGATCAGGAAGCTGCTCCAAGCACTACAGACATTGACGCTCATGCAACAAAGTCCATTTTTTTAGGAAAAAGTTTCGGCGCATTCGTAAACTTGCCATCCAGTTTTTAGGAAATAAAAAATATCAACACATTCACAAACTGCATGCCATCCAGTTTCGAGGAAAAAAATTAGTATATTTAGAAACTGCATGCCATACAGACAGCAGTTCAGACATATCTGAAGATTCAAAAACTTAGTACATAAACTAAACTAAAAGTTCACACTATTTAGATAGTTTCAGGAAGCATTACTGTATCTAGCAAGGTAGATCACAACACGATAGATAAGCCAAGAATCACAACAGGTAGTTCATCTCAAAAATTAGATGAAGCACAACATAAAAGCAGTCCCGAATTCCATAAGAAGAATGACATCCTCTATACAGAATATAGAAGCTCTTTCAGAACAACAAGATGTTCCCATTCTACTGCCCTGACAAATGTGACCATCATACAATAAAGATTTAGATAACTGGAAAAACAACTAAAAACAATCTTCAGTCGCCATTAACTTTCAGGGCATCTGTTCTTGCTGTCCAGTTTTCTTTTTATAAAAAGACAGCCTTAGCATAAGTATCTGCTATTATATTCTAGGATTTATGTACAAGGAAAAAAATTACAATCAGCACTGACTACAGAGCAAGTGCTGGTCCAGTTCAGTGCCAGTTCATCTTTGATTTCTTCACCAAGGAGAAATGGAGGCACCTGTACTTCTCGCCCCTATACTTCTCACTGCTGATGGTGATCTCAATGGCTATGTCTGGCTCTGTCTTGGTCACCTTGGCCAGACGTTGTTCCCATGAGGACATAATTTTGCTTCTCCAAATTCTCCTTTTCTATATGCAATCTCATCCTGTACAGGACATAATCTAAATGTCATGTTAGCGGTTCCTAATGGCTAATTATAGTTAAAAATAGTTATGAATGGAGACATGATTGACTTTCATCCATCAGAAATTTCCTGCTCAAATGCATACTGCTCGCTCTCAGTCTAATAAAATTCAAGAAAACTGAACTGGTCGTGCATTGCTACGGCAAATACTATTCACTTTTATACAATTATACATGACTAAAATAGGAATACTATCACTTTTATACATGAGAAAAGAGGATCAAAATATATATATATATTCATCACGGAGGTAAGATGAAAAAGAAAGGTAAATAAATTTCCCAAATCGCTGATAGTCTACTTGAAAGAAGATGAGATATATGTACTGACCAGAATCATCTCAACTTCTGTAGCCTAGACATACCACCATCTCAAGAAGCTAGAAGGCTCCGCTTGGACAGAGATTGCACTAAGGTTGAACTGACATTTTTTATTGCTTGCTAGAGACATTGAACCCAACTATTTCCTATGAGTGAGTAATAAATAGTAGAGATAATGTGAATCTGATGCAAATAGATTAACCTTTTCATTTGGGTTTGTTTTATTTTGTTGGAAAGGCAAAGTAATTTCCTATAAAACCAACATATTGGCACATTCAGGGTGAAACAAAAGCTCCAGACCTCCAATCCAACTCAACACTTACCTGTTTCGCAGTGATTGATGCAATGACTATACAAAAGCATATGACATGCATTCCTCCATCTATAATAGCACAGGAAACAAAAGCAATAAATAGTACATCAATCTAAATTATTTTGCATAATCAGGTCACTACTCACAAATCAAGAAAAAAAACTGGGTTTGGGTATCACAAATATATAAGCACCATAAGTACCTTCTGCAGAATGCAGTGCATCCGATGGCAGTCCAGTGATAGAGGGCCATCCAGACACAGCTTTCTCTACAAATCTTCATGTGCTGTTGGATTACTGAACAAAGTTTACAATATAGTAATTGACTGCTAGTAATAAATTAAAAATCAGATTGTTAATTTACTGCTAGTGTAGGAACACATCACTGGCAAACAATCATAGGCCATCAGAGATGAGATTATAGTTAACTTCTTTTTTACAAATCTTCATGTGCTGTTGGATTACTGAACAAAGTTTAAAATATAGTATTTGACTGCTAGTAATAAATTAGAAATCAGATTGTTAATTTACTGCTAGTGTAGGAACTCATCACTGGCAAACAATCATAGGCCATCAGAGATGTGATTATAGTTAACTTCTTTTTTTTCTCAAAAAAAGATTAAAGTTTAATAACTTTGATCTGATCCATGATCCGACTCTTTTTTTCGAGAAGATAGGATACATGGCCCTTCTCTCCCTCTCCCTCTCTCTCCCCCTCTCTTTTCTGAAGCTACAACTTTAGATCCTTGTATATTATCAATTAGTCTGTCACCTATTGGCTATTGCATGCCCAGAACAGAACTCAAAATATTATCCTAATACGAACATAATGTGCAAATAGTTCTTTTGAAGGGCTGCCTTCCTAATGGATTTCAGGAGGAGGAATTAAAGATAATCTACAAGCATGGTTATTCAGCAGGATGTAGCTCAGAAACTTTGCCTTGATGCCTCTTGAGTCTTCCAGTTATATGATGATGACTCATAAAAGAAGAATATTACAGAATAACTAAATATGAATATGAAAATGGGAAACGCACTCTTGTGTCTGCCTTGTGCTGCTTGCCATGAGGCCATCCCTAAAAAGAGAGGCATGGTGGAACTCTGCCGTTGGAATAGCAAGTTGAGGCATCTGGCAATCCAATCCTCCAATGTGACTCGTGAGCCTGCTATAGAAATATAGAACCATAAAAACACAATTAATTAAATTGACAACTTTCAGATAATGGATTATTAGCACCTAACTGATAGTTAGATTAATTATTAGGTCAGGCAAAGAAAACTTCCATATGGCCACAGCAGTGATTGTGAAGCTAATAAAAAAGCATCACCAAACATAGAGTCATAGAATCTTTATGCAGCATGCTGGGAAGCATTGGTGAAGGACTAAGAAACACATCTAAGAGCCAAAAGACGATAAACATTCAAATTCACATAGATATTAAGCTAAGGATAACATGTGCTCTAACATGTGCTCAGGGAGCATGCTTTCGAGCAATAAATATTCAGAGACCATATGCAAGGATCATAACGATACCTTTTCTCTGTACACATTCTTTAGTCGAGTGGCCTCCTCATCCATGGGCTCATCAAGGCAGTTCCAACATCCACACAACTATTTAACCCTCTGTAACACCCCTGGTGTTACGCGCTTAACCTCTTGCCAAATCCTTTCTTAAGCATCGTGATTTTGTGTTAATGCATGTGTTGCAATGTGTAGAGGATTGCTTGTGTCTTGGAAATGCCGATAAAGTTATTAAATAATAGTTGATTGCGTTTGCTCTTTATATCACTTAAGGTTTAAGATCAATTTTTATTGAGTAGAACTAATATAGAACATGTATGTATCGCCAAAATAGAGTTTGAAGTACAAACTTTGTAGATGACAATGCAACTTGTCTCACTGGAAAATAATCTTGTTAACTAATTTTCCTAGCAGCTCGGAAGCGCAATCTGGTTTAAGTTTCAGCCCTAAACTTAGTGTTTTCCCAAGTCCGAGAACTAGCTGACAGTGCCATGTTGGCATTAGTTTTCTGCAGAATCTAGTTTAGCAGTGGTGGAGTGTTGTGGCACGGTTCAGCAGTTAGATGTGCCCTCGTAGTGTGGTGGAGTTGGTTTAGTGTTTGACCTCGCGGTTTAGTTTTTCTGCTCGCTTTAAAATCCGTGCACGCAACCCGTCTCTGTCGGCCGAACGTTTGGGCGCGGTCACCGCGCGCGTGAGGCAGTACGCGTCGCGTCGGGCCATGCTCCGCTTGTCCTGGCCAGCCCGAGAGCGGCTGCCGAGACTTCGCTGTCCAGACTTCGCGTAGGGCCGTCGGCCTCTTGCGTCGCCGTCCTGCCCGCGCTGCTTTGTTTTCCTCGTGAGCCTAGCACGCCGCTAGCCGCCACCGCCCACCTTGCGGCATGTCGCCGCTATACCACGCGCGCTGCAGAGCCACGCCACGATGCTGCTCCGCGCCTTGACTTCTTCTTAGGGCCACTGCCGTGCTGTCGTCCAGCCGAGAGCACGTGGGTGTACCTTGCCGTCCTTTCCGCGTCGGCACATAGCCGTGTCGCCTTGGCCTATGCCGCTGTTGGCGTTGACGCAAGCGCCTGAGTGCACGTGCCGTATCGCCGAGCACCCCCTCCGCTGCCCTTTCAAATCCACACTGCTCGTAGCCTTCCAGTCCAATTACTTGCACCGGTAGGCAGCCAAGGAGCATAGGTAGCTTCCCGACCCATATTCAGCCCTTGCCAAGCTTTGCAGGCCATCAATTCGGCTTTTCCCTTGCCGCCGGATGGTTTCGCCGTCGTGCAGAGTAAGTTAGGAAGGTAAGACGCGTTGGTCACTGTCGGTTCGATTGCAGGCGTCTATGAGTTCTCCCTGACTACCTTGTGCCCGTGCTCATCTACGTGAGGGGGCCGCCGTCAAGAGGAGCCGACGCGAGGATGTTCGTCCCGGGAGCCCCCCGTCACCGCCGCCCGCACGCGGCCAGCCCTCCTCGGCCCTTCTCCGACCCCGACCGACATCGCCACCACGTCCGTGGTAACATACTGTTGCTCACGCGCATCTACTCTTCCTTTTCCGATGCTCGTGTTCGCCGGAACAGTCGCGCCTCCGCCGTGAACCGAGCGGCCGTGCCTTCCGCCGTGGCTGGCCATGCTCCGAAGCTCCGCGCGCCGCTCTAGTGGTTCCTAGGCATGCGCACCGCTTAGGGTTAGGTTTTGGTCGCACCGCAGCCATTTGGTGAGCCATTCGCCCGGTCTACCGAGTCGCCAAAAGCTATGGTGTGCGTTGCCGCCGTCGCCGCGCCCGGCCAGGGACATGCTCGATGTAAAGACGATATATTCGGGTGTTAGGTGCGGCGGGAGTCTGTTGTAATAGTGCGTGGAGTTTTCGCGCGATTAGTTACTAGTCCAGGGACTCTTTTGCAAAAGCGCCGGAGCGCGCGTGTCCTTCCGCCGCGGGCCGCCTGCATTTGCGGGCCGAGCCCATTTTGGGCCGCGCCGGGCCGAGTTCCCCCTTTCTTTTTCCTGAGTAATTAGAATTGGCCTTTCTTTTTAAGCTAGGAGCTAGAACTTGGATAATTAGTAGAAAAGAGCATATAAATCCAAAATTGGTGAAACTAATTTTGTTAGTTTCCTAAAATAATGATCTATCTATTGGTGTAATGTGTTGGTGCCATCCTTTTATGTTCCAGTAGGTATTTAATTACTTTAGTGTGCCTTTTTCCTTAATAGGTTAAATTAGGAAATAATTTGTTATGGCAACTAGGTGATAGATTTAGCTTCAAGCTCTTTGCAGTAGGTTCCTTGTATTATTATGTACTCTCTATAATTCTTGTAGCCCTAGTGTAGTTGGTTAAATAAGGTAGTTAAGATACACCTAGTTAGAATATATAATAAAATGTTTAGAGAGTGCTTAGTGCTTGCCATGGAATAATGTTTTGTGACCTAGCTGGTCATGTTAGTCATTAGAGCTAGCTGTAGTAATTATGCGTGCTTTATTTTAAGAGTTGTTGTTGCCTTGTGTTTGATTTCGTGGTGTGTATTCTTCCGTTGCATTCATACGCTGCATCGTTGCATCTCATAATAGGAGCGATGGAGAATCGAGGGATCAATCGAGGTTCATGGTGTTCTTGGATGATGGTGTCATGGTGGACTTGCTGTGAAGATTGGAATACTAACTTTTAGTTATCTTTTACCCAGGCAAGCCCCGGTTCATAACCCCTACCATTCTGCACTTTATATTATATATGTTGCATTAAGTTTTGAGGAGTTGGATGAAACCCACCTGCATAAATATCCTTGTCCTATGGGTCTTACTAGTATGACAGGACCGTGTAGATTGCTATGCTACGGGGTTCTCGGTAGAAGTCGAGTGATTTCTGTCACTCGCGAGAGATAGGATTATTATTACTATCCCTGTTACTACCATATGGATTATATATGGATAATAAATGGAGACCGGGCGGGACGGTATTATGGACCGTGGATGGGCGTTGGGTTTGTTGGGCAACAGAGCGAGGCTCTGGTTGCGTTATCCCACCTGTGTAAATTAAGGACCGATCGTTGCTAAGGGTTGAAAGTTAAGTCACAGATCTCCTTATCCCGAACACATACTTGGGTATGGGCGCTTGGAAGGCTTGCTCTCTCTTGTCTTGGGTTCGGCTTCATCCGGACCGGTACTGTTTGGGGGCGGGGATGGTGGAGGTCCTTGCACCACCATTTACGGCGGGGTCGTAAGTGCTTTGGGGGCTTGAGTCCAAGTTAGGGACGGGGATCGGAGCCCCGGGCGGGGAGAAAGCAAGTTATTCTCGTCCGTGTCTAGGATGCAGGCGGGGAGTGTGTTTTGGGGTACCCAATTTGGGCACATTGATTCGCGAATCGCCGTTCTTGAACGGTAACGACGAGGGCTTTATTCGCAGCGTAGTAAGAACTGGAACTTGAGATGGATTAAAGAATTCTCGATTGCTTACCACTTGCTTGAAAGTAGCTCAAGTGCTTACCTAGAATGGTTAGCTAATGAATTAATATTGACTGCTAAAACTCGATTTTAAGGATGCACTATTAGTAATGCTTTCCTGCAAGTGTAAACCCACAAGCCAAATAACCTTGCATATCCTTGGAGTCATTTTATTTCCTCCTGTCGGGTAAGTCTTGCTGAGTACAATTGAGTACTCAGGGGTTTTATTTCCCCTGTTGCAGGTAACAGGTGGATGCTAGCTGCTGACTCTTGTGTGTGGATACCTCCTGGTGGGCTGGGCCGAGGAATTTCAATTACGCTGCGTTAGTAGTTTTACTTATAATCCTTTATCAAATGGTTTTATAAGGAAAACTCTATCATGCATAAAATCTTCAACATGTTAATCGTTTATACATGTAATTGATTAATTATTTATTTTATTTGCAATAATCATTAGTCGTTACCATGTAAGCTTAAAATGAATCAACTTTTATTTTGCTACACTTCAATGATTCTTCATTTGTTGTAAATAAGAAGTAATACTCTGATCACGTGTCAACTTGAGATATAAAGATGTAAGTTTATGGTAAGCTTTATTCCCTTATTTGTGATCCTGATGAAAACTGTGGATATTCGAGTTCTCCCGTTGGGTGTGCTCGACAGAATCGATTAAATTAGTGCGCTCCCTTGGGTACTTAATGTCTAGTGGAAGACAAGTACTCTCGTGAGTGAATTAATTTAGGCGGTTCTGCCACACCCTCTCACTACAATACTGACAACCAGTTCGCTCTGCACAAACAACAAACCTTTGAAGAAAAACAAAAAAAAGATACAAATTCATTGGCTAATCACTCATATGACAATTCCAAGACCCAGCAAAGATCCACAATAAAAGATGAAAGGCGCAAAACAAAATTACCTGTTCTCTCTGAAAACTTTTCCCCCATGGACGGTTGCTTGTGCTTATCGTCAGCATTGCCTTTCGATTCCCTGTGGTTAAGATTCAAACTTGGCAAGGTCGAGTTGGGAATTCAGAGACTTCGCTGTGAACAACGATTAAACTTGTTTTAACAAAAAAGATTCGTTGGCTATTATATAAGAGCGAAAAAAGGCAAAAGAGAGAAACCTGTATCGAACACATTATGGAGTTCATGTCGAACTTACCATGGAATTTTTTTCCCGATCCGAGCTGGTGTCCCGATCCAAGCCGGTGGCTGGGTTGGCTCTTTTTGTGGCAAGCACCTCCGCCGCCGTAGGAGACCAGTGCCCGCGCCACGACAGTTCTTTTTTCTCGGCCGCCCGACGGAGGTCCGCAGATCCGCCCGCCCGACCGGTGATTCTCGCTTTGATGCTGGACTCCGGCGCAAGCGCGTGGGAAGGCGCAGCGCCGGCGCCCGCTCTCCGACTCCGACTTTGACGCCAATGCCGTGCGAGAGAGACGAGGGAGAGAGTGACTGGGGAGCTGTGCCCTGTGCGGGAGACGGAGCGGGGGAGGGAGAGACGGGCGCGACACGACGTGTGGGAGAGACCGAGTGGGCGAGGGAAAGACGGGGCGCCGCCGCGCCGTGCCGTGCTCCCGAACGGGAGAGACCGAGCGAGGAAGGGAGAGATAGGTGGGCTTGGGGGAAGAGATGCGAGGTAGTGGGCCGCGGAAGTGGGGACGGTGGAAGATTTACAGTTGAGCCGGACTGAATGGGCCGGACGAAAATTTGGGGAGAGAAACTCTTGTTTTTAAAATATATATATATATATATATATATATATATATATATATATATATATATATATATATATAAACGTACCTGAGACTGTCATTCACACTCAACTTACCAAGCCAAAGCTGACATTTCATCGTCATTTAACCTACATGGAACAAGAAAATCTGCATTGATTATTGATAGATGTGAATCATATTTAGGCCACTCCATTATTTATTTATTTTAAAAAGCCTTTACTTGTACACTTTGAAACCTCGTTCCGGGCGGAGCCCCTGCGTGGACGACACGGCGATGTCCAGCTTCCCTCCCCTGCAGAGAGAGCAGGCATCATATCAGTTCTTGTATGTAGATGGGGCCGAAGCCGAATCCGCCCTGGCCATGTGTGTGAACCAACCGCGAGAAGTTGCCCTGGATCGTATCAGTACCTTCATGGCCTGGTTACTACTGCCCTGACACCGACCGTTATTATTATTTATTACAGTATTATGCAGGGACTCATCCTGGGCATCATATCAGACAACAGCAGTTCAGTTAACAACATGCACCAGTAAGGTAAGTTTGATTGTGATGATGTAGAGACGTACTTGATCAATTAAGCTACAGAGCTCAACTGCTGAACTGAATTCATTCATTTGTTGTTCTTTTTCCTGACAGCTGAACATAACAGAACGGAGAGAGCCATTTTTTTTTTATGTTTCATGTGTTTTCCCTTGTAAAATAAAATCCCAAGTGCTGAACTGATTTCTAATGCATTTACAGGTGACAGAAAATACAATGCTGCCAAATGGAGCCTAAAATGTAAAATTTCTCTGCTGTAAAGGGCCGGGGGTCATGCACAGGCATGGCTCATGGTCATGGGGAAAGAATCTGCTGAAACGCGCGGCACGCGTGAGTTGTGAGACCGCCTCACAAAAACGCAACCTTTTTTCTTTTTGCTGAACAAAAGGGGACGCGGGCACGCCGCTGGGGCTTCGTCGCTCGCTACACACAAGTCAGAGGAGGCAGCGCAGGCCCACTCAACAGAGACAGACAGAGAGAGCCACGCATCTCTCTATCTAGCACGCGACGCCGCGGCCTCGATCGGAGTCGGAGGCGAACACCCTCATGGCGGCGGCGGCGGGGGGCGGCGGCGCAGGAGGGAAGGTGTCCTTCAAGATCATCCTCACCTCCGACCCTAAGCTCCCTTTCAAAGTGTGAGTACCACCACCGCTTTCTCCCTCTCTCCCTCCCTCGGATCTGATGCCCCGCCGATCGATCGATCGCCGTGGCTGTCTGCATGCCTCTGGCTTCTGCTCCCCGATCCCTATCCGTGATTGACCCGATCCCAACCGCCCGCTCTGGGTTCCCGCAGGTTCAGCGTGCCCGAGGCGGCGCCCTTCACCGCGGTGCTCAAGTACGCCGCGGAGGAGTTCAAGGTCCCGCCCCAGACCAGCGCCATCATCACCAACGGTACGCCATCCATTCCTCGCCCCCTCGCTCATGAGAATTCTTCACTTGGATTCCTCATCTCTCTTGCTCGTAATTCGGATAGCTCTCGCCTAGGTGCTCCGTTGCCCTCAATCATGGTACTTGGTATGAATTTTATAAGGAATCGTGGTGCTATATATTTTTCGTTTTATTTAGTTGGGATGATTGCGTAGTTTTTTTATCACCCTGTGCCTGTGCCACTTGAAAATGACCATGATCTTGGTGTATATGTGAAATTTGGTGGGGAAATTTTAGGTTCCTACGACTATGGAACTCATTTAACTGTGCCTGTGAATTCCACCTGCAGCATGTGCCCTTGATGTTGGATGCTTAGGGTTACATGTTTACCTAGTTCGTAGATGGCACAGCCGCACAGCTATTTGGGACCTGTAGGAAGCTAAATTTTAGACAGCAACTTGTTGCTTGCTGGATGACATGGACATGGACATGTCCAATACCATGTTGCTCTGGAATGCAAACATATCGCTGCAGTATGTATGGATGATGACGCTGCTGGAGCAGTTTTAGTTTTTTGTTTACCATCGTGGGTTTATGATATCCTAGGCAATGGCAATCTGTAGTTTCAAATTGTTCTAACCTTTTCCTTGTTGTGATTCGTATGTATCCTGATGTGAACTAGGCCTCAATGCATAATGGTAGGTAATTTGTGACTTTCAAGCTGTTGCGTCTAGAGTCCTGGACATCATTTTCTTCCTGTTAAGGTAGTTATTATCAGATTTTGAGCCTTCTGGTTGATCACACAAGTCTAAATTCAATATATTTGAAAAAAATGGAATGATGAGCTTTAAATTTTCTGATCTTGATTTCACTCTTAGTGGTAATGAAAACCTCATTTGGTAGCATAAAAAAAGCCGTCATTAGGTTCTATGGAAAAGAATCTGCAACTCTTTCCAGTGTTATTTATCTATAAGAATGGTGTTGGATAGCTTTCAGCTTTCTTTGTTGTTGTCTCATGGTGTGCAGTGGCATTGTAAATAGCACTTCTTAATGCAACCATTTTTGGTTATAACCATCAAGCTTGTGACATGTGATGTTCTCTTAAGTTTTCCTGCATCTTTGCATACAACATCTGATGATCGGTAACTCTTCTTGTTTGTCATACACTTTCTTTTTAAATGATTTTTCATTTTTTTTCCTTTGCAGATGGAGTTGGCATCAACCCCCAGCAAAGTGCAGGTACCATTTCAAAATACCTGAATACATTTTTGTTTCAGATCTCTGTTTTTTTCCCTGCTGTGATGTCCTCATACCTTCCAGAAAGTCACGATGCAATACTTTTCCAGCACAAATATGTTGTATAGAAGAATTTGCATCATTAGACCGGTTTATAATGTTATGATTTATAGACCATCAAAGAAATGTTTAGTTTATGTGCCTGTTTTGGCTGTGCTTTGTGCTGACACAGAAGTTGGCAGCTGAAATTATCAATAGGCGTGACTGGGAGTGTTACCACGTCTGCCTGTAGGCAGTTGCATCTGGTTGAGTTGTGTCTAGTGTTTAGGAAGGGGCAGAAAGGCTAGTAAGCTTGATCTAGTGCCATCCGTATGTAATTAATTTATAAGCGCTTGAACTTGCATTCAAAAATTCCCATGACTTAGCAAATGACATGGCATGGCATAGGCTTTGGACAGCTATGTTGTACTACAGTTTGTTGGATGAATCCTTCTGAAGGCTCTCTATTTTGAGTTACTGCAGCAAATATGTTTGTAGGCTTGATTTCTTTGGCTGGTATTATTTGTTTTGGACAAGGCCCCAGTTTCTGACATGAACTAATGCTATGTTTTTTTTTTCCCTCTCCTCCTCAGGCAACGTGTTTCTGAAACATGGTTCGGAGTTGCGTCTCATCCCCCGCGACAGAGTTGGCGCAGTGGCTGTGTCTTCCTATTAGAGGATACAATACATACACTGCATAATTAATTAGCAAAACTTGAGGAAAATAAAGCTTTGAGAGATGTTAACTCTGCTTGGTTGTACAATGTGACAAGGATAATAAGTGAGCGTATAATCGTGTATGCCTCCGTTGTATGCTCTTGTCGTTGCACTTGGTGTGGTGGTACTAGGAAGCAATTTATGTGGAGACAAATTTCTGAAAGCGAATCGAGTAGTAATGGCGGTAAGAATAATAAGTGGTTTATATATGTGCACGAGCACGAGACTACTACTACTGCCTCCCGGTATTGTTGGATCAGAAACGGTTGTCCGTCCGATATTGAGTCGATTTATTTCACTGGGTTGGGCTGTCAGCAGATCCATCGTCCATCCCAACTTCAACTTGAGTCGATTTCTGTTTGTGTTGCTTTCGTTCGTTGGTTTGGGGTGGAGCTGGAGGGGGCGACGGGATCGATCACGTAGCGGATACGTGGTTTGAGTTTGACAGAGGATCGGTGATGATGAAAGAATCCACGGCCCGTCCCCGTAACAGACCCGGACCTGGCGTCCCTGCCGCACGACCTTGTGTCACTAGTATAAATAAAACTCAGCCACGTCCACCGCATTATCTATCTCTTCTGTGCTGAAAGAGGTTTTGTTTCTAGAGAGGAGATTTTAGCCGCGGAAGTAACATAATTGTCGGACGGAGGAGGTTTTAGCCCTATATATAATATATATTTCGTTCGACACGTCTCTCTCTCTCTACCGGAGGGAGATTTCAGCCGGCCACCGTCGTCTCTCTCTACTGGCTTGAGGACGGTACCGGCTTGAGGACGGGAGGGAGATTTCAGCCGGCCACCGTCGTCTCTCTCTGCTCTGCTGTCCCTGACTCTGTCCCTGCCACTGCCCAGGGGATAGATGGGGATGGCGACCACCGATATGGAGAGCCTCGAACGAATCAAAACAGAGGAGATTAATCTGGTTAGTTTGATTTCATTATTCAATCAATCGACTTTTCTTTCTCCTTTATTTAGAAAGTATTCTTGTTCTATAATCTAACACAACACATGCACGTGAACTTTGTAGGAGGGTATTTCTATGGAAGAGGTGTTTAGCACCCTCAGATGCAGCAAAGAAGGTCTGTCCTCCATCGAAGTCCAGCAACGCACCGCTATCTTTGGTCCAAATAAACTAGAAGAGAAAAAGGTAGTCAAATGCATTTCCATCCCTTAATTTCGTTCGTTATTTTGATCTGGTGTCTGCTTATTTAAATTTCAACACAAGTACTAATAAGATGTTGAAAGCACAGTTTAGGTCATCGTATTTAATTTAAAACCACATGTACGGATATCAACGCCACGGCTAGGCCACCCTTGTTAAGTTTAAATTTCCTACTAGTGTGTAGTGTCGCTGTTAGATGCTTTGATCACTTGTATCAGTGTAGGAAAAACAGACTACATATAAAGGGCGAAATAGCATAGCAGGATTTGCACTGGTTGTCTAGTTTATGACAATGTTTTATATGTGAAGTACAGTTTCTTTATGGCATTTAAAGACCAACTAACTCGATCTCTTTGTAATGGCTTATAGTATTCAAAAATTGATTTTAGCATATTATAAGATTATAAGTGTAGTTCTCTAGCTATTATTTCTAGCATGAACATATACAATGATTATAATACATTAGTACTCTTTTTAAAAAGAATTTCATCTACAAATACGCATATATAATTTGGTCGCAAATAAAATAATAGTGTCATTGTCGTGTTTGCAGGAAAGCAAGGTGTGGAAGTTCTTAATGTTTATGTGGAATCCATTATCGTGGGTGATGGAGGGTCTTTGCTGTGGTAGCCATGGTGTTTGCCTACAGAGACAATAGGCCACCGGACTGGCAAGATTTCATCGGCATTGTGGTGCTCCTCGTCATCAACTCCACCATCTCATTTATCGAGGAGAACAATGCCGGGAGCGCAGCAGAGGCACTCATGGCCAACCTTGCTCCCAAGACTAAGGTGCTGCGTGACGGCCGTTGGAGCGAGGAGGACGCGGCGGTCCTTGTCCCGGGCGACATTATCAGCATCAAGCTTGGTGACATCATCCCGGCCGACGCCGCTTGCTCGAGGGTGACGCACTCAAGATTGATCGATCGGCGCTCATCGGGCGAAAGTGCCTTCCGGTCACCAAGAATCCCGGCAACAGCGTCTACTCGGGCTCCATGTGCAAGCAGGGTGAGATTGAGGCCGTCGTCATCGCCACCGGTGTGCACACTTTCTTTGGGAGGGCAGCACACCTTGTAGACAGCACCAACCAAGTCGGCCACTTCCAGCAGGTGCTCAAGGCAATCGGCAACTTCTGCATAGCCACCATCGCCATCGGCATATTTTTGGAGGTCATCATAATGTACGCGGTTTAGCATCGCCGATACCATGAAGGCATCGACAACATCCTCTTACTTTTGATCGGTGGCATACCAATTGCCATGCCTACTGTGCTCTCCGTCACCATGGCAATCGGCTCTCACAAGCTGTCATTGCAAGGCGCTATCACCAAGCGTATGATCGCCATTGAGGAGATGGCCGGCATGGACGTGCTTTGCAGTGACAAGACCGGCACGCTCACCCTCAATAAGCTCAAAGTCGACCGCGGCCTTGTTAAGGTCTTTGCTGCAGATGTTGAAAAGAACGATGTTGTCTTGTTTGCTGCCAGGGCATCTAGGGTGGACAACCAGGACGCAATCGACGCCGCCATGGTTGGCATGCTCGCCGACCCAAAGGAGGCTAGAGAAGGCATTGAAGAGGTGCACTTCTTCCCCTTCAACCCCGTTGACAAGCGAACTGCCATTACATATATTGATCTTGCTGACGGCAGCTGGCACCGTGTTAGCAAGGGCGCTCCCGAACAGGTACGTTGTCATGGCTTACTCATTCTTATTTATTTTAATTAATAAGCTTTGTTACTGTGCTTGGAGGAACTACCGGTTCCTCCCTTAGTATTCTTAAGGGCAGTTTGTTATTTTTTTCTCTTCTTTATAATACACACCCACGAACAAGATGTCCTGAAAAACAAAAATCTGGCCAAGAGAAGATTTGCTGCTGCTCGATCTGCATAGGAGCTCGCTGCTGATTGAGTCACCGACGCCCGCCGTCAGCCGCTGTCATCCCGTAATGTCAAGCCTCTGGAGTCCATCCTTTTATTTTACGTCACACCAATTTCAAATAGACTCCATCCCTAGTATGCTGCAACCCTGTCCTATACTCTGCCTCGAATATACTCGGACTTGCCCTGTGCCCCTGTCCCCATCCTCTTCGCTCTCCCTCAGCTTCCTGCCTTTCTCTCTACTAGTCTCCATTAGCGCCTGTCAAGCCAAGGGGAGGTGCTGCATGCCAGCAGTTGGAACCAAGCATGTTGATTCTTGGACCTACTCTTTTAGTCTGGAATTTCGTCTTTAGCATAAACTGCTCGATCCATGATACTTGGAAAACAAAATATACTTCTGGATTGGCCACCATGCGGTCCATGCCTCACTAAGTGAACCCTGGCCAACGGCCAATCCTACGACTTAGCGGCCAGCGGCGCGGACTTGCCTTGTGCGGTGCTGCCGCGCTAGGGACTCCCAGCGCGCTGATATTTTGTTTACAGGAAACACAAGGGCTTTCTTGCTGATATGAAAGTCTATTATACCATTTAAATTTAATTATGAATTATTATTATATCCTTTAAATTTAATCACAAATTATTAGTTCCTAGCCCACGTATTTTTTGTTTCAGTCTACAACTTAAGTTCCCCTTAATTAGTTTCTCTAACGAAGGGCTCTCGTTATTTCCATGCGCATGCGCTGTAAAATTTCTTTAATTTTACCTATTAAAAAATCTAATTGTATTTTGTTTCTGATACTCTCATGGTGTATGTGATTGTAGATGTTGGCTCTCTGCAACTGTGGAGATAACGTCAAGAGCCTGGTTCACACTGTGATTGACAAGTACGCCGAGCGTGGCCTTCGATCTCTTGCAGTCGCAAGACAGCAAGTTCCGGAGAAGAGTAAAGAAAGCCTCGGAGAGCCATGGGAGTTCGTGGGCCTGCTCCCTCTCCTAGACCCGCCGAGGTCAGATAGTTCTGACACAATCAAGCGTGCGCTCGGCCTCGGTGTCAATGTGAAGATGATCACTGGTACATTCTACATTTGATTGTCTAATAATTCTATCTTTTTACTCTTTTATTTACACTTTATAAGCCTGAGAGGTTCATGATGACATGGTTTGACGTTGGTACCTACAGGTGATCAGCTCGCCATTGCTAAGGAGACAGGGAGACGGCTAGGAATGGGCACCAACATGTATCCATCATCGGCTCTACTTGGGCAAAGCAAAGATGAAGCCACTGCTTCGATTCCGGTGGACGAGTTGATCGAGAAGGCTGACGGCTTTGCTGGCGTCTTTCCAGGTTTGCATGAACACAAAACTGCATTGTAGTAATATTTGGTTGGGTTATTTGCTCAATATATGATATGAAGTTGTAAACTTGATGCAGAGCACAAGTACGAGATTGTCAAGAAGCTACAGGAGATGAAGCACATTTGCGGAATGACAGGAGATGGCGTGAACGATGCACCTGCTTTGAAGAAGGCGGATATCGGAATTTCCGTGGCTGGAGCTACTGAAGCAGCACGAAGCGCCGCGGACATTGTTCTTACTCAAGAAGTGTAACGACCCGGCCCGGGAAACGGCTAAGATCCACTCTACACGTTGAATGAACCACACCTGAGAATTAACTCTCTTGCGCTTTCGTCCTCGCTTCGCGCAAAAGGTTGCAACCGGAGTTAACTCCCTCCCGTGACCGGCCTTTTAAGTTGGTTCGGCTTCCCTCAGTTTCCGATACGGTACTAAAGAAGTCACTGTGCCGGCGCTACAGTCTCCCGGTGCTACAGTAGCCGCGCTACAGTACCCGCGAACTAGCCCAGCCCACTAGAACGGCCCATCATCTTGGCCCATTAGCGGGGTGTCAGAAGAAGGGCTCAGTGTCATCATCAGCGCAGTGCTCACTAGGAGGGCCATTTTCCAGAGGATGAAGAACTACACCGTAAGCATCTCAATTTTATTCGACAAAATTCACTAATAATGCCTTATGATTATGACCATAATAATAACTCCTTTCTTGTTTTTTTGTTAGATATATGCGGTGTCAATCACTGTTCGTATTGTGGTAAGTTTTTTTTACCCGGCCTTTGCAAAAATCTAGAGACCATGAATGATTTATTTACTATGAACCGTGTATGTGTGCAGCTTGGATTTCTGCTTATTGCTTTAATATGGAAATTTGATTTCTCACCATTCATGATTCTGGTGATCGCCATTCTAAATGATGGTAAGTTTGCAGTATATAACTTCAGAGGCATATAACAATGGTTGCAACTAATTTTTGCGCGTTTTGATAGTTCTTTTTCTGAAGAAATATATACTGTATGGTTTCAGGCACTATCATGACCATAGCAAAGGACATTGTAAAGCCGTCGCCACAGCCCGATAGCTGGAAGCTAAACGAGATTTTCGCCACGGGGATTGTGTATGGAGCGTACATGGCTGTGATGACCGTGGTGTTCTTCTGGGCCATGAGAAGCACCGACTTCTTCTCTGTAAGCATGCATATTTAATTTTCTTCCTGTGTCTTAGTCCATTATTATTACCAACTAATAATTAACAAGATCATCCACTGATGCCTCGACATTTTCTTATGGCGATCGATGCAGGACACCTTCCACGTGAGGTCTCTCCGTGGCAGCAACGATGAGATGATGTCGGCCCTCTACCTTCAAGTTAGCATCATCAGCCAGGCCCTCATCTTCGTGACGCGGTCGCGCAGCTGGTGCTTCATCGAACGCCCTGGCTTCTTGCTGTGCGCAGCATTTGTCATCGCGCAGATCGTAAGTCCCCTCCTGATCTCGAGCATGCCTAATTGCCTACGGTAATGCTGGGGTCGGACATGTCCGGCCCCCAGCACTGCCGGACATGGCGCCCGCGCCCGCGCCGCCGCCCACGCCCCGCGCCGCCGCCCGCGCGACGCCGCCGCCGGCCCGGGTTAGGGCTCAAGCACTCCCTCCGGTGTAGATTCCGGCCGGCCGGCCAGCCGGCCTGGCGGCGGTCGTCGACACGGCGGTGGTGGCGGGTTGGCCGGCGGTGAGCTCGGCGGCCGTGGCGCCGCCGAGCTGGGCGGGGCTGGATGGGCGGTGGGTATGGGTAGGCGGCGGGGGGCGAACGCCGGCGAGAGGGGAGAGGAAGAGGGCGGCCGCCGCGGACGCTAGGGTTCGCCGGGACCTCGAGGCCGCCGGCGCCGGGCGGTGGCAGGACGAGCTACGCGGAGGAGCTGCCGGAGATCGCGGAGCAGGCCAGGCGGCGAGCCGAGTTCGCGAGGCTGCGCGAGAAGAACACGCTGAGGGGCCACCTCGAGTCGTCGGCTAAGGTCAGGGGCTTCGACATCAACGCCATCAAGAACCCCTTCTACAGCATGTGATTGTGAGTTGTGACGGCGGCGTCGCTTGTGCGTACTCGCTGCGTATTTTTAGGAGCAAGTACATCATCAAGCAATTGTCTTCTCCATAGCTAGTTAGTTTGGGGTTGGCTCGCTGGTTGCTCAGTCAGGTTTTACATTTACATGTTGGTTTTTGCATTTTGGTCCGTTAATTACATTACACTCATTGTGAATTTTGTTTATCTCCGCAACTGGAGACTACCACGCCTAGCTCAGTGTGCTTCTTTTATTTATTTATAAACTAATTGGGAACTAAAGTACCGTACCAGAGTTACAACGTACTGTGCCTGTGGATTCAACGTGTTTGACAAACAGTATATATTAGGGTTATCGTGTGATGCTCTCTCTTTTTCTTTTCTTTTTTTTATATTTAGGGAAGTAAGTATTGCCACACCCGCATCCGATCCGGCATCCGTAAATGATTTGTTGCGAGGACGCTCTTGCATAGGCCTGAACACTGTTTTCTCTTTGTGTCATTCAAAATGCACCGCCAAATTTGACAGGTAGGTTAATAGAGTATACTATTTCATTAGCATCTAAGTAGTGGCAGTACTTAGATTATTACAATCTAAATTAAACTTGTTTAACTTAATAACTTTGATTAAATTTACTGGAAAAAAACAGTAGCAGCAGGCCCTGTTGCACTCATCCAACATGTGACTGAGTGTGATCTACATGATCAACTTTCAGGTGACTGATTTTGTATTGATCCATCACCCCATAAGGCAAGCGTGGCAGTTATCTGCATTATAAATGCACAAGGATTTGCCAAATATATTGCATGTTTCATCACAAAAACATCTGCTTGTTGTTAGAAAAGTATGTATTCATGCCCAACATGCGGACGTGCCAATTTTCATTAGCTGGAATTGCGAGATATTCAGTCCTCAGACTTGCTGGGGTAGTTGGCTAATCATCGTTTCACAAATTTTATTCAGTGTTAACTATGCACAAACTTTGAACGTCACAATATACTCAGATTACCAGACGTGTACCTCAAAATCTCACAAGATCAAGAGGGGTTACTGAATTTGTTACAGCAACTAGAAACAGAACTATTCAATCCACTAATGAAAGCACTCTTCAAGGCTGACCGGCTGTTGTTCAAAGCATCCACCATGATCACAATCGGTGATGGGGCCAAGGCTAGTTTCTGGCATGATAACTGGCTTGATGGAGAGGCGCCCAAGGACTTTGCTCCACATCTGTTTCAGCTAGCTGCCAGGAAGAACAGGTCCGTCCAGCAGGAGCTTCAAAATGGTTGCTGGACACGTTCCTTTCGCAACCGCATCACCACTCCAGAACACATGGAGGAGTTCATCTCTCTTTGGATCAGGCTCCACTCTGTTCAACTGCAACCAGGGGTTCGTGACTCCATCACTTGGCGTTGGACGGCTGACGGATCCTACTCCTCTCGCTCGGCCTACAGGATCCAATTCAAAGGCGCCTACCCAACCTTCCGAAATCAGCTGATTTGGAAGGCCGAGGCGGAAAACAAATGCAAAGTCTTGGTCTGGATCCTGGTGCAAGAGAAGGCACTCACGGCAGACAACCTGCAAAAAAGAGGTTGGCCACACCAAGATCGCTGTGTCCTTTGCGATGGCCCGATGAAAACTTGCCTCCATCTCTCTCTTCATTGCCCGTTCACGGCTGCGGTCTGGAGCCAGGTCCTGTCCTGGGAAGTCTTCGACAGCCAACTCTTGCAGTCCACGCACGACCATGTCCACCTTTCCTCGTGGTGGGAGGAGGCGGCGTCCAAAATCGCCAAGGAATACAGGAAGCACTTCAGCGGGTTGCTAGTCTACACGTGCTGGAATCTGTGGAAGGAGAGAAAACGTAGAATTTCCAACAATGTCCAAGAATCAGTACTGCAGGTGGCGGGCAGAATCAAAGAGGACATGCTTCAATTCAAAAGGGCGAAAGAACGGTTTGGTGCAGAGGCATAGGCCTTCATGATGGCTCCTTGGGGGATGTTGTTTCTTTTGTGTGCTTGCGCCTATGCTGCTGTAGCTGCTTTGGCAGCCATTGCCCTGTACATAAACCCATTTGCTTCCTTCCTTAATTGAAAGGCAGAGCTCCTGCCATTGCTTTCAAAAAAAAAAAAAATCAAGGGAAGGATAAAGATGTAAAAGGAGCGCTCAGATTACCAGATGTGTATCTCAAAATCTCACAAGATCAAGAGGGGTTACTGAATTTGTTACAGCAACTAGAAACAGAACTATTCAATCCGCTAATGAAAGCACTCTTCACAATTCAAGGGAAGGATAAAGATGTAAAAGGAGCAAATCAACTACTTCCGCTGCCAAGGTGCCAAAAGAATTATCTACCATATCTCTGGGAAATGCTTTGACATGAGAACACCTGCAATATCTTGCGACAGAGAGCAGTTTCTAAGAAGGCTACAAATCAGGCCACTGTCAGTATACTAAGCTTCAAAATGTCCCTGCACCAGAAACCTTGGATGTTGCACCAGGGAGTTTGCCACTGTGTAGTAATTCTGTCAGATAAGATGGCAGGCCATGACTATCAAAGAAGTGCTCTGGCGTAAGTATAACTTCCAACTTGAGGGCCATCATTTTCATCGTTGTCCAGACCAGAACAGAAGGCATCAATGCGCGCAAAATAATTGTGCAGGAATTCCACAAGACCACTATCCCTTTCAGAATCATAAAAAAGGTAGTCGACACTCAGAATTGCCCCGAAATCCTGCTCATGATCAAGTGCACCAATCTCGTAGCATTGCCCACCGAAGCGAAGATCATGAGTGTGATCTACAGGATCAGCAGTAGGGTGATTAATTTTGTGATTATCCATCAGGCATTCGTGGAAGTTATCTGCACTATGCACAAGAAGGATTAGGCACATAGAACAGAATACTTATAATAACTGGATAAGACAGACATACAACAAAATAAATGCTTATGCTTAATCATAAAACAGCTGCTTTAATGTCAGAAGATCATGTACACAAAAAACTTGCAATGAAGACAAAAATACCAGCCACAAGATACTCAGATTACTAGATGTGCATCTCAAATCTCACAAGATCAAGTAAGGTGTTACTGAATTTGTTACAACAACTAGAAATCAAACTATTCAATCTAAGCACTCGTCACAATTAAAGGGAAGGAGAAGGATTTAGAAGGAACACATCAATAACAACTGCTACCGAGATGCCAAAAGAAATTATCTCACACATTTTCAGGAAATATATTTTAACATGATGAAATGTGCAGTACCGTGTGGTGGTGTCTATTTGAGCAGTTTATAAGAACTATGGCTAAACATCGAACACGATATAATAACAAAATAGCGAAAAGAGCATGGAGATTGACATGACAGTACCAACATCCGGTGGTGAAGGCTCAACCAGGCAGCAAAAAGATACATCCTCTTCCCTACCAGGCAGCAAAAAGATACATCCTCTTCCCTAATGTTGTGGTTTCCAGGAAGGGGTAGTTCGGCAAAGAAAAACAGGCGACGCCCCGGTTCTGCACCAGAACTAGAGCTATGATCTTCCTTTGGCTGCCCGATGAAATTGATATGGAAATGTTTGTGGAAGCACTCATTATACTGTAAGCTATGACTATATATGATATGAAGCTCATAGTGTAGCCCAGCTTTGCTGGCGAACTTGCCGAGTGCGGCGTCTACAATTTCAAGCAACCAATTGAACCATCTCGGGCAACATCTCCTATTGCTGGAGATGAATTCGCTGACCTTTGGGGTCGGCTCTGGCAGCGGCCGCCGGCGCGAGGCCAGTTCATCGGGTAGGGGGTGTGGTGTCCGCAGCAGCGTGGAGAGGCTATTGATGTCGAGGCTGGAGAGGCCGCCGCGCTTGCCGACCAGCAAGCGGGCGACGTCAGGCTCCACGGCGGGAAGCACCGAGGACACGGCGGTGTGGCGGGAAGGGATTCGGAAACGGAAAGGAACAGGGAACGAGCCCATCGAGATTTCAGGCGACTGAAATCTAGGATAGGAGATGTGATAAACATACAATCGTCCTTCATGAAAGCCAGCTTTAGGCATGCCGTGCTTTACACATGTGTCATAATCTAATTCATCTTTCTCCATATCCAAATTATCCTTTACACATTGAAATAAGCCTGCCAAAAGGCCTGGTGCCTATGTGCCGCCTTTTTAAACAGATGATTTGTTAATCCTAGTTGATGGGAAGCTCGCTACAGATTCACTGAAAACAGGGAAAATAAGAACTGAGAGCAGAAAACCAAACATAATATGAAATGTAACAGAATCCGGGGCAGCAGCAGAGTTAACAGGCGACCCATGACATCTACTATCTACATAAACTACTTTAACCACCGTAGTCTGTCTGTCAGCACCTTTGCCTATCGTTAGACAATCCAGGCAAAATCCCCTGTGGCTTGTTCTCCTCTCCTAATAGAATCCTCTACAGTTCACATCTTACTGTCAGCCACCCTCAGTCTCACTGAACAAGCTTTCATACTGAGGATACCATCCACGAGGTTGCGAGGCGCAAAGCCCTGACCATCAGGAGGACCTATATACGCCATCACAGCCGACTCGATCGTCCAAGTACTTTGCAACATCACAGTCCCTGTCAGCATCAAAGAAGATGTAGTCCACGTCCACGGGCTCTAGGAAATTACTGCCGCACAAATCCACTTCGTCCTCCTCGAAATCCCGGCAACCAAGGAAGTCGTCATAGGTGGGGTGCACGATCTTCTTTTTGTTGCTCTCACAAGCAAAGCAGGAAGCTGCATATGTTTTACCAAAAGCAGAATTTCAAAGAAAGATCAGCTACTGTTGTATGTAGTAAACAGTACTAACAAGCTTTTAGACATGGGCTAAAAGCAGGAGGATTCTGGCACTCAGGAGTCAAGACATCTAGAGCACACGGTAGGATTAAGCATAAGATTGATGCGGGCAAGTCATCAGACAAGAATTAATTTGGAATTCAATATGTGCATGATGAATCAAGTTTACAAAGTTCTCTCTGTACCAAGCAATTTAAAAAGAAGCATTCATGTCATCTATGTTGGCTGAGTTAAGCTCTAATCAAATAAAATAAATCCCACGACTCAAACAAAATGGAATCAAAGCAATCCAAACCTCTATAAACATCTAATAATGAGGATTTCAGGTACAGATAAAAAAAAGAAACTGTATTCTTTGTGGTTGCAGTTTGGTACCATGAATATAGGATTTTAGGGAGTTATTTAAAGCCTTCAAGAGTATATGGCAGTCTGGGGCTTTCAGGAGTTATTTAGCTTTCAGGAGCACAGCAGGACGGCATCTGATTGGCTATCTGGGGCACAGCAGAGCAGCATCTGATGATTGTTAAAGTAGCTTGTTCATAGTGTAACAATGAACCATAGATGAAGGAGCCTATTGTGCTTACTGTGCTAAAGCAAAATGACAGCACAAGAATTTTCAGACCCCTTTTTTTGGGTGCAGACAGCAACCAATTCAAGCAGCAGAGGAATTCATAGCAACTGCACCCAAGTAAGCGGCAAAATTGGTGGATATATGTCCCTGTATTCACCTAGAAGGTTAAAATTATGTTGATGTGATGGTGGAGATACTATTACTATATAGACATAGTAGCAGTAAATAACCTTCAGATGGCCTGTCGCATGCTTGTAATTGTAATGTAATTTTGTGCTAAGAACCTAGCTTGCCGTACAATGCAGTACCATAAATACATAGTAGTGGGTAGAGGGGATTACATACCAATCTCTTTGGCTGGATCAACTAGCACACACAGGTTGATACAAATCTCATCGTGAGCAAGTACAGTTGCTTCAGTGAACAAGAGCACAGGGAAGCCTAATGCAGAATCAGAGTACTTGCGATTTGCCAGGAAATTGATGTGGTAATAGCAATTGTTCAGTCCTCCATCGTTTACTAGACTTGCGCCAGTTACAGAATGAAGAACAAGCTGCTCTCCTGTTTGCAGTGTGTAGTGTTGCGACGCCATGTTGACAACATGAAGAACCTGTCTTCCTGTCTCCTTGAACAGCTGCTTCTGAGATGAGATCCAATCAAGGACCTGTGGCCTTATCATCGGTGGCAGCAGAGGAGGCTCATCCAGCAACTCCGGCATTAGCACAGTGGTGAGATGGTCGATGTTCCCAGGTGAAAGCGCATAGTTGACGAGCAGGTACTGAAGTAAACTGTTCTTGGCATTGATAGTGGGCAGTCCCGACGCGAATTGAGCAAAGGCTGTGGGATTGGGGTGCCAAGCCGCCTCGGCTGCCAGCTGGAAGGCAGCAAGATTCCGAGGCGCCATGACGCGCAGGGCGGAGGATTTGCTGGTCCCGTTGGCCAGCGCGATGGCGGAGGCGAGGTCGGCGTTGGCATCCATGAGGTGGTAGAGAGCGTCGGCTGCGGAGACGGACGGGCAGTAGTGGCGGAGCGAGGCGACAAGGCCCTCGAGGGAACGGTGGCAGATGCGGGCGATGCCGTCGGTGGGAAGGACCGCGCGGGCGTCGTCGCCGCCGTCGCCGTCGCCGTCGTCCGTGGCGGCGGGGGGTGGGGAACGCGGCGGCGTACCAGATGGCGTTGACGATGATGTTGTGGGGAGGCCGCAGCGTGCCGAAGCAGTGGCCGCCGACAAGGACGCCGCGGGCGAGGGTGGCTCTGAGCTCGGCGTGGGGCAGCCGCGAGAAGGCTTCGATGTAGTAGCGGTGGATGAGGTTCAGCAGATTCCGCCTCATGGCCCTGATGTCCGATTGCGACCAAGCCTCCTCGTCGTCTACCGCCGCCGCAGCAGCCGCCGGCACTGGCAACGGCACCGGCACCTCCGCCTCCACGCCCGCCTTAGCGCGGCCGCGCCGGCGACGGCTACTCCGGCTAGCTCCAGCCATGCGAACGGGAGGGTGGAAGATACGATTCCGATTCGATTTGGCGCTGAATCGTGAGGGCGGCTTCTTCCGTTGTTCCGAACTGCCAAACGGGAAGCGGCTACTCGCTTCCGTTCCTGCCGTTTTCTGTGTTGGGCCGTGTATGGGCCGCTTAAAATTGGACCTAACATCAAAACAAAACAAATAATCCAAAGCCCATTATTTTATATGCTTAAGGAGGAAGGAAGTTGACTATAGGTGCAGCTGCAGCAGAGTCGATTCTGAAAGCTGCAAGGAAGGTCGAAGCGTGCGAAGCCAAAACGAAAGAATTCCAAATCCCCACGCCGAGTCGCCGATCCGCCCCGTCGCCGGCCAGCGAGAGCCAGGCCTCCCCTCCGGATCCATCACCCAGCCGCCGCCGGCCATCCACGAGGAGGGACCATGGACGGGAGCAGAAAGAAGAAGTGGGTGGCCTGGGCGGTGGCGGCCGCCATCTTCGTCGTCCTCATGCTCGTCACGCCCGCCATCCCGCAGAACGAGGCATACCACGACTTCGCCGACCAGCGCACCCTCTTCCTAGGTACCACCACCATCCCCCGTGCCTCAATTTGCCCGCCTCCCGGCCGCGCCTCAGTGCCTAGCATGCCAGCTTAGGTGCTTAGCTAGGAATTGAATTGAATTCCCAGTGTCTCCTACGGATTTTTTCTATTTAATAAATGGAATCTCAACCTTACCGACCGATGAACTGATTTCAAAAGTGGAAAACAAGCTTGGTACGACTTCACCACCAAATCTTGCTCTCATTTGTTGTTTATTATTATATTATACTGGCACGGTGCTTTTGATGGTAAATTAGCCACTATTTCCCGAAATTCAGAATTATATCTTGTTATTTTGATGCTACTGGCTAATTGAATCGGTATGTGGATCAAATGCTTGTACGCTCCGTCAATACTGATGATACATCGACAGATGGCACGGGCATGTTGCCGTACTGAGTTTATACTTATCTAATAAACAAAATGTTGCCATGCTGAAATTGGTGTCACCCTTCATCTCTGCTGCAGGGATCCCTAACACCTTGAATGTGATCTCAAACATACCCTTCTTGTTTGTTGGCGTCACGGGGCTCATCCTGTGCCACTACAGAAACTATTTCAGGCTAAGGTGCTGAACACCTGCTTATAGCAGTTTCACTCCTGTTCTGAGTCACAGACTCAAAGCACTCTGATGGTAATCTTGCTGCCAGCTCGCAGGGGGAGCTCTGGAGTTGGACACTGTTCTTTGCTGGCGTCACTGCTGTTGGATTTGGTTCTTCCTATTACCATCTCGACCCAAATGATGCAACGCTAGTTTGGGACAGACTGCCAGTGAGTCTTCTTTTTTTTTCTCGCTTTACCTTTCCATGGGGCCCCATAGTTTCTACTTGTGTTTAAGGAGTCCCATAGTTTCGGTGTGTGCAATGTACCAGAATCATGGGAATTTTGGCAACAAAATCATGGATAGGTCAACTGTCCTTGATTTCACTACTCACTAGTATCAGTTACCTGGTATTCCTCAACATACTAAATGGCATCATCTTACATTTTTTATCATTACTCATGTTCTAGTTTTTTCCCCTGAACGAACCATCACCAGATCATGCCAATTTCTATATTAACAAAATAAAGAGAGAACAGGTTTAGGTACAAGGACCTAAAAAGGAGAAAAACCTGCACAGTAACAAAATAGAGATAGAAGAAAACCAAAGGAGATGTTCTAGATTTTTTTAGTATGGTGAAGGCTGAAATAATTGTTTTCTTTTTCCAGATGACGATTGCTTTCACTTCTGTCATGGCTATATTCATCATTGAAAGGGTTGATGAGAGAGCAGGAGCAAAGTCCCTTGCACCACTTGTGATTACTGGTGCCTTGAGCATCATGTATTGGAGGCAAGTTTTTCCTATGTTTTCAAATATTCTTCCCTTCTGAGTTTTTTTCTTTTTCTTTCAACCCCCTCAATTTTCACTCTTTATCCTCTATGCAGACACTTTGATGATCTTCGCCCGTATGCAGTGGTTCAGTTTGTTCCATGCATTGCTTTGCCTGTGATGGCTATAGTAATTCCACCAATGTATACACATTCAAGCTACTGGTTGTGGGCAGCAGGTTTGTGAGCGTTTCTCAATGCCAGTGTGACGTATGTTCTTTTGGTTTTTACATTCAGATTGAGTAGAACATGGTATTTGCAAATTATTGAATTCTTCAAATTAGGCCCTCATCAGTGGATGTAAAAATAGTACTTGTCCACTAACAGATCTGTATTACTTCCTGTTAGGAATTTCTTCCAAGCATAATGTACTGTTGATCCAAGTTATGCAGTCTGGATTTTGTATTTGTTCTGATGTGTCAAACAATCTCAGGGTTTTATCTCCTTGCTAAAGTGGAAGAGGCTGCCGACAAACCTATCTACAAATGGACTCATCAGATTGTTAGTGGTCATACGCTTAAGCATCTATGTGCTGCGATGGTACCGGTTTTCTTGGCTCTCATGCTAGCTAAAAGGACCATTGAACCAGAAAGGTGAGCTTCCATACTGCTTGCCGAGGAACAAACGTTGTTCAGTCTATTAATCAATAAGGACTTGCATGGGAAAGTCTTTTTCTTTTTGGCATCCATCTTGGGACTCCTGACAAATTGCTGCATTGAGTACGTTGTGGATATGCATTGACCGTCATCATATGTAAATGCCTACATCTATGTGGCTTTTTGACTTGAGTACAATTTTTCTGACATGCAGGGTAAGCCTGCTCCAGAAGTGGAAGATCAGTTGGGTTACAGTGAGAGAAAGACGTTCCAAGGATAGGACTACAGTTGATGTGGATTGCAACTACGCTGTCGTTTCAAATACACCTGAACAGTAAATATGCATCTAGTGAACATGATGCTGCTGCACACGTGTATCAGTGTACGGATGAAAAGCAGGGCACGCCCACTGAAACATTACGAAACCCACCTCAGCTGAATTTTGTCACTTGTGCTAATCAGAGTCGTTGATGGACCAGTAGATGACAAATCTTGTTGTACATAGCAATAATTAATCATCAATACCGGAAACATTTGTTTCCATCCTTCCATTTACAAGATTTTCCGTTGGATCAAGATGATATAGTTTTGTATTCCATGACCATGAGAGCCAGATTGCTCGGACACAGTTTACACTTGTGCAAGCAAATCAACTGTATCTCCCATATGGTTTGGTTTTGTGCTATATGACCATGAGAGCCAGATTGCTTCTGAAACAATTTTCACTTTTGCAAGCAAATCATCCCGTACTGTTGCCATAAAGAGGTGGAGGTGGCTAAAAGAAAATGATGGAGATGAGAATATCTTTCATCGTCCATGTCCATCTCTCGAACTCTTCCTCTCGAACAGCACATCGTATGCATAGCTCCACTCCTTGAGTGCACAAGCTAGAGGCTGGGCTAGCCATGGCATTCAGCCACCATCCATCTGCGTATAATAAAATAAATACTTTTGCAAGTTAATTGATGAATGGGGAGGACGGCAAATATTTTGAGACACAGAGAGCCTCTTGGCTAATCGTCGGTCGATGATTTCATCCCCAACTTTATCTTCCTTCCCCAAGCACAGCACTCCATCTCCATGTGGATACTAGTGTCGGTGACGCGAGGGGTTCGACGACGTCGCAGCCGCGGTTGCCGGCCGGCACTGGCGATGCGTGTGGGTGCAAAGCTCCACGTACTTCAGTACAATTGCTATGAATTCCTCTGCTGCTTTCTGTTTAAACTGGTTTCTGCCTGCCAAAAAAAGAGTTAAAAATTATGTCTGAACACTAACAACAGGTAGAGGTGACCAGATGGCCAAACTTCAAGCAACTAAACACCGACAATTGCATCGTTGTACGTAGCCCAGAACCTTATGCAAACAACCAAGAGGTTCAATCTGTGCAAAGTAACTACTTAGGGCAACCAAACAACACTTAAAAGCATAAGACTATGCTAAATTAGATATCGTGTACTCCTTTGACCGGTATTATAAGTCAACAGATAAGTGAAAAAACTTTTCTATATGAGAGAAAAACAACGTTGATAAGCTGAAGCGAACATAATAAATAATACTTTAAATCTACTCCCTTCATCTTAAAATAATTGTTTTTTAGGATTTTTTTTTGTCACAAGTTTAATTCGATTTGTAAAAAAAACATATGTAACAGTAATATTTATATTTCTAAATAAATTTATTAAAAAATAGATTTAAAAATATTTTTGATAGTACTAACTCTTATAAATATTAATACTGTTTTTAAAATATATTTAGTTAAATTTGTTTCTCGATACGTGAAAACGAAAGTTATGTGACGACGGAGGGAGGGACACGAGGAACACATAATTAAACCAGTCCCTATCCTACTCGGAGTCCAATTGTATACTCTTCCCCGCGAACTTGTACCGGTATCGGACTAATCAATCTTTTGTTCAAAATAAAGAAATCAAAATCTTGTTCGTCCATCCATTAAAGAAAGACCCAACTGAAGAGGCTCGGGTTAAAGTTCCCTTTCTTTCGTTTCCGACCCGACACGTAGCGGCCGCCGCAAATCAGAGCCAAAACGATCGAGAATTCGGATGGGTAAGCGACGTAACGGCCGCCGCAGCGCCGCCGGCGACTCCTCCGTCAGTGCCTCCTCCTCCTCATCATCATCTTCCGGCGGATCTACCGACCATCGAAACTCCTCCTCATCCGGCAAATCTACCGCCCATCGACCAACCCGACTCTCCCAGCAGAGCCGGGCGGAGGAGGAGGCTTCGTCGCCGCCACCGCCACCACGGCGGAGGCCAACGGAGGACACTCCGGCTCTGAGGCTGAGGTTGCTGGGCCTCATCCGCGACTTCTACATCGACGCCATCTCGCGCCTGCCCACCGCCGACCTCAGGACGACCCTCGCACGCGGCCTCCTCGTCGGCGGCCACTGCTACGGTCCACTCCACCCCGTGGACAACATCATCGCCAACTCCGTCTGGTACAACGCCGCCTTCCCCCTCCGCCCCGAGGACATAGTTGAGGCAGATGTAATCTGCCCCCAGGGCACGGACCGCGCCGCCCGACGCTCGCTTGATGGATTGGTTGCCTGCCTCCTCCACATCTGCCCCTTCCTCTCCCCCACCAACGCGCTCTGGCAACTCGTTCGCTCCCGTGCAGATCTCCGCGTCGCCGTCGCCTCCGCCTCCGCTGGCTCTGCCTCTATTCGGTGTGCCAGACCATCAGTTCTACCTGCCACAGAGCCAGAGGTTGTCAAAGCCGCCTTTCAGATGGCTGCTGAGGCAACAAGGCATCCCAAACCTGCTGCCTTTGCGCTCTTTGCGTCATCAGTGCTTCCTGATGTGGAGCCTCATGTCTCCCGTTTGCTAGCCAGCAAGCGCAGCCTCTCCAGCCTCGACATCCGTTGCCTCTCCAGTGTCTTGCTGCGTTGCCCTCTACCGAGTGAACTGTCCGCACACCTTTCTCTGCCAGATCCGAGCCCAAAGGTCAGACAGTTCATCTCTGACAGTAAAAGATGTTCCACAGAATGGTGCCATTCGTTGCGTGAAATAGCAGAGGCCGCACTTTGCAAGTTTACCAGCGAAACTGGGCTACACTGTGAGCTTCACACCATATATGGTGACAGCTTACTTCATGATGAGCGCTTCAACAAATATTACCATATCAATTTCATGGTGCAGCGAAAGGAGGATCATAGTTCTAGTTCTGGTGCAGGACTGGGATGTTGCCTATTTTTCTTTGCTGAAGCACCTCTTGCCTTTCGTGAAGAGGATATCTCCATTTGCTGCCTGGTTGAACCTTCACCACCGGATGTTAGTACTATCAATCTCCATGCTCTCTCTCTCTCTTCCCCCCTCTGGTTTTTAAACTTAGGGACTGCATCTGCTGCCATATTTGCTGGTTTGATATGTAGTCTTCTTAAGAACTTTTCAAATCAAACAGACACTGTCTCAAAATATTGCAGATTTTCTCATGCCACAACATTTCCTATAAATGCGTTACATATAATATATTCTTTTGACACCTTGGTAGTGGATTTGCTGATTTTTAAATGCTTTTGCTCCCCTTTAGTCACAAAGATTGTTTTCGTTACTGGAACCAGCCACTTCTGTGACCCTTATTGCCGGTAGTATAGCTTGGCTTCTAGTTGCTGTAACAAATTTAGTAACCCCTCACTTGATCTTGTGGGATTTAAGATGCAGATCTGGTAGCCTGAGTATCTTGCGACTGGTATGGTTTGTTTTCACTAGAAGTTTTAGCACAGTTGATACACAACAAAATTTCTGAACTTATGATGATCAGCCAATTACACCCAAGAAGTCTGAAACTTGAATTTCTTGTGTGATTCTAATTTATCAAAGCTGGCATGTCAAACAGAATACATGATTTGCTGAAATGAAGTAGATGTTTTTTGTTGAACCCTGCATTTTGTTTATTTTCCTGACCGTTCAAGTTATCATAAATATAATAGCCTATAATGCATGGCTAACCTTTGTGCATAATGCAGATAACTGCAGCGCATGCCTGATGAATGAATACAAAATTGATCACCCTGCTTCTGATCCTGTAGATCATACTCATGATCTTCATATTGGTGGCCAGTGCTACGAGATTGGTGCAATTGATCATGAGTGGGATTTTGGGCCAACTCTGAGCGTGGACTACCTTTTTTTGATTCTGACAGGGATAGTGGTCTTGTGGAATTCCTGCAAAATTATTTTGCTCGCATTGATGCCTACTGTGCTGGTCTGAGTGACAATGAAAATGATGCCCCTTGGGCTGGAAATTATTGCAGACAGCTTTCTTGATAGTCATGACCTACACTGTAAATCTTATCTGGCAGAATTACTACACCAATGGCAAACTCCCTGGTGCGACATCCAAGGGTTCTGGTAGAAGGGACATTTTGAAGCTTGTTGATACTTACACAAAGGGTACCTTGCAGAGCTGTATTCTTTCGCCAAAGGTAAGAGGTTAACCCTGTACAAGGTGTTTTGATGCAACCCTTCACTGATTGGCAACAACTCAATTTGCAGTGATAATGATATGTGGGTGTTCATATGGGGCCATTACAGTTCTCCAGAGTCAAAGCATATGGAGTAATGAATAATGATCAGTTATTGGCAAGTCCACCTGGTTTTCAAGTGGATTTGGAAATTATCTTGTCAGGCCAAGCTCAAATTTCTTTCTCTGAAACCGAGTCAACACGTGAGCTTCTCAGGAGAAAAGCATGCGATTGCAGTCATACAATTGTGTGCCCTGTGATGAAGGTGTGGATGAAGCTTTGCAACATCTATTACTGTAAAACTAACCACGTGCTGGTTAGTCTCGAGTTCTAGCTTCTCTGTATGATCCCTCCTGCCTTTTTTATTTTCTTCCATCAAAGCTGAATCTTAGGCTTACATGCTCATGAGCCAAATATAGGAAGTTCTATTTTCAGCTTCCACCCCTTTTTGTGAGGGCACGAATTTAGGACCTCTATATAGTGGAGCTATTTGCTGTCCTTTCTGTTAAGAGGAAAAAAATACGGTAGCTCACACTTATGTGTAGCCACGTCAGAAAAGCCATATGATCTAGATTGGACCAAAATTATGTGTTTCTCTCCCTCGCTTTCGGTGTAAAATCTCAACACATGTATGGTGTCCTAGCCGGCGTGCTGCAGACCAACCAATCTAGGCGGGCTCGGGATCTCGGACCTTAAGCTGACCGGTTACGCACTCCAATTGCGGTGGCTTTGGTTGCAAAAGACTGACAGCGACCGTGCATGGAGCGAGCTCCCACTGAAAACCTGTCCAGAAGTACAAGCCTTCTTCAGAGCTTCCACGCACACGGTTCTTGGGGACAGGAAGAGCACCAAGTTTTGGAGCTTCCACGCACACGGTTCTTGGGACGGGAAGAGCACCAAGTTTTGGGAGGACAGATGGATCGATGGTCACTCGGTAACTGAATTGGCGCCCTCGCTCCCTGCCCCCTTGTCGCGGCCGGGACAGCGCCGACACCAGTCGGTTTGCGAGGGACTATCCAACCCGCGCATGGACTCGGGCAATCTCGGCGGGCTATCGGTGGAAGCCATCCTAGACTACCTGCGATTGTGGAACGCGGTCGCCGGGATCCACCGAGCGACAGCTGGACAGAACCATTTGGAGATGGACGGCGGATGGAAAATACACCACGAAATCGGCTTACAACGTGTTGCACACCGGCTCCACGCAGCTCCAGGGGCACCGGCTAATCTGGAGTACTTGGGCACCATTGAAGATCAAAATCTTCCTCTAGCTTGGTTTCAAGAAAAGGCACTGGACCACCGACCGACGCATGAGACACGGCCTCGACGCCCGGGCTACCTGTTTCCTCTGCGATTAGGAGGTGGAGTCCATCGATCACATCCTATCCGGGTGCGTGGTCACAAGAGAGGTGCGGTGCCACATACTGCACGCCCTCGAGGCAGACTTCACCCCCCCGGCAAAAATTCAACCATTCGGTGGTGGCGATCCATCGAGCCCTCTTCCTTGGGACGGCATGATGGGACTGATTCTCTCTTCGCCCTAGTGTCCTGGGAAGTGTGGAAGGAACGGAACGCCAGGTGTTTCCGCGGAACAGAGTCGAGCGTGCCGGATCTCCTTCGAATCATCAAGGCAGAGGCGGATCGCTGGATTCAGGCAGGCGCTGGAGATCTTTGATCGTTGACTGCAGGGGCATAGTTCTTCTTGTTTCAGCTTCGCTTCAGTCTCGCTGTTCTCATCCCCTTCTTTGATTTTGACCCCTGTTGGGCTGCCTTCCAACAGTTTTGGAGTGCCAGGCTCAACCGCTTGTAATTTTAAACTCTCTTCTTCTATTAACAAAGATATGCACTCTCGTGCATGTTCGCGAAAAAAAAATTATTTTGAGCATTTATTGATTTCTCTTCATTAGCTAGGAGTAGGTTGAATGTATTTATTAATTTCTTGCACATCGTTCCCAAGTGCCTGCTTTTTTTGAACATATAAATAATGAGTTGCTAAGCAACAACAGCTCACCACATGGCTGGGCTCCGCGCACTAGTTGCATTCGTATTTTCTGTTTTTTTTAGCAGATTGCATGCGTGTGCTTGACGTCAGCGTTGCTTCGTACGGGCCAACTCGAGGTGCCGAATTCGCTCGCGGGCTAGGGAGCTGGACCATACGAAGGCCCAGCCCAGTGGGGTCCTGGCGTGTCCTTGGCGTTGCTGGCTTTCTGCACACGGCACAGCACGGAAGCGGACAGAAGCTCGCAGGCGCACGGCGGCGACGGCGCCGGAAGGGAACTGGTGGCCAGGAGCGACCCTACGTTGGCGCGCCACCAGAAAGTATCGGCCGGAAAAGCCAAAAAATATCTCACCACATAGATGATGCAATTGTATCTCCCGCGCTGCCAACCCGCTGCCACGTCGGCACGTCCCGACGAACACGCAACCGGCCTCTTATCCCCGACCTATCGCTACGCTGCCCAGACCCTCTTTTGCCATTCAGTCCTTACGCTCCTATGAAATTCACAGTTAATCTTATAAGGAACTAATAATTCTAAATTCATCTGAAGCCCCATTTCGAAACAGCACATCCCCCTACGGTAAAGTTTTTTCTCGAATACGCAAAAGATTTGCGCATCATTGCATTTAAGAGAGGAGTTTTTGTTACAAAGTTAAAGCGGTGCGCTTGGGGATTACATGTTTTACAAATCACTCTCTCCCCTAGCGGCAAGTCTAGAGGCTATTACTCGTGAAGTAAACAACGTAGGTTGGCGACCGGCCCCGAGGCCGCTTAGGCGCTGAGCCCCCGCGCCCCTTCCGCCCGTGTCGACTGGGACTGGTCGGGGAAGAGTACCCTCATGGCCTCGGCGTGCGGCGGAGAGCTTGTCAACGAATCTTTGTCGTATGCCTTCTTCGCCCGCCGTGTTGGCTTTGTCCGCGCCCTCCAAGTAGCCCATGCGCTTCATGACGAGGAACTCCCAGCGCTTGGAGGTCCTCGACCCGCGGAACCACTCTGTTGGAGGCCTTCTTTGGAGGCCCCTCCCGTGGTGGCCCGACCCCGGTGCTGGGGGGGGCCCTTTGCTCCGACGGTGGCGTCGGCGGGATGGCTTCAAGCCTAGGGCACTCGGCCGGGGTTCCCGTCTTTGGGACGATCCGGGCAAGGGGCGGCGTCTTTGGGCTTTACCTCCTCTTGCGGCTTTGTGACTTTGGGTGATGCGGGGGAGGAGGCATTCCTGCTACCCATTGCTTTCGAACCCGGTGGGGGGGCAGAACATCCGCGTCCCAGTGTCGAGTGCCGTCGTGGCATGGTGAAAGCATCCTCAAGTAGTCGGACATACGGGCGGACGGGGTTCTCGGACGGCTTTGTCAGAGATAGGCGGCTCTGGGCGGTGGGCGTGGAAACCCGGTGTCGGGTCGGCCGAGTCGGCGGCCACGATCGCGAGGGGTGCCCGATTGATGGTCTTGGCCGGCCCTCTGCGGTGTATGCTCGCCCTCGCCTAAGGTCCCCGTGGCGACAAAGGGCCTCAGCGGCTCATTTGCTAAATTTGGGCATCGGCTTATTCTTTGGAGGGTGAGCCATTAGCGCGTGTGCCGTCGAGGCGATCGGCCGGCGATCGGCTCGGCCCTGGCAGCCTCGGTGCCATGAGTGCGCCCCGAGACTGCGCCCTAGGGACGCGCCCGCTGGTAGCCCGCTCTGGCAGGCGCCCGGTCCCACGGTGGCGCCATGCATCTCTGATAGCACCGTGGGCGGCTCACGAGCCTTGGCCGTGAGCCGAGCCGCCGGCCTGGAGGCTGGCGCCCACCCGTGGCTGGCCCGGCCGGGCGGGGTGGGGGGGCTTCCCGCGTGGCCAGAGGCCACCTCGACGTAGGCCGTCCCCGGCACGGCAAGCCACACCAGCTCTCCAGCGGCTATCCCGATGGCGTCGTCGCGGTGCTCGGAAACATCCCAAATGCCCAGTGAAGGCGCGATCGGGACCCCGTGCAGTGGCGAGATGGCGACTTCATCGTAGGCCGGCGGCGGTAACGGCATTGCGGGCGCCCGGTGGGATAGCCGAGGGGGCGCCGCAGCGAAAACCTGAACAACCACGAGGAAAGCAGGGCGCCCGTCGCCGTCGGCCAGCGGGCGTCCAGCTTCCCTCATCGTCGGTGGCGGAGTGCGGCGGGCATGAGGTGGTGAGGAGAAAGCTGCTTAGCTCCCAGCGCCACGGGGGATCCCGGGCAGCCCGGTCTTTGGCGTGGCGGCCGTCACGGCCCGTCCACCCGGCTCCGCGGGGCCAGCGCCGAACTGCAGTCCTTGCTTGAGAAGTGGTTGGTGCCCTTGCCCGGTTGAAGCGGCCAGCGGGGTCTTGTGCGGTGGCGGCCGTTGGGCGGTGGAGAGGCAGTTGAGGCAACGGTCCAGGGCCTCCCTCGGCCGTGGCCGTGTACCCCCTCACCCTAACACCCGTGCCGCCTGCTGCCGGCCCGAACTTTGGCGCGCCACTTAGCAGCCCACGGCTCCGGGCTGCGGGCAGTTGCCAAGCCATCTGTCGGTCTTGGTAGCGGCGACTAGGAGCCTACCCCGGCGAGGTGAATGGGCACCACAGGGGGCTTCCGGGGGTTGCAGGTCGGTTCTCTGGGCAGCGGCGCGCCGCTGCTGCGGCGGCGGCGCGGTGCCGTAGCTTGGGCCCAATCTTATTTGGTGAGCAGCACACCTTGGGGGGCCTCCCGCCTTAGGCGGAGTGGCCGCCTCCGTCGGCAACCCAGAGGCATGTGGCCTTTGGATCGGGTGACTTCGAGGCGGGAGCCCGGCCCGTGCCATTCGCCCCTCGCTCCAGTGGGAGGCGAACCAAGGCGGGGATTGCTGCCGGCCAGAGCCGCCCGGCGGTGGGGGAGCCTCCACTCCAAGCCAGTCGTCGTCGTCGTCAGGAAACGGTCGGTGAAGTCTCCATCCCTCCACCTCGCCGCCTTGGACCGGCCAGGCGAGCGGGGAAAAGTAAGCGTCGAGGCGAGAAGCGGCCCCGCGCCACAGCGGCCCTGGAGGATCGTCCTCAGCGTCCCGTGGTCCCAGCAGCGGCAAAGCGGCGGCGTGGGGAAGCGGATGGGCGGCAACATGGCGCCCCGGCCCGGGCGTCAGTCTTGTGGGAGGTCAGCAGCGTTGAGATGGCCGGGCGGCCGGTGCCGTGGCTGCTGCGGTACCCGGCGGGCGAGGCTTAACTCTCCAGCGAGGGAGCTCAAGAGCCGGAGTGGCGCGTGCTGGCCTGTCCCCAATCGGAAACGATTGGCGTGCGGCGGTGGCAGGGAGTGCTCGAGGGGGCGAGAGCGGAGGGAGCTCGTCGTGGGGGGAGAGAGAGGGGGCGCTGGCCGTCGGTCCCACAGTCTCTCAGTGAACCCAGCGGTGGCGAGGCGGCAGGCGGCGGCGGCAACGTGGCCGGCCGGGGCGGCGAGCCACGCCATGGCGCCCCGCGCCAACAGGGAGAACACCCGTGCAGCGGCAAAGTCCCAGCCGGCCCGAGGCCGGCAGCGGGCTGCTTGGCCGGCGGCGGCGGCAGCCGCGCAGCGCCCGTGCAGCGGTGGAAAGCGAGAGGCGGGGAGGGAAACAGGGCGCCGGTGGCGGGCGGGCCTTCCTCCCCAGCGCCGGGGCCAGCCTTGGCCGCGACAGGTCGGCTGAGGCTTGGCGGCGGTGGCGCCGGCCCGCGCTAAGGCGAGGCGAGGCGGTGAGGGGGAAGGTGGAGAGGAGGAGAGAGGGGAGGTGGTGGCGGAGGGTGGTGGCGCGCCGGCGCAGGGGGCCGGCCGGCCGGGCGGCGGCGGGGGGGGGCGAGGGGGGAGGAGGCTAGGGCGACATCCGCCTCCCTGCTCTCCCCCGTTACCCAAATATTTTGCTCATTCCTAATGCAACAAGTGTTTCCCCCCTACGGTAAAAGTTTAGCCACTAATCAAACTATCAAACTATATGTACCACTTTCGCTCTTCAGGCTTCAAATAGAAGATCTAGGGTTTAGACCAAAGTGGCCTAAAGTTTTAGTCTCAAGTTTAATTGACTAAATTTGAGACTTGAGAATCCAAACAGCCCTAAACTATTTAGGTCGCCTGGAATTTAATTATGCAAAATCCAATCCATGTAGTCAATACCAACTAAATGACAGTTCAACACAGCTACTGCTCTAGATACACTCTAGGAGAAGTTTTAGCCATAAATTGTACCCTTGACATATAATAAAAAAACAACTCATAATCTAGACATAAAAGTCAAAACACTTTATAATTTAAAATAAAGGGAGTAGTTCATTTAGTTTTAATTCAAATCGTATTCTAGCTAATTCAATTCATTCCGAATCCTAAAAATACTAATAAAAAACTCCAAAAATTTATATATGATTCAAACATGCCCTTGTGAAACGCTTATTAGAGTGCGCGCGGTTCCAATTTAGCCTTGACTTTTTACAAAAAAAAAAACAATTGCCTTGACCATACCGTTTTAGGCCCTAACACTACTAACCTAATCTCACATTCGCATAAAGCTAAAGGTTCCACATGACAGTTTTCCAACCCGGGTCCCGCCACTGTTGCGGTAGATTTGTGGGTGCAAAATTCCGGCCGCGCAACCCTTGGTGCTCGAGGCCGCCACGTCGGAGCTCGAGCCTTCGCGCCGGATCACACGTGGCGGCGCGTGTGAGGCTCACGGAGATCGCGAGCACCTCCGGCCTCTTATCGACAAGCCCACTTGAGACGCTGGATTTCATTTTTCGGGGAAAAACTAGACACAAGCAGCTTCTTTTTTCCGATTTTCGTTTTTCTTTTCTCTTGGATTGGATTCACCCTGCTCGAAGTTTCGGCGGCGGTGGCAGCGGCGGCGCCGGCGGCCTTCTCCATGAACACGGTGTCTTCGCTGTCTTTGGTGCCGCACCTGCTTATTAAGCCCTCCTTCGCCTGCTTCTCCAGAAAGGTTGGTTCTTTCTCCTTCCTCCTCGTTTCCAGGTTCCATTTCTTCCCCTTCCCTGTTTGTTGTTCTCTCACTGATGCCGTGAATAGTGCAAAGACTTTTCCTGTTTGAATCCAATTTAACTTCAGAATGACTCCTGCTTCGTGCCGGGTTCTTATCTCCTCCATTCGTTTGCGTCAAAATTGTTGGAATTGGCAATCTGCTGGACACTGAGGCCCCGCCTACCTCTGCTCATCGCCGAGCTCTCCCCCACCAGCTGCTCTTAGGCCTTTCTGACGACTGTGATGGTGCTATGGCTGTGCAGGGCGTTGGCCGCTATGGCGGAATCAAGGTGTACGCCGTGCTCAGGGAAGACGGTGCCGAGTTTGCCAAGAACAACAACCTGGAGGCCCTGTTCCACGTGGATGACCCCGGGCCGAGGTGCCCCATCAAGAAGGGCAAGTTCCTGGACGTGAACGAGGCCCTCGAGGTGGTCCGATTCGACATCCAGTACTGCGACTGGAGGGCGCGCCAGGATCTCCTCACCATCATGGTTCTCCACAACAAGGTACCATATAGTTCAGTTCAGTGCAGTTTCAGCGCTGCTAGGTTCAGACAAGGAATGCTATTAGATTTTCAGTCATCGATGCAGAGAGAAACTGGCACAGATTCCGTGTCATGGTGCATTGATGCAACTAAAATGCAGGTGGTGGAGGTCCTCAACCCTCTAGCGAGGGAATTCAAGTCGATCGGAACCTTGAGGAAAGAGCTTGCTGAGCTACAGCAGGAGCTGGAAAAAGCTCACAATCAGGTATACTACCGTACCAAGAACAAGCCATCAGGAAGCCATTCAATACAGATTACAAAATACCAATACCACCACTTGGAACCTAACCTGATGTCTGTTTTACATGCATGTCTGATGCAGGTCCATCTATCGGAAGCTAGAGTCTCATCAGCACTCGACAAGCTAGCGCACATGGAGACCCTGGTGAACGACAGGCTATTGCCGCCGGACGGAGCCTCCAGTACATCCACAGCCGAGCCCACCTCCCTGGTTCCAAGCACATCGCCCACTGCCCATGTCCGAGCCAAGAAACAGCCGCGTCGGAGTCTTGACGTGTCCGGCCCAGTGAAGCCGTACAATCCCAGCCTGAAAAACTTCTGGTACCCAGTTGCCTTCTCCAGCGATCTGAAGGATGACACCATGGTAAACTAAACCACCGAATGTCCCATTGCATAGTCAGAGATGGGAGTTGCTGAAGCACTTGCTTACTTGATGAGCTACTCATATGTGCGTTCTCAGGTGCCGATAGATTGTTTCGAGGAACAGTGGGTGATATTCCGAGGAAAAGATGGAAGGCCTGGGTGTGTTCAGAACACATGTGCTCACAGGGCTTGCCCTCTGCATCTTGGTTCAGTGAATGAGGGTAGAATCCAGTGCCCTTACCATGGTAAGAACGGAAAGTCTTGTACTGTCTGAATTAGTTCAGAGAAGATTCTAGGGGTTGTCTTCTTTTCAGAAGTGCGCCTACTTGTTTGTTTACCCTATCTGAACTAAATAGTGACAATTAGATAGTCATGCTTATGGAACACAATTTTTTTCTCTTAGGTTCATGTATTGGATCCTGCACATTTAGTTCTGCAACCTCAAAAGTAGTTGAAAATGTTCCGACATTCTTATTTCTCTTTTGTGATATCATTTCGAGAAAAAATATCGCAAAAAAGCAAGGATGGTGCATAATTAACGTATAGGGTATGTAAATCTTCAGGTTGGGAGTACTCGACTGATGGAAAATGTGAAAAAATGCCATCAACAAAGATGCTCAACGTGCGGATCCAATCATTGCCTTGCTTTGAGCAAGAAGGATTGGTTTGGATTTGGCCTGGGGATGACCCACCAAAGGCTACAATCCCTTCTTTGCTGCCTCCTTCAGGATTTACAATTCACGCTGAGGTAAAAGGAAATCATCCTTGATGCAGCGGTTTCATTATGTGGCACAAATGTACTATTACATTGTAACGGTGTTCTCTTGATAATCCAACAGATAGTGATGGAACTACCAGTTGAACATGGATTACTCCTGGACAATCTGTTGGACCTTGCTCATGCTCCTTTTACACACACATCCACCTTTGCCAAGGGCTGGAGTGTTCCAAGGTAATACTTTTTCTACCACTTCAGAAAACTGACTGATGAATATGAATTGTCATGATCACACTGATATGTGAAAAATAACGTGCTGATGCCATGTTGTTTCTGTCAGCTTGGTGAAGTTCTTAACACCTGCCTCTGGGCTCCAAGGGTACTGGGATCCTTACCCGATCGACATGGAGTTCCGACCACCGTGCATGGTCTTATCAACCATTGGCATCTCAAAGCCTGGAAAGCTAGAAGGGAAGAGCACGCAGCAATGTTCTACACATCTCCACCAACTCCATGTTTGCTTGCCCTCCTCTAGGAATAAAACCAGGCTGCTGTACCGGATGTCGCTAAACTTTGCTCCATGGCTCAAGCACGTACCGCTCATGCACCTGCTGTGGTCACATTTCGCAGAGAAGGCAAGTCTTATTATACCTTTACAGATACTAATATTCTCAGCTTGTGCCTAGCAGTGGTTAACCCTTCATTTATATCCATTGTTATGGCACCTTTCGATCAGTAGACAAAGCCAGAGCGCAGCTGGGATTGATTTCAACAACTGTTCTTGACAATTCTTATATCTGATCCTGCTACTCCTGATGATCTTTGTGCAGGTCTTGAACGAGGACCTACGGCTTGTTCTTGGTCAGCAAGAGCGAATGATCAATGGCGCCAACGTCTGGAACTGGCCGGTATCATACGACAAGCTCGGGATCCGGTATCGGTTGTGGAGGGACGCCGTCGAGAGGGGCTCCGACCGGTTGCCATTCAGTAACCAAACTGGATCATAGCCGGTGGGCCTCTTTACCCGTAGTCTCTTTCTTCCTCGTCGCATTTCTCCGCGAGGCAAGGGACGGCCAGAATTAATAGCCTAGGCGTGCGTCTCTACGCGGTTCATCGTTTTGCCTGGGCCCTGCTGCGCATTGAAGAATCCTGGAAGGTGAAGGCTGATGGAGACGATGATGGGCAACATCATAGTCTCTGGTGTTGAAATGTACACTAGCGACGGCATCATGGGAAGCAATTGTAACCTGAGATTGATCCTTTTCTTTTTCCTTTTCGTTTCCCCCCACCCCTTTCTTCTTCTTTTTTTCACCCTTTTGTGTAAAGATTCAGCGAATGTTACTCTGTCCTCCTTCAGAAAAGATATGTTACTCTGTGAAAGCATGTATAATCATACTACCAATTACGGAGACATGTTCATAAGAGAAATGACAGCTATTCCTACAGTACTGATCTGTCCCGATTGTTGGCTCGATTTCGCCTTGGTTTGCTAGTTCAGGGAAGCAAGTTGTCTGTTGGAAAAGTTCAGTTAATGCTACTGCATGATACTACTGTACTGAAAAAAGCTCTGCGTTTCAGATGTATCTCCAGATTTTTTTTTTTTCATGTACTTTGATTTCTTTTGCTAGCCAGCCTCCTTTTGTGCGAATCCCTGTGGAAATCAGATAATGTGACAGATCTTCGCCAGAGTTTGCGCGAACAAAAAAAAAAAAGTTGGTACGGATATGGAACTGTCACAGGGACAGTTAGACAGATTGTCAAAAGAATGCATTGTCGGAACTTGCATGAACAGATTCCGAGATGGATAGAGGCAACAATGCTGAATGCAGCAGTTATTATTTTGTCTGGAACCAACATTCATGTGTCGCTTTAGTTTCAGGGTCAGTAATTAATAGAGTTGTGCTTTGATCTCTGGAACCCCAAAGAGCAATGTCTGGGCGTCATGCTTCAGGACTTTGTGAAAAAAAATGCAACAGACTGGAAGTGCTCCAGTCAAGGTATTCTTTTGGCACACTGGCAGTTATTACCTCCTTTTATATAGGAATGTTTGCGGAAAATGTAACAATTTGAAAGAAATTTTTAAAGAGTTGCTCCCAAAAGTACAGAAAAAACGAGTTGGCATGGAGAACTGTCCCATAGGGATTGCCGAACTCAAAGCCATTGTTGGAACTTGGGAAGAAGGAGATTCCGAGATGGAAGGGAAGAAGCAGCATTCATCTGTCTCTAATCGAGATGCACATCAGGCAGGTTTTGCTAATTTGGACATGAGGTCTGAAAGATGCTTTCTGGCTTGAGGATATGTCAGAGTATGTTTCAGCTAGCTGCCTAGCTTCATGTTCATCACATCACAAAAGCAAAAAACCTTATAAGCCAGTGTCGTATAGTAGAGTACGTGTGAAGTTACAGGCATACAGCGTACAGAAACGAAACGTGTATGTATCCGACGAACACGGAACACCGCCGGACGGCACACGGGAGCAGGGCACGGCACGGTGCCGCTTTCCTCCATGCGTCGGGGTACACACACGGGTCACAGGGGCGGCGTGGCGGCTGCGAGGCGCGTGAGCGCGGGGCCGAGGGTTCGGCCGGCGCGCGGGACGACGGCCGGCAGCATGGGCGAGGTGAGCATGCCGAGGAGGAACCAGTTGAGGCTGAGCAGCGCGACGGCGTCGGTGGCGGGGCGGGCGCCGGCGCGGCGCAGCCGCGACACGCTGCGCATGGACACGCCGACGACGGCGAACAGCCCCGCCAGCAGCGGCAGGCACGGCGCGTCGGCGGACCACGCCACCGCGCCCACCGCCAGCGACATGCCCAGGCTGAAGAGGCTCCGGCGCCGCGCCACCGCCGTCGCCAGGGCCGCGGTGCCGCCGTCGCCCGACGCCACCGGCGAAGCCGCATCCGTGAGCGCCAGCACCGACGCCGGGTCGGCACGCTTCGCGGCGGGGGCCTCCCACGCCGCCGCGTCTTCTGTTTTCGCCGGCTTCTTGTCGGACTGGGACGCGCCGCTGTTGCCGTGACGAGCCGCCGCCGCGGGCAGCGGCCCCGCGGGCTTGTCCCACTTGGACTTGCCCTTGTGCTCGTTCAGCCGCATGTTCTCCTGCCTCAGCGCCTTGAGCTGAGGAGCAGCAGCAAACACAGGAAGGAAGGAAGCTTCGTTCAATGACTGGCAACGCAGCGCAGCACGCACGAAGGAGACGACGTCGATTGTACCTGTGTCTCGAGGACATTGATCCTGGCGAGGGCGTCCTCGTGCTCGTCCTCCACCTCGTCAAGAACCGCCTCCAGGGCCTCCTGGTCGCGGAGCGCCGCCCGCAGGCTGTCCTCCAGCGCCGTGTTGTCCCACGCCAGGTCGTCCATCTGCGCCTGCATCTCAGCGACCAGACGCACCAACTGGAACGAGCGAACGATGGATTGTCAGATGCAATGGAAACCATGAAGCGAGATCAATCCAATGGCAGCTAAAATGCAGAAAAGAAAATGTCACCTTGCGCTCCCTGTCGACGGCGGTGATCATGCGGAGGGGGAAGGCGATGAAGGTAACCGCCCACGCCATGGCCTCGCAGCAGAGGAGCGCGGGGAGCTGGAGCAGTCGGCGGAGCGCGCGCACGCAAGCGGTGAGCAAGAAGCAGCAGCATGTCCAGGCCAGCTCCATGCCTGCTGGTCTGCTAGTTACGGGCCATGGCGGCGCTTCGTCTGCCCAGCACTGCAGCACTGCACGGTGTAACGCTCCACGGCATGGAAGAAGGAAGAAGAAGAGATGAGGTCAGTCAGCGGAGCGGATGGATCGGAGCTTTACTCGTAGTCCTAGTAGCTGATGATCTGGTTGGGAGAGGAGATGAGGCCGGGCGCCGGGCGGGGACTGGATGATGATGGATGACCTCCGGATTTGGGGCCGTGGGAGGACACGTGAGCTCCGGCAGGGCAGCACACGTGCACCTCCCTGCATGTCTTGCAGGCAAGCGATCGAGCACGTATCACGGCGAGTGTCGGATCCATGCTTCGTCACCATGCCATGCTTACTTCTCGTTGCGTCCCTATCCAGCATTATCCATCACTGTACACTATTAGTAGTACTCCCTCTGTTCCTTTTTATTTGTCGCTTCGCTTTCCGAGACACAAATGCCGATAATTTTAATAAATAATAAATATTATCATAATTAATATCATCGGAAAGATCTTTGGATCTAGTTTTTTAACAAAATTATTTGGAGATATAAATATTATACGTATTTTCTATAAATCAAGTCAAACTTATGGCACGTATCCCACGGCGATAAATAAAAAAGGACGGAGGGAATATATAATAGTACTCCTACCTTCTGCCGATCGCAGCTTCTTCCACCTTGCATCCCAATCCCATCCTTGCAGTTATAGCGTACTCCCCCGCCTCTCACTGACGGTCCCTGCCTGTCTGCTCTTCACTGACTTATTATAGCTTGGGTCGGTGCTGACTGGAGAAGAGTTTCTCGCTGAGGCTATCCGCACTCATCGTCCCTCTATTTCTCTCCCTATACATCGCTTACTTTTAGAAGTGAGAAAGGATTCTCTCTACATCCAATTCTACCGCATCCATTCATCCTTTACATCATACTCTATCCACTGTGGGACCCGCTTGACAGATTTTTTAATAATAAAACAACTCCCCTTTTCTCTCCCCCTCTCGCACATCCAGGGAGCCGCCAGGGGCGGAGCTCCCCCGCGCGCAGGGGCCGGGCGGCGGCCCTCCCCGCGCCAGCGCTCGCCGGCGGCGGGAGGCGGGCGGCGCTCGCGGGCCGCGCCCGTGCTCGCCCGGCGGTGGCGTCCACGCGGCGGGCGGCGGCGCTGGCGGCCCGCGCGGCGGCGCCTGGCGGCCCGCGCGTCCGCGCCCGGCGGCCCGGCGCCGCCGCCCAGCGGCGCGCCCGGAGGCGCCGCGCCCGCCCGCCCGGCGGCCCGGCGTCCGCAGCCCCGCGCTCACCGGCGCTCGCGTCCGGCGGCGGCGCTGGCGCCCGCGCGCCCCGCGGCCGGCCTCGCGCCCGGAGGCGGATGGGCGTGACGAGCGCCGTGCTGCTCCTCTCCCGCGCACGCGAGGGCCGCGCGGCGGAGCTGCTCGCCCGCGCCCGCGTCCGCGAGGCCGCGCGGCGGAGCTGCTCGCCGGCGGCCGCGCCCGCGAGGCAGCGGCGGAGCGGCCCGCCCGCGCCCGCGCCCCGGCTCCCTCCTCCCCGCTCCTCCTCCTCTCTTCTCTGTCCGGCGGAGGTCCGACGGACGACGACGACGACGACGATGGAGCCGGGTCTTCTCTCCGTCCCACACGCTGGGCGGGACCCGCGCCTGCGCCACGCAGGCGCATTCCGGAGGCGCGCTACCGCGCTAGGAATACCGTGCGAGCGCGCGTAGCGTACCCGATGGCGTTCCCCGCTGCGGTAGCTCCATCCGCCGTGGCAAGCGGTAAACGTTTTACCGGTTTGCTTTTCAGTACCCGGTGCAGATGGTCTGACGTACTGCTCGGAAGCTGGTTCGCGCAGCCACTGCAGCTGCATCAGCTGTGCCTCATAAATCACTGGAGAAGAGTATTTTGTCTCCTCCGACCAAAGAAAAAAAATAGAAGACTTGTCTTCAGAGAAGTTAAACAATTTTATTTTTAGTAAATACTAAATATTATGATATCAAAATATCGTTTTTTAACAAACATTATATATTGTTAAATTAACTATGGAAACACGGTGCCATAAATATTAATACTATATTCTCTATATATTTAATTAAGAAGTTTGCCTGAATTCAAATTGATATATTCTTTTTCGACAGAGGTATTACTAGTAATTATGTACAGGCTGAACAAGCCAAGAAACTACACTACTCGACTGCACGTCTGCACAACATAGGTTAATTATATTTCAAACCAAGCACCAGCTGCTAGAGCTTCTTCCTGTTGCAGGTACAGTGTACGTACGTACAAAAAGATTGCAAGGTGTCTTGTCTTGCTTATTCTTGAAACACCAACATTAAAATCAACACCTATTTACACCTTGAGAGTTTTTGTGACATGGCATGGGTGCATGGCAGAGGTGGAAAAAAAGACCATGCCTTTTTTTTTTTTTTGTGACTTGTGAATCTCCAAGTACGTATACAGCCGAACTAAAAAAAAAATTTGTATAGTTGTAAACAGCCTGCCAGCTGCTGTGTTCCATTTCACCCACAAGTTGTAATCTGTACAGTGTGGTGCGAGCACTAAACTGTGGAGTCAGAGGTGAGAGCGCTTCAGGTACACTATTACCGCGACACCAGCGAGGACAACGGCGCCAGCTGCGACGCCGAGCCGGAGAGACGGCCGCGCTCTCTGTGCGGTTGAGGGATTCGCTTGCGCCACGGTGGGTTCGGGCACAGCCTGGGACTCCTCCATATGCAGTCTCAGGACCTGGGACAGGAAAGAGGAAAGCGAACTCTGAATATCTTCTCTGTATTGGGGCAAGGGGCATTTTGGTGGCTCAGTAAAAAGCCGAACAGGAAGATAATTTTACCTTCCACCCAGCTGATTTGGCATGCTGGATTGCTGCGGTAAGGTCACTATCGCTAGTCAGTAGAACTCTGTCACCTTCATCGTCGTCATACTGTTGAGCATGAAGAGCAATTCAGGTGTCTGTGAGTGCAATGCCAACAAATTGTATCATAAATTTTGAGGATTTCCAATAAACATGTGTGCTTCCAAGAAAAGAATCCACCAATTACCAGAAGGTTCATGCTCGACTTTTCATCATTTGTTCCTAGCCTGTATGCCACAGCAGACACAAGCTCGTCTAAGCTTTCTGAAACTGCATGCAGACAGAGCCTTATGATGCATCATCAGAAAACAAAACAAAAATCAGGAAAGAGCAATGAACACTAACCACAACTGAATCTGTGCATACGCCCTTTTCTGTCTTTAATTTTAAAACAGAAAGAACTGTTCACATGAGGAGGATGTACATGTTTCCCGTCAGTACTGTCTGATGCCACCATTCGAGACTCATCACTGCACACGTTTAAGCAAGTAATAAGAAAAAAAAAAAAAAAGAGGAGATTTTGTAAGTGGAAAGCAGACAAAGCAGACACACAAGCAGAAAAAGATCAACCTACGAGCATCAAATTCTTCTGCAGGATGCATGGCAAGAGCAGAACCCCAAAACTTCTGCATCATACTGTTTGCTAGATCATTTGCTCCAGATGTTCCCTCAACCTAATGAAAACAAAAGATGAGAATTATGTACTGATAAATATTTAAGTTGCCGATAAAAGAAGGCAAAACCTTATCTTTAAACACTAAGCATTTCAGATCTCAGTTCCACAAATACAAAAATTTACTTTTTTCATTCTCGATCAAGCCTAATAGCGTATCTCATTCCCTCTTGAAATCTCAGCTTGTTCAGATAAAATATTACTTATTACTATAGCAAAGAAGTGTCCAGTATACTGTTGTAGTGAGTAAAGGTTTTGCCCTCACCATGGATATGGCTGCTTGCGTTAGTTGTAGAGCATCCAAACACGCAATAATCTGTCCATCTATCCAAAGACTTAAGTTAGCTACAGTTAAAAAAGGATCACTACTTTGCAACTAGGATTCAGTACTTGCTTCTGCCTACGACGGGAATATGCAGAAATTTTCCATCTTGCATCGAATGTAGAGCATCAAGGATTGATGTGTCCAATGTGGCACAGTCAGGGTTTGCAGTCATAGCCTTCAGATACAGATACATAAGAACATATTCAAACAGATTGTGAACAGGTAAAGAGCAAAATCATGGGAAGAAAAATATGAATGATTCAATTTGTATGTGTACCTTTTCTACCAGAGTTGCATCTGGCGATAAATTCTGTGCCAGTACTCGCAGGACCAGATCCCTGGAACTGAAGACAATCCATAGAGAATAATCGATACATCAATCCTTGATGCTCTTTTGTTTTTCTTTCATATCTTGTTTTTGGCCTAGGATTTTAACTCTACTATATCAATATGAATCATGCTTTTCATGCCAGTTTTACATTCAAAAAAGGAAAATCCATACAGATGAGTTAACCCCTACTAGTGCTTGTTTGGATGTACTCGTATTCACCTCAATCCACATGTGTTGGAGTGGATTGGGGTGGAACTTAAACTATTTTTCACCCCAATCCACTCCAGCACACATGGATTGAGGTGGATACAAGTACATCCAAACAAGGCAATGGAACTACATACATAAAGCAGCACAACTCATCATCCTAGAGTCAAGCCGTCAGCACTGAATAAACAACTGCAACAAAGGAAAACTCAAAAGCATGACTGATTTTTTGCCAGAAACATACGTGAGAATTCCTAGCAACATATTCCCTGTCATGACAACAACTGAGTTAACTCGGTGTTGCCTCATCTTTTTGGCAGCTAAAGTTACTGGATCTGATGGAGATACCACTGGAGCACTATGGGGAAAAAGAAATGTTTGGGAAAAAATCAGTGAGAATAAATTGTGAAATCAATACATGTTACTGGTAGTAGCAAATGTACCAGCTATTTTCAGTTATAACAGTTGATAGGGAAGGCTTAAACATCTGTTCTCGAAGAGATTCCATGAATGCATGTGGTCCTAAGCAATAAGAATCAAAAAATACAACATCACTTCGTTATGAGAGCTGGTATACATCAAGCTTGATCTTAACATATAGGTCAGTTCACTATTATTTGAGAAGTTGATTCTAATGTTATTCAAAGGAAGCAAAGTAAATAAACCTGGAAAATCATTTCCCCATTGTCTCTCAACCCCTTCCATAGCAGCTGCTATTGCGCTGCCTTGTTCTGCAGCCTTCTCCATTCTTGAAATTGCGTCATAAAGGAACTTCTTAATATCCACCATACCAATGACTTCACCATGTTCCACTACGGGAAGGTGCCTAAATTTGCCTGTGCAAGAAAACCATGTCAATAAAAGAGATGTTCATCCAAATTGTTTGTCATGTCTAATTTTACATGATCCAAATTTTGACCATATGCAATCCTATGACAACGACAGGTTCACCCAACTTTATTTACTCTTTACATAGATTGTGAAGATCTACACGGTTCAAATAGTAACTTTTGGAGCCCCAACCTTGTAAAAATGCACTAGTTTGTACCTGGTTTTATTTTTTATTTGATGTCTTTTATTCCCTGCACTACTACGATTGGCCTTCTGCTACTTCCTGCTTCACTAGTAAATGCATTTGGAATCAGGTGCAGTACTAAGTGGATTTCACTACCAAAGCACCAGTGTATAACTGCACAGATAATTTAAATCATGAGAAGCTATTGCAGTGGTTTTCTCCCATTGCACAGATCACAACACTACCTCTTTCCAGATACAGATCATCTTCAGCGAACATATTAATAATGATCATGACCAAAGGTGAAATTAACAACAGATACTTATGTTGGAATCGGTAAAAAAATATATAACAACAAAACCTTGGACCATCTTCTGCAGTGCCTCTATGGCTGATGAATTGGACATAACAAAAACTGGGTTCCGTGTCATCACCTTCGCCATAAATGTTTCCTCAGGCTTGAGACCCTCAGCTATTACCCGTCCCGCAATGTCCTACACAAACAGATGAAAAACAAGTGCCAAAGTCCCAGTTGAGAACTAGTCATATTGATCCCACCGCTCGTGATCAATCCCATCAAAATCATTAGGGAAAATGGAAAAAAAATACTCCTATAAACAAACAGAATATTCCTCTAACCACCCAATATTCCCCTTTTGGTTCCTCCCAAACCGAAAATGCATGACCTCCCAGAAAATGATATTTATTTAGCTCATCTGGCATGTGATTCGACTCATTCTAGCGCAATGCATCGGTGCCCAGCCTTCGCCATCGCCAGGTATTTGTAGAATAATGCAAGTTGCACTATCATTCATCCAAAATTCGAATATTTTCTATACATCTGACCAAACATTTTCGTCCCTCTTTCTTTTCCAGCTACAGTACAGATGCGACAACGCCTTTCCAACTCCTGGATTCGTCTCGTACCTCGGCTGTGAGGATGCCCGAGAGCATCCCATTGGCGTCTGTGAGCAGCGCGGCGTCGATGCGCCTGGCCGCCATCCTCCTGCACGCCTCCGACACCGGGGTGTCCTCCGGGAGCGTGAGCGCCCGCGCCAAGCGCAGCTTCTTCACCGTCCTCTCCGGCGTCTCCGCCGCCGACCTGCGCACGCACGCATAAAACACCGCGATCAGCACGTCCCCATCACACAAGAGTGTTTGACTGGAGGAGGAGGGGAGGGGCAGCGTCTGGCGCGCACTCACGATGGGTGGACCGGAGAGGTGGGCTTGACGAGAACGGCGCCTTCCCGTTCCCGTTCGCGGTCGCGGCTCCGGCGGCCGGAGGCGCGCGGCGAGGACGGGGCGCGGGCTTGCGGCCATCGCCTCCCCCAGTCCCCGCCGTCGGAGGATTAATAAGGAGATCGGGAGGCACGCGGCCGCGCAGCCTGCAGGTGGGTGGCAACGACCGGCGGTGGAGGCGGCTGGCGGCGGGGGTTTGAAAAGGAGTGGAAGCCAAGACAAGAAGGGTCGTCGTCGTTGGCCGTTCGCGTGTTGCCGCAGCGTACGAGCAGAGCAGTTGTGTTTGTGGGCCAGGTCTGTCAGTGACCATAACAAGGAATGAATGATAAGCAGCAGAGCACCATGCCAGATGGAAATGAATAGTATCATTCTGTTTGCCCAATTGCCCGTAGCAACATCAGAAAAGGAGCGGTTGCAGTCAACGTTAATTAGAGATCTATATACAAATAACTGTAAAATACATACACAATCAGCAACGTGAATACTACACCCACCCTTGAAAGGCTACTGGTTGTTGGCAAAGAAAAGAACAATCAGATAACAAGGATTTGTTTCTGAGCTGGAGGCGCTTGCATAAGGTGTTGTGTTACATTTATGCATATCACTTGCAACTCTACAATTTGATACAGAGATGCTGTCACATCACAAATGTATTCGATCGCCGTCACACAAGATTGTTTACAAGAAGTCTGCAACTGGCTGACACTTTTTTCCCCGTTAGTTTTCTCATTGATTCCCTATGATCTCCAAGGTGTTCGGTTCTTCTGATTCATTTGGGGCTTCTGTCTTTCACCCTCCACCTCGGCAAACTGCATACTGAGCTCTAAATAACTGCCCTGCATGGCTGCATCTCTTTTAGCTTATTTTCTACTGCCATCTTGTATCATTTCATTAATGTCCCTGAAGCTTTGCAAGACTGCTGCTTCGTCATTGTGTTGTATCAAGAATAAAAACAAGGGACAAAGAGAATCAAAATCTATACTGGTGTTTAGTCAAATTTGACTGATGTGTTATTACTAAAGCTACTCATTTTTGTATTACAATGAAAATTGTAGTCCGAATCTGAAAGATTTCCAGGTGTGAAAATTGTAGCCCGAATCTGAAAGATTTCTAGGTGTCGAGTGCTGTTGCGTGCGGGCGGGCGGGCGTGTCTCAATTTTATGAAATGAAATGGCATGCAGTTTTCCTGCACATTTGATGATTTAAAAAAAAAAAAGTTCTCGAATGTCCTTTTCGGCTGACCCATCCCACGGTTACCTCTGCGGTGCAGCGACTCCCGCAAAAGTAGAATACTCCGTATGTGTCATGTCACCACTGATGTAAGCCTAAAAAAATATTTATTTAAAATTATTAAAACTTCTGAATGGTACATCTATTTTTAATTCCGTCTATATCGGTGTATTCTGCATGATAAGACGATCAAAATTAAATCCCATCTACATATGTTTCGAAGAATTTTATTTTAGTAGCTAAGTATGTATATTAACTTATAACATATATAACTTATGACATATAATATTAAACCTTACAACTTATACCGAAACTTGGAACACAAAGGTTATGAAACACAATTTATGAGTTATTAAACACAAAAGAACGAATTACCTTAACTTATGCCAAACACACGTCATAACTACTAATAGTTTTTTAAAACTAACTACTAATAACTAGTACTAGTTAGTACTCCCATAACACAATTATAGTGTAGTACTAAATTAACAAGGTATCATGAGTTCAACTAACTGTATAAAAAATATTACTACTTATTTATGATATCAAATAAATATTATTAGATATACGAGATAATATTCATGGTATATCTTTTTGGTGTCGTAAATTTGACGAAATCATTTTTTCTTTCAAAATTCAGAGGACAGAAATACTCTTGATACACTATGCATATAGAATAAATACCAGTTCCTTAACCTGACAATGGCTAAATGCACCCATGCACATGTGCTGCTCCCTACTAAAACGTATTTTATACTAAAATGTAATTTAGTTCCATTGAACTAATCAAGCTCGAATGGACGGCTTCAACCGCAACGACACTAACCAATTAATAGGCACCTGAATGAGCCTGGGAGATAATCGAGGCTTTTAAGTACATATGACAATGACGTCATGATATTCAAGCACTACACTGACACGTGGCCAGAGGTTGATTTTCAACCGAATTCGAACCTGAATTCAAATGGCATCAACCAGTATAATACCGGTGCCATTTGTACTATTGGAGTACTACTAGTACCACTTATGAATGGATGTGCCTATGCCACATTGACATATTTGAATGGTACTCCACAACCCAAGTGGTCCCAGACAAATGGTCCTGATCACCGTTAAATTAAACATGACATGCGAATGTTTGATTATGAATAGGACATACTCAAAAGTATAATTACACAACTAACACCACTTCAATACTACAAAGTGATGGTTTACGAGACAAGCACAGTACCATGTCATAATTTAAGAAACAGGGCACCGTACATGTGACAACATGTTACTTCTGAATGCTTGTCAACCCAGACAGGTTCATCAGATTAGCTATGGAGATAGTAATTCAGTTTTGTCACTCCGTTCACCAGCCATGCTCGTTGCACCTACTGCTGCAGCTGTGGCTCAGTAGCTCACCGGAGCTATCGAGCAGTTGGCCCAACAATTGGTTTGTACCTTGTATCCACGACTTCTCAGTTTATCAGGACGACACCAATATGGCCTGGGCACCTTCCAACTGCCATTCAATAATACGACCACGATGTATGGTCATCCACAAACTTCTATGAAAAATTGAACTTTATATAGTGATTTGATGCATCAAAATACCTATTAAACTTGACACTGAAATCTCCATCAATAGTCCAGTCAGCAAGCTTACGAGATGCATAACCATCATAGCCAACTTCAACAACGGTCCTATTAAACACACCAAGGAATATATATACTTAATTGATTAGTATGCTTTAGTGCTTCACTGAATCTGCTTCGATAAAAAAATTTTAGGTTGCTCAAACAACTGCAAGGGTTCATCCTTGAAACCTAAATGCATTGCATGACAAGCACTTGAATATCTAGAAAGAAATGGACATACTTTTTTTTCTCAAAATGCATTGCATGACAAGCACTTGAATATCTTGAAAGAAGTAGACATACTTTTTTTTCTCAAAATGTCCCAGGACATGAAGAATCTCAGTCCATGATAGGTATGGATTTCCTTTGTCACCGTAGAAGTTCATGCCAACAAATTTCCCCTCAAGATCAAGAAGGGGCCCTCCAATACCAGCCTAACCAAGGGACATGTAGAAGTTGTAATGTCAAACAGATATAGCAATTAACTCAACAGTCCAATACAACCATGAGATTCAACCATGTAATAATAGATTCAACCATGTAATAGTAGAAGAGGAAACAGCAAGCATACCTTAGTGATTATACAATTAGAATGCCCAAGGTATCCACAATCATGGGTGCCCACCAAGCACACCTTTCTCCCTCTTGAAGCCATTAATTCGCCAGATTCAAAGATACGCCCAACAGCTACTACATCACATATGCCTCGGCCCTGGCGTTGAATTTTTACTGGTTGGCTAGGACAGTAACCACTGACACTGACTAGAGCAATATTGTAATGTAAATTATAATGTTGCAATATCCCATTTGTGCGGTCTTTGCTTGGAGTGTGGTCTTTGCTTGGAAGCAACACTTCAATCTGAAAACGGCACAACAATTAAGACTTAAGCAGTTTATTAACAGAACAGGGGTCACATGATATATAGAAGCACCAACCCTCAAGTTTTCAACAATATCATATTCAAAGTAAGTATCTCTGATCAAGCTCGCGGCGGTCAGAATAGTGGTACAGCCATTCCATTCAATAAAACAACCTGTGCAAGCAAAAAACCTTTTTTTTCCTGCATAGCATAATTGATCCTTGTTAGTTGTCATCAAATACAAATATGAGATAGTAATAACAGCACAATGCAGTAAATCACCTTTGAATGAAGCAAGTGCAACAATATTTTCTTGAATGTTAGGGGCAGCCAGTCCCCTAAATTCACTCCAGACACCTTTATCATATATGTCACCAAAAGGATCTTCAAAAGTATTAGCCAAAACAACGCCATCTGGTTGAAGATACAAGGCACAGTACTTTTAAGTCAGTCAGCAAAGCTGTAAACACTACAATGCATGAAAAGCCACAGTACTTACTGCAGACTCACCAGTTAACATTGATTTTGGAGGCTCAGGATAGCCCAGGGATTCCAGATCCTCAAGTTGATCTTTGCTAAGCACATCTGTATATACTGGTGCAACAACACAAATAGGTCAAGTGATTAGCACTAATATCTGCTAATATTGGGTAATGGATATGATAGTATTTTCCATGTTAGAATCTGCAGCAACATTTTTCTTGATTTACAACATGTAATTTTAGTGTAATTTAAGTTAATATAAAACCTGGCTGTAAGGACAAATTCTACAATAATTTGATATACCTTGGTGTTTTCAATTGCAGCAACATGGTGGACAAATTATGGATCGCAGGTTCCAACTTTGCAAAGAATGGCCATAAGGATTCTATCTTTAACTTCTAGTGCTTCTGGATGTGAAATGACTTGAGCTGTTTTGAAGATGTAATCCTCCCATCTCTTTGTGAGAGCAATTAGGTCTCAGGATTATTGATTGATAGACATTGAGTACAAGAGTTACATATAAAAGCAAGGATCATTAGGTTTATAGAAACACCCAATCAAGGTGATCCTTGCCTAAAAAATCATGTCTATTCTAATCCAAGATGGCAGCCCATCCATATGGGCTTGGGCACCTGGCCCGTGGCCTGCCCAAAGGGCGCCTGTATTCTAACACTTTGTACTTCTATAAACTCTAATTATGTCTATATAACTTGTGATTTCAGACTGTTAACTAAAATCAGATTTGCTTATGCAGAATCATACAAAAAAAAAGAAACAAGCTGACATGTGAGCGTCTCAACCAACTTGTATTTGTTCAGTACAATAATAGGATGAAGGAAAAAAAATGAAGGCCAAGAAGAATCAAAAGATAGATCCTCTTTTGGGAACTGAAGTTCAGGGATGGCTTGTTGAAGGTGGTGATGAAGAGGATGGTGAGCCTATTTCTGGGCTGACATGGAAATTAATTGAAGAGGCTTGTGGGGTTGAGGAATGTGGGAAACTTCGTCGGAGTGCAAGGCTAGCCCAAATGAGAGAGGTTAATGAAGATGAATTTGAGTCTGAAAAAGAAGAACCAATCAATGAGGATGAGATTGACTTCGAATCTGACCAAGAGGATGTGGTGCTAATTGTTGGGGATGAAGAGGGGGAGAATGATGAGTAGTCAGTTGTCACTCACAGTCACGACTCACAATGACATACAGAGCTGCTGAATTTTGCTTTTGCATCGCTAGTAGCTAGTGATGGCTGATCTTTTGCTTATGACTTAGTGATTGAAATTGACTACGGTCTAGCTGTGATGATCTAACGTGCTTCTGTGACTGAGTGTTGTGACTTGTGATAACTCAACTGAGGTCCTTTTGTTTATTTACTGCTTTGCCTTTGGTCTGCCATCTTGTGGCTTGTGATGCGACAATGATATTTAGACATGGCATATGTACTCTGAATTTATGCAATATTGTACCGATCTAAAGACATGCTAAATAGCTGCTAGCCTGCCATTTTTCAGTTTGTGAATATGTGTCAATTGTGATTTATCAACCATTTACGAAAATATGGTATTTAAGGTGATTTTACAAATATATATCATTACAAAATAAAATAAATTATACACATCTCTGAAGTGTAATTATGTGTTTACCTTTTTATGAGAATTAAACACCTCACCGTTAGAACTTCCTCCAACCCTGTGAAAAAACATCAACTTCAGTAACCAAAAGTAAAATAGATCTGTTAGATAAAATCGCAAAGATATCAAAGTCCACTTATTTACTACTAAATGGGGACAAAATTTTCTTTAATTAGAAAAAAAATGCATCGGCTTCAACATTGACACAAGGAAAATAGCAGTAAGATAGCAGTACACGACAGCAGTGGCATAAGTAGTTAAGAAGTGCATTAAAATCAGGAACTACAAATCCAAGAAACTCAGTAGGGATTTTCCCTGCTGCATTTCCCCTAAAACACTCATGTAAGTTATTTAATACTAAAAATTCAGTCTCCACAAATCATGCCAGGATCACGAAATTATAGGAGAGAAATATACCTCACTTCACTAGAAGATTTTAACAGTGGAGGATATCTAATCTCATCCAAGCGTATACAATGCCACCAGTGATCAAGAACTGTAATTGATGGCCGACAAAAGGTTACTTCAGCACAAGAGGAAAGGTTCATGCCAAGAAAATTCCCATCAAAATCAAAAAATGGACCGCCTTTGCAAACCTAAACAAAAGAAAAGAATTACATGTCAGAGATACAAGATAAAATCAAATAAAATAAATTGAAATTGAACAAGAGTAACATAATAAAACATCATTTTATAGCCTGATGCAGCGTGGGCGGTGAGGAGTGCAGTTGGAACGCAGTGGATACCGAGGAACCTCGGGGGTGGGAGCTTCTCCGGTGTCGGCGGCTGAATCGCTCGACGCCACCGTCGAAGGGTAAAACCCCACCCCGATACACAGGGAGGTTTATTTCCTTCTTTGATAACTGTTTACAAGCCTATAAGGTACCCCTTTATAGATTAGGAGTCCTGTCTAACAATAATAAAACCAATCTACTAAATATCCTCCCTAAGTCCCTCCTTTCCTAATAAGGCTATCTCTAGCCACGACTTGGACTGTTGGCTGGTTTGGGATGCCGCCGATAATGGCGGCCCACAAACGAGTCCACAACACTTCCCCCCTCCCCAACAAACAGCTCGTCCATGAGCTGAAACGCCGGGTATCGCTCCTTGAAATCTTCCAAAGCCTCCCAAGTAGCATCAGCAGCAGTACGACCCTCCCACTGGACGAGTAACTACCAGCGACCACGGTTGAGACGGGCACGAACAATAGCAGCTGGAGTCGGCACCACGCGACCATGGAGTATCGAGGCCAGTGGGACCAGAACAGCCGAAGGATCACCCACAAACTTCTTCAAAAGAGCAACATGGAGGATGTCGTGGATGCGCGCCTTGGGGGGAAGGCGCAAGCGGTATGCCACTGCGCCCAGACGCTCAGTCGCCTGATATGGCCCATAGAAGCGAGGACCAAGCTTTGAAGACACAACAGGGGTGATGCCAACAGCTGTGTGGTGGTGCAAATGAAGCCAAACCCAATCTCCCACAACAAATTCGACCAAACGGCACTTCTTATCATGATGCCCCTTCATCATTTCTTGAGCCAAACGCGCCGATCACAGATCTCAGCCAAGAAAACATCACGGTCGCGAAGCTGCTGATCGACTGCAGCCACCTTGGTGAAACCAGGAAGGTAAGACACCAATGGTGGAGGAGGCCTGCCATAGACCACCTCAAAGGGAGTGGCGCGAGAACGGCCTGGAAAGAGGTGTTGTAGCTAAACTCTGCCCAAGGCAGCCACTGCAGCCAGGAACGCGGTCGATCGCCAGCTAAGCACCGCAAATACATGACGATGATGTGATTAGTCACCTCGAACTGCCCATCAGTCTGTGGATGAAAGGTAGAACTGCAGAGCAGCTTGACGTTGGCCAACTTGAAGAGCTCCTCCCAAAAACAGCTGGTAAATACAGTGTCATGGTTACTAACAATGGAGCAGGGAAAACCATGGAGCCGCACAATGTTATCAAAGAAAGCTCGGGCCACGGAATTTGCAGAATAAGGATGGCTCAAGGCGATGAAGTGAGCCATCTTGAAAAAGTGATCCACTACAGTAAGGACCACGGACTTCCCACCAACCCGTGGAAAGCCTTCGACGAAATCCATGGCGATGTCAGACCACACATGATCCAGAATAGGTAGGGGTTGCAGCAACCCTGCTGGATGGAGATGTGCAGTCTTATTTCTCTGACAAACTGAGCAACCACGGTTGAACTGATGGATCAACCGATGAGCACTGGAAGTATGGAAGGACATCTGAAACCTGTGGAGCGTCTTCTGGGACCCTTCATGGCTGTTGTGCACCTCCTGCAGGAGCTGAGGCCAAAGTGTTGAAGCATCAGGAATAAACAGGAACCCCCGAAACAGCAGCAGGTCATCCACCAGGGCACAACCATTGGGTGTCATGCCTACTGCAATCTGTGATCGCAACTCCTAGGCCTGCGGGTCATGCTGATGCTCCACCCGAAGAGCGTCGTAGAGGGCAAAGGACGGCCCAGATACTGCCCGCACAGCCAGCGCCTCCGAGTCGCGGTGGGACAAGGCGTCCGCCACTGTGTTCAGCTTCCCAGCACGGTACTCAACGGAGAGATCATAGCCGAACAGCTTGGTCACCCATGTATGCTGCGGAATCGTCGTGAGGCGCTGGTCGAGGAGGTACTTGAGACTCCAATGGTCCGTGCGGACCGTGAAGGCACGGCCCCCATAAATAGGGCCGCCAGTGCCAAACCGCTTTGACCAAGCTGATGAGCTCCCTCTCATAGGCTGGAAGTTTAGCATGATGTGGCGCAACTGCCCGGCTGAAATATGCAATGGCACCGTCGCCCTGGTGTAACACCGCACCAAAGCCAGCCCCGGAAGCATCACAATCGACAACGAAGCGCTTGGTAAAGTCAAGGAGCTGCAACAGCGGCGCTGACATGAGCGCCTGCTTGAGCTGAAGGAAGGCAATCTCCGCATCATCATTCCAGGAGAAGGCCTCACGCTTGAGGAGGGCCGTAAGTGGGGCAGCCACACCGCCATAGCCGGCAAGAACTTGTGGTAGTAGCCTGTGAGCCCCAGGAAGCCCCGTAAGGCCCGCACTGAACGTGGGCACAGCCAAGACTCCACTGCTGCCACCTTGTCGGCGTCCATGGATACCCCCTCGGCTGAAATGATGTGCCCAAAGTAGGCAACCGATGTCTCGCCGAAGAAACACTTGGAACGCTTGGCGAAGAGGTGGTGAGCACGGAGTTGCTGCAGCACAGTATGGAAAATTGGACATGTTGCAAATGTTCAACCCATGAGGAGCTGAAAATTAGTATATCATAAAAAAACCAGAACAAAACGCTGGAGGAAGGGCTTCAGCACATCATTCATCAAAGCCTGGAATCCGCCGGGGCATTAGTCAGGCCGAATGGCATGACCAGGAACTCGAAATGGCCACGATGTGTCCGAAACGCAGTCTTAGCGATATCCTCCGGGTGCATGCGCACCTGATGGTACCCGCTACGAAGGTCAATCTTGGTGAAAAAACGGGCACCCTTGAGCTCATCGAGGAGCTCGTCAACCACTGGAATAGGAAAGTTGTCCTTTACTGTACAGTCATTGAGGGCGCAGTAGTCGACACAGAAGCGCCAGCTATCGTCTTGCTTCCAGACGAGGAGCACTGGGGAGAAGGGAGATGTCGACTCCCGAATGATCCCTTGGGCCAGCATGTCACCGCACTGGCGCTCAATTTCATCCTTCAGCAGCTGCGGGTAACGGTATGGCCGGACAGCCACCGGTGGAGAGCCTGGAAACAAGTGAATGCGGCGGTCATAGCGACGAGCAGGTGGCAGTCCACGGGGGTCAAAGATGTTCCTGGCAGCCATGCCTAGACTGCCCAGACCAGTCCCGAGATGGGCATGCCCTTTGTACCAGAACACCATTGAAAGGGCGCCAAAGTCCCAAATGATAGGACCAAGTGTCTGAAGCCATTGGACGCCAAGGACGAGATCGAAGCCACCCAAGTCAAGGGCGAAACAGTCGATGGCAAAGCACTCATCATGAATGGACACGGCCCGGTCACCATAGGCCGTCATGCGGCGTGATGGACAGACCCAGACGACGGACCACCTCCGAGTGAATGAAAGTGTGACTAGATCCTGTGTCGACCAAGGCCTTGAGCTGGATACCGCCAATCTCGACCTGCAGCAGCATGGAATTAGCAGGCCCGAAGCCGATGAGGGCATGTAAAAATATTTCCAAGTTATTGATCTCGCCGAGCAGGTCCTCCTCGCCATCCTCAACATCCATCAAGAAGACACCCTTGGCTGCACACTTGTGTTCCTTGGAATAAGGTTCAGGGCAAAAGTAGCATTGCCCATTCTGGCGCTTCTGACTTGTTGTCATGCGACCCAGCACCAGCGGAAGCAGCACCAATCGAAGCAGACGCGCGGTGAGTAGAAGATTTGGGCGCCGCAGAGCTGTGGACTGTGGAGGCCTCAACTTGACATTGCTCGTACGCCCACGCCAAGCTCATAGCTTGTTGCAACTTGGCTGGGTATTGCAGCTCCACGTCTGAAGCCAACGACTGCCCCAAGCCACCAGTGTAGAGGTCGATTGTGGTCCGCATGGAAAGGTTGTCACAGTGTGAGAGCAATGCGAGGAAGCGTCGTGAATAGTCCTCCACAGTCCCTGTGTGAAATAGGGCCTTGATCTCACCAACAGAGTTGGAGTGGATGGGCGGTCCAAAGCGAAGGTTCACAAAATCGACGAAGCGCGGCCAAGAGACCAGCCCAAAGTCGCACTCCATCTGGTAATACCACTCAGCAGCAGTGCCATCCAAATGCAGAGACGCCGCTATCCAGACACTCTCATCCTCTGGAATCCTCACCGCCGCCTCCAGGGGCGCGTTGGCCGTCAAGGTCAGGGACGCCATCGTCTGGCCCGGTCTTGACCTTCTCTAGGCGCGCGAGGCGGGTGTCGTGCGAATTGAGCCGATTGGTGATGGTGGTGAGCTGACCGGAGAGGCGGTCCAGCTTGGCATCGATGGCCGCAAGAACGAAGGTGCCAGACATGGTTGTCGATGCACCTGTCGTCTTTGATACCAAATTGATGCGGCGTGGGCGGTGAGGAGAGTGCAGAGGAGACCTGAGGAGGAGATGAGACTGGGAATTGGAACGCAGTGGATACCGAGGAACCTCGGCGGTGGGAGCTTCTCCGGTGTCGGCGGCTGAATCGCTCGACGCCACCGTCGAAGGGTAAAACCCCACCCCGATACACAAGGAGATTTATTTCCTTCTTCGATAACTGTTTACAAGCCTATAAGGTACCCCATTATAGATTAGGAGTCCTGTCTAACAATAATAAAACCAATCTACTAAATATCCCCCTCCCTAAGTCCCTCCTTTCCTAATATCTCTAGCCATGACTTGGACTATTGGCTGGTTTGGGACGCCGCCAATAATGGCGGCCCACAAACGAGCACAACATAGTCCCGAGATACATTTTACAATTACTGAATACAACAATAGATTAAAATACTCATCATATTGTAATGTAAATGTACCTCAGTGGTTTTACAAGTAGACACCATATGTGATAGGAAATCTCCGCTTGGATCAAAGTTCAGTATCCCACTTTTGGCGATTAATTTGCCAGAGCTGTCACAGCCTAGAGCTACTACATTAGTATGAGTTGGAAATGTTGTCAGACTGCGAAACACTATAGGACAAAGACCAGAGAAGTTCTCAACATTGACAACAGCAATGTCACGATCCAAATCATATCGTCCCAAAAACCCTGTGACAACATTTTGCTCATGGCGAACTTCAATCTATAATGATAAAGCAAAAGTGAAAACAACAGTCATAATTATCTTCTATAAAAAAGAAAACAATAGTAAAGGGTGATCTGCAGCACCAACATTCAAGTTATCATGGTTTGTTCTTTTATCATTTAAAGCTTTAACCAAGCTTGATGAAGTTAGAAACCCTGAAACAGGCCCCCCAAGCTGTATAGGTATGCCCGAGCATGAAAACAACACTTTATTTTCTGCACAATATCACGATTTTAATCAATAATAATTAGGGATGTTTAAAAATGACTGTAAAGTAAGAGAGCAACAACACATAATCACCATGGCACAGAGAAAGTGAGACAACACTTCTAGACAAATTTGATGCAACTTCTGGACTCAGCTTACTCAAGGCATCTTCATCTGATTCCATATCCAAGTTATGCAGTTAAAAAACATAATACAACAACTGGAATGTCAAATGGAGCTGTAAGAAACATGAGATAAAAGGATAGGCAAACCTGAAATCACTAACTCAGTTGCCTCTCCTTCATTGCAAATTCTTGATGCAACTTCTGGACTCAGCTTACTCAAGGCATCTTCATCTGATTCCATATCCAAGTTATGCAGTTAAAAACATAATACAACAACTGTGAATGTCAAATGGAGCTGTAAGAAACATGAGATAAAAGGATAGGCAAACCTGAAATCACTAACTCAGTTGCATCTCCTTCATTGCAAATTCTTGATGCAACTTCTGGACTCAGCTTACTCAAGGCATCTTCATCTGATTCCATATCCAAGTTATGCAGTTAAAAAACATAATACAACAACTGTGAATGTCAAATGGAGCTGTAAGAAACATGAGATAAAAGGATAGGCAAACCTGAAATCACTAACTCAGTTGCCTCTCCTTCATTGCAAATTCTTTTGTTCTTTGCTGACCTTTTTGAGAGATAAGTCCTTTTATTCTTCTTTGAACTTCCTGTAAGATCATCAATTCTTTTGTTCTTTGTTGAGCTTCTTGTGAGATAAGTTCTTTGATTGTTCTTTGAGCTTCGTGTGAAATAAGTTCTTGTGAGATCACCACCAACCCTATTACTTCTTACCATCTTCTGAACACTGAAGTGGAAGTTTTTTTTAAAAAAAAAGTGCAAAATGTGGGTCAAAACAGTAAAATGATGCGGCAAGATAACACAAAAATACTGACTCTAATGTCAATGTTGATGGCTCATGACCTATCATAGGCTTTCTTGTAAGCTCAAAACTTAACTTTTTGATACACACAACCTAATAAATAAGCAAAACTAAATTCCATTTACTCAATGAGTTTGTTGGAGCAATACTCCAGACAACTACCAAAGCAAATCTATAGTATCACAAGGGATTGTCTCAAATACTTTTTTCAGATCGGGCATACATACACAAACAAAATTTACCAACTTTGATAATTCTGGTAGGGGTCTCCAAAATTATGTAGCCACATAAGCTCATTCTTAGTCCAACTATGTCATCGAGGACTAATCTAAGATAAATCAAAATGTTCCACCTGATCTATTTAAGTTTGTAGTGTTGAGTCCAACAGTACCACAGAACAACTTTCTACATGCGTATTCTCCTGGCAGGGATGCAAGCGGGCATGTACGCACGCCCGCAAATAGGAAAAAGAAGCCCTCAATACTTGATATGGCTAAAGTGAGCTTGCTTAAGCTTTTATCGTTTCTTGTAAATTTTATTATGTGTGCAGTCAACTCTAGATCCATTTCCTCCACTTGATCATATATCGAGTGAGTTCTCTCATATTCGGGTATTCCTAAGTCCAGACAGCACACAAAAAACCACTATGGCAGAAGCATGATTGATCTACATATTTATGATTTTCTGTATCCTCTTGTCCATATACAATAAACATGCAATGCAAACATATTTAAAAAGGGGCATTCTAAACAGCACACACTACACACACAGGGTTTCCCAGAAAGAGGAAAAGAAAAGTTTAAGCGCACTGCTGCCCTGGCCACCGCTGTCCTCCACCACCTCCCTACAACCCACCGTCCACTAACCCCGGCAGCCCCAATCTAAAAAAAAAAAAAGCACCCCCAATACTAACCCTAACCCAAAATCTCCTCCAACTCCCAAGCCGGCGACCTAACCACTCCTATATCATTGCCTATGTATTAATCATTGGTTAAAATGAAATAAACTTATGACTGATTTTTAGCCGTAATTAACCAAATTCTGGAGGGATGTACCAGTTAGGAAACTGCTAAATTTTGGGCATTCCGCATTCCAAATTCCAGATCATACTAATAACTCATGTTTCTTCAGAAACCGATAATAACTCGTGTTTATATAATCTCGTCGCGTTCAAAAGGAAACAAAAATAGGGTCCAGGTGCTAGGGTCTCCGTACCTTGCCAAGGGAACTCTGGTATATCAGGAAGGGATAAGGAGATTTACAGAGGGATGGCGCCGAGGTTCACCTGCCACGGCCGCCGGCGCCGGGGAAGGATCCGTCCGCGCTTGTGCGGGACAGGAGCGGGCGCGGACACGCGGCTGGGGCACCGCGGGCGCCGAACGAGACGCAGGCTGGCTTTTCCCGCGTCCTATGTGGAATGGGCCAGGGTCCACGTTAGCCCATTGCGCTCCGCCTGGGCTCAACCAGGCCCAGAAGGACTGTGGCTACCACCTCTCGCTAAACCCCGTGTCCTCTCTCCTCTGCGTGACGACTGGGTGGGCTATCGCCGCCGCCGCCGCCGCTGCAGCCCTACTACGCCAGGTGCCGAGCTGTTTCTGTCTCTTCGCCGGCGGCGACGATCACCCACTAGGTATTCCCACACCTTCTACTCCCTGGCTGCTGTGCGAAATCGAGCACCCAATCCTAAGTTAAAGCTATTTGGCTATTTTATGCTTGCTTGTTACTTCCAACTTCTTGCGAAAATCAATTTGGTGGTCTGGTCCGCCGTGGCAGCAGCAGGAGGAGGAGGACACCATGAAGCTTGACGTGAACGCCCTTCGCTACCTCTCCAAGGACGACTTCCGCGTCCTCACCGCCGTCGAGATGGGCATGCGCAACGTAAGATCCCCAATATACCCTGCACCGGCCTCGCATCCCATCCCGTTACATACTAATTAAATCGCCGGTTTCCGCTTTGGAGTTAAGCTAGTTTTGCTTTGGACTTTTCACAGCACGAGATTGTTCCAGCAGAACTTGTCGACAGGATCGCCGGACTGAAGTAAGATTTTTGTTTTGTTCGTGGTCCTGCAATCTGTGCCTCTGGTTGTTAGTTTTAGGTGTTAACAACTGGTAGTATGTGTGCTGTGATATCGAAATCATTGTTTAGGGATGTAATTGCAATTTTATTTAGCATGTTGATGATCGGAGGTAGTACTGCTAGTGTTTGGACCTTGCACAGCGTGCACTTTCTTTTAGTTCTGGTTTGCTATTCTACCTTGTGCTGCATAAACGAGCATGAAGTCTCCATCTTTTTGCTTATCATTATATTATATGTTTTTTGTATAAACATCAATATGCTGAAAACAATTATTCTGAAAACACGGAGGCTTGGTGCAGCCAATGTTATTCTTAATGATGTTTAATTTTGCTCCAACCACTTAGACAAATGTCAATGAAGTTATTGTTTGCTGAGTGGAAAGAATTTGTACTCTACCTCAGTGGAATATGTTCCTATGTGCTTCATGAATTTAGGCATGGAGGTACATACAAAGTGCTGAGGAATCTTTTGAAGAACAAGCTAGTGCATCATGATGCCACTAAATGTGAGTTGTTGACAGTTAATCATGATTGATTATAGAATTTTGGATCGCTAGCGCAGTAGCACTTAGCTCCAAGTCTTCATTGCTTTATCGGTTCTGTTCCATACAGACGACGGATATCGGCTCACCTATCTAGGATATGACTTCCTTGCCATCAAGACTTTGGTTAATCGAGGAGTTTTTGCTTCAGTTGGTCGTCAGATCGGTGTTGGAAAGGAGTCTGGTATGTTGTGTGTCATAGTGTGCGTTCTTTGTTTTAGTAATGTGGTAAAGGCACATGAAGTTGTTTCTAATATCTCTCTCTGTGATATGCAGATATATTTGAGGTTGCCACAGAGGATGGTACAGTACTCGCCATGAAGCTTCATAGGTTGGGCAGGACATCTTTTAGGGCTGTGAAATCTAAACGTGACTATCTAAGGCACCGAAGGAGCTTTAACTGGCTATACCTCTCACGACTTGCAGCCTTGAAGGAATTTGCCTTTATGAAGGTCCTTTTTTTTTCTCATTCTATTTCTTTGAAGTATATCTGAGCTATGTGCTCTTTCCATTTTCCTTTTTGTTTGGTTGAACCTTGACTGCTTATGTCTCCAGGCTTTAGGGGACCATGGTTTCCCTGTTCCAACTGCTGTGGATTGCAATCGGCATTGTGTCATCATGTCACTTGTGCAGGGATATCCTCTGTAAGCATATATTTGTCAGCTGTGGATTCATAGTAGTTGAATAGTATGTTCTGTTCAGCAGATCCTGATACAAGCTTATGCTCTGCAGTGTTCAAGTGAAAGAGTTACAAAATCCAGATGATGTTTTTGACACGATTCTTGGTCTTATAGTTCGTTTGGCAGAGCATGGACTGATACATTGTGACTTTAATGAGTTCAATATCATGGTATCTCTTCCTTTTCCTTGTTTATCTTGATTTATAAGTTTTAAATCCTTCATAGAAGTAAAAATTATCTGGATAAGATACTATGGAACAATACTTTTTTGCGTCAAACACATGAACTGGATCCATTTGTTTGAATAATTTCTAGCTTCTGATATAGTAATATAATGATACTATATATGATAATCTTTTTTATATGTTGGTGTATAGTTAAATTCATTGATACCAATGTCATGCAGATTGACGATGATGAAAAAATTACGGTTATTGACTTTCCACAGATGGTCTCTGTTTCTCATCGTAATGCCCAAATGTATGTAGCTTACTCAGATAACTAATGTGGCAGTGTCTTGTATTTTTTTTTTAAAAAAAAATGAATTTTGCTTTTGCAGGTTTTTTGACCGAGACATTGAGTGTATCTACAAGTTCTTTAACAAAAGGTTTAAAATATATGCAAGAAAGCTTCAAATCATTCTAATTGGGTAGAATCTTTTACTTATTGGGATTTCTTTTCTTCCTGTTAGGTTCAATATGACGTCAGAGAAAAATGCAGAGCAACCTGGATCTGAAAGTGATGATGAAGGGAATAGCAGGCCTTCCTTTTTGTCTGTGAAAAAGGTTGCTGGTTCCTTGGACAAGGAACTAGCTGCCAGTGGATTTACCCGGAAAGAGCAAGTGGAGATGGAGAAGGTAGGTCAGATGTTTCTGCAAATTTGTTATTCATGCATACATTTGTAGATTGTTTTCCAGCTTAGCTGTCTGATACTGCTTTTTTTTTTTGACAAACTTTCATACAGTACATTGAGGAAGATGCTGAAGGACATGATTCCAGCTCGGATGATGATAATGACGATGACAATGACGAGGTCGGTGATGCTGTCCCTTTGGTTTCCTTGAAGATAGACCAGGTACATCTGCCTAGCAAGTTAATTTGGATACGTTCAGACTGTACCAGTAGTCAGGCCAATCTGTAGTTAGAAGTCACTGTTATTGAAGTGCATTTTGGCTCTGTTCTCAGGATGGTTCTGATTGTAATCTTGCCTCAAGGGATTCAGATGTGCCTGGAACTTTTTCTGAAGAGGTTTGTCATCTATCCATCAGACTGAATAAGCAAACTTTTGATGGCATTTTTCTTACATTTTTCCCCATCGCGCAGCATGCAACAAGCTGTAGCAGTGAGAAGAGATTGGAAAGTCCTCCCTCAGGTGGCAATGGAGAGGCTATGAAACCGCTTCAATCTGGGGGCAAGATGCCTTCCCAGGAAGACAATGGTAATGATGATGACTCTTCGGATGATGCCGATGAAGAAGAAGATGCTGAGCTCACGAAACAATTGAACAAGCAAAGGAAAAAGGCAATAGCAGCTGTCCATGGGCGGAGAAGGCCAGTGTCATCCAGGAATGCCTACAAGGACAAGGGTAAGGGCACCATGAACTCCAAGATCCAGAGGCAGGCGTGCAAGTGGTGATGGCTGTCTGTAGTGCCTCTTGCGGCAGTGCTGAAATAGATGAAGTCTAGGATTTTCTATGGCTGTAGAGCCTAGGGACCGACCGCTGTACACAAATCAACTCCGGCTTTATTTATTTTTATTATTATGTAGTATACCTTTTGCACACGGTTCTAATGAGATCATCGTGCTGCTTCTGTTTACCAACTGAATATCTGAGAATACATGTTTGGCAGCTGCCTATTTCCTTGCTTCAGCATTGTCTGTTGCTTTTTCAAGTTTTTTTTTCCCCTTGTTCCTGGGCTCGGATAAACATAGCAAGTAGCAATTGTCCTTTTATAAAGGTAAGGCTGGATAAGCATTGCTCCCTTTTTGAGGAATGGAACTACAGCGCCGTCTGAAGCAGCAGACGGCATCTGAATCAGACAATTGCTACTTGCTGGTAGTATTTCTTGAGCATTAAACTTGTTTATTTGCAGGACACTTCTCTGTCCCTCGTGTCATCATATATCCAGTCAAATAAGCCAACAACATTACTGTCCTGTGCACATTGCTTGTTTAATGTGGATACAATTTTCATAGATTGTTTCATCCCTTCAATATTGCATGATCTGGATTTATGTTCTCTGCAGTGGAATAACTGCGCCTGATCAAATGAAACTATATCACAAGGTGCAGTTCTCATTTGGGATCAAGTGGACTCGATACCAGATGTAGTGAAACTTGCGATATCTTTTTTTTTTTTTTTTTTTGACAAATGGAACTTGCGATATCTTCAAGCAAGAAACTTGTGATATCTTCAAGCAAGGAAAACTATCTGAGGATACTCATAACTGCCCTGCAGCAATTAACTTATGCTACTTTACCTAGCTAATTTCTTTGCTCGAGCTCTTTGGTATATGGTACAATCATCTGCGATCTCTCCTTAATTTTTGTTCTCTTTGATATTTTTTGTTTTTTTCACCAAGTATACATGTACACAAATTTCAATGCGCTAATTTAACTTTTTGGGCTGTAAGCCATTTATTCTGACTTTATGCACAGCTATAAATTGTGTTCTGACTTTTATGGGACAATTTTTTATATAATCTGTCCCAGTATCAACTGATTATTTTGTATCCATTTTTAGAGCTGCGAGTGGACATACAACAATGTTGTTGTCCGTCTTCTGGAGATTCTGGAAACGTGCATGTGCCATGACTCAGCTGCTTTGTTAGTATACTTGTCAGCCAACTTGGAAGGTTGCCCTGTTGCCCATAAACTGTCTTGTATTGAACTCTTCTATGCTTGGACAATCTACCACCGTAGGATTCTTAATGTGCATGTGTTGTATGTGGCACTCTGTTCTACCTGGAATCCTGTGTAGAAATGAGATGGTGAGAAGGGAGGTAATGCCACACACACCTACAGGGGCTGGGGCCAGGGGACACCTATTATAATATAGAGATCAAATAGAATCATATAGGATTACAGTTAGAGCCATATCATGCTATCCATAAGAGGAAGCATATATATGGAAGGCCACCAATATAGCAAGGGACGAATTCTTGTGCAATCGGAAACAAGACATTCAAATCTTTTTTTTTTTTTTCTCAAATACCCAAAGGGCTTACGTATCTTTTGTATTAAGAAGGATAGTTTTTACAGAGATCACTTATCATATCCTAGGCAGGAAAGAAGTGTACATGAAGCGTGGCCTCCCTAGGAGAGATCCGTAGCCGACTACTCACAAAGCAAACAACCTAACTTTGCAAGCTCAAAAAAAAAAAAAAAAAAAAAAAAACCTAACTTTGCAGCCCCGGCATCCATCCAGAGGTTCACGAAGTGCTTGATTATCGACAGCACGTGTGAGACCGCGGAAGTTTCATTGCGGAAGCACCTGGTGTTCCATTTCTTCCAAAGCTCCCATGCGATGAGGGCGAAGAGAGACTCAGCGCCCTTCTTCTTGTCCCCAGTCCAACGTGTCCTCCAGGCGTCCCACCAGTCTAGGAGTGACTCTCTGGATGGAGATTTGGGTGAATACGGCCCTCTAAATTGCTAAACTGGTGTTGTTTTATAAAAATATGTAGATATAGAATAAAATCACTAATCAATCCAACTCCTATTATTTTTTTAATAGAACTTTCAGTCATGATCTATGCTACACGCAGCTTTACATGACAGCTAGGTCTGGTTATTCTACCAGTTATTCCACTGTGCAGGCTGATGTAATAATATCATAATGTAGTATAGTACTATAGCTGTTTGGTAACTTCCTCCCCTGTAGGGCAATTGCAAAATTCCAGATATGTGACTAAAATATCTGGACATTGGCACATTCTCTGATCTACTTCCCATTCCTCAAAATTTGATATATTAGTTTCCACTTTCCAGTATTCTATCATCCAAGCTAAAACCAACATTCTGTAAAACGTATAGGTCTCTGCCATGAATGTACATTCTGTCGTTTGGATCAACCACAAGTACATACCTGTGCATACAGTTCCGATTTCAATCTACTTTTATATGTATTTTCATGCAAGTTCCAAGTATATCTATCGTTCTGACTTGTATTCCTAAATTTGTTCCTAATGCTTATGATCTGCTGTGTTCATGTCCCAATTTATTGTCAATGATGTTGGTTATGAGGAAAGAAGTGTTAGTAAGCTGAGGAAAAAATTGCCATCATTGTTAACAGGGGCAAGTTTTACAGAATCATGGGGTTAAGTGTTCAGTTTACTGCTATTGGTGCATTGATCAACTTCCTTCCACTGCCATTAGACAAAATTATTGCCACTGAAAGTAGACAACTATTATCAGGTCCCTTTGTTGTGCAAGTGAAACAGATTTCTGAATGGTTTGTTCAGTTAAGCAGCGAGCATCAGTATTGGCTGGGGCCTTACAAGGACCAGCGAAGAGCCCTGCGCAATCTTGATGTGTCCCCGCACAGACGTACACGTATATGACATGACGATGGATTATTCCCTTGCCTTGACACTGCCCCTAATAGAGAGGATGGTGTTTATTCTTGACACTGCATAGAGATGAAGATTTTCATTTTTTGTCGAGTGTGGAGAAGCAGGTAAGGAACCGAACAGCGAAGCATTCGGAGATGCAAATGTCATGTATGGTAGCATGTTTAGCTGACAAGATCCTCTCAAGAAGTGAGAACCAACCTTTGGTTTGGTGGCAGGCAAGGTGGTCTTTTTTTTTTTTTTTTTTTTTTTTTGGCTGGTGTTTGTGCGCATTGGTCATTGATCTAAATTTTGATGACGACACCTTTGTTGCCATGCTTTGCCCTTTTCTCTTTTCTCTTTTCTCGCATTAGAGGGTGGAGGTAATATTACCAAATTTATCCAAGAGGCGTTTGCCTATCAACTAGGCCTGTAACATGACGTTCTCATCTATGGAAGAAAGCAAATGATTTCTTGGCTTTGGCTTGGTAATGCTAGTGTAAAGTTCCATATATTGCATAGGTTATGAATGGAAGTATGATCTAATGGTCTCACGGTTTCTATTCGAATGGTTTGGATATATTGGAAGACATTCTTTTGCAGCACTGTTTATGTTTATAGCCAGGATCTTAATCTGTAGTGACTAAATGAGGTTAAGTGGCAAAACATTTGTTAATTACCGACCGAAACTGCGGCGACGAATTATAGATTGCAGTCACGGACCCGTTGTGCCGCTTGCTTGGACCTGGAATTGTTATTGGACCATCATAATCCAGATCAAGAGTGGGCCAACTTGGTTGTTTCGTCTATGCCGGCCCAACCCAAATAAAATGTAGGTCAGGCTCGGGTCGGGTCGTGGGCTCGTGGCGCGACCTGCTCAGGACGAGCGAGCGACGCTCAGCTGACCACCCCCACCAGGCCCAGTCCCCCACCGCCGCCGCCGGACAGGCGCACGCCGGTCGCCCCGCCGCCATCTGCAAGCCTATCGCTCGCCGGTGACCCAGGCGCTTGGTCTCTCGACCCTAGGTCTGCCGCATCCACCAGCCCAGACTGACTAGAAGGCCCTCCCTGTCTCTTTTCTGCTTTGCACACCCACTTGTCCCATCCCCAAACAGCGGCGGCGGCGGGGACGATGAGTATCTCAGGCGAGCTTCACGGTGAAGGATCCGACGGTGAGGAGGAGGTCTTCATCAACGAGGAGGACATCATTCATGAGATAACCGTTGACGAAGAAGGTTGCTCAGCAATGCTAGTCTTCCTTCTACTTACCTACCTGCTTACTTGCTTCCGCCATCGCTAGCTGCAGCTGCTTATTCGTGCTTGCCTTACCTTGTCAGATCTCCCCGACCGCGACGACGAAGATGACGACGTTGGCGACGGGATGGGTACGTAGCTGTGGATTTTGTTTGGTTTATCTTTTTTTTTTCGTTTATTCGCTGGCTAGTTCTTGAGGAGATTGAGATAGAATGATTTTTATATTATATTCTAGTGCTTTGTAATGTTCTTGTATCACTTACCCACTTGACGCCTGCATCCTAAGCTTGGCTGTTCTAGGTCCGCAAGCATGCATCAGAATGAGATACAATCAGACAGTGCAACTGGCTATCTCTGTATCTATGTCTCGTTAAATAGTGCAGTTAGCTCCCTTTGTGTTGTTGTTTTCTTGCTACTAGTTCCATTTGTATTCTTAAGAATGTTGCCTCTTGTCCTTCTGAAATTTTCATTTAGAAACCTGCACTTGATGATGTGCTCAGTTGCTCACTTTTCATGATGTGCATTCTAATTAAGTCATCCGGTGATGCTCCATTATGCTATCTAATGGCTACTTTCGTTTTCCAGTTGACTCAGAATACGTCGATGATTCTACATACACATTTCGAGGCCACAAAGGCAAGTTGTTACACAAGAAAACTGAAGCTCACACTGCTTTTGTGGTGCTGACCTGCATAGTTCTATATTTACTTGTAATATGGTGCAATGATTTTTAATTTACAACCACAAGATTAATATGCACCCTGGAAAATTTGGATAGCAAATCCCATGTTTCCTATCCCAATGCTAGTATCCTACACATCTCAGCGCCTTTATTTGATAACTACGCTAATACTCCTTTTATTGTTCCTTCCATTTCTCTTGGTACAGACGAAGTCTTCGCTGTTGCGTGCAGTCCTACAGATGCATCACTTGTGGCTTCTGGAGGCAAAGATGATAGGGGATTTCTGTGGAGGATTGGATCAGAAGAGGGTGCCTTGGAGCTGACTGGTATAGTTTTCTTTGTTATTTTTTATTTGTTGGATGACAATTATTATCGAAATATCTCTGCACTGGCTCTGAGATATTCGTGCTTTTATTTCTTTTATTTTATATGTGAAGTACACCCACTCTTGATTAGTTTGAATTCATGTATGTTAATATTTTTTTGTTCTCTTCATTCATTACTGTTTATCATGAACATTACATGAAATGAACTTTGTTCTTATTGAAAGAAGATATGACTTGGGAAATTGGTAGATTGATTAATGTGAGGTACAAAGGCTGTACAATATATATAGGCAAGGATATCCAGGGGTTTATATAGAACAATGCCCAGTCAAGGAGATCCTTGCCTAATAATAAATCAACTATCATAAAACCCCTAGAGGCAGGCTTAGGCACCAAGGCCCATGGTCAGCCCAATAGCCCTCTGCAAACCCCATTCTAACACTTGTCCATCTGAATAGTGGTGGTACATGTATCATGTATGGTTTTCTTTATTTGGTATTGTGCTCGAATTTCATGACATCCACATCTTCTCCATGGATGTAATTTACTATCTAATTTCTATGCTTTTCCTGCATTTTGCATCTACTGTCAGTTAGCCTCTTCTCATGTACTCCCTCTTTTCTCTTCTTTTTTTCGACATAGAGCTTAATTAATCAGAAAGCAACAGGGTTACAATTCGATCAGCAGATGATCAATACAGGCTGGGGCTGATTGCCATTCACCCACCCTATTGTCATCTGAGACCTGCTTATCCTGTACATGAGCTACACAGTTACGTGCTGCTTATCCAGTACATGAGCAGTTACATAATCTACTGGCATACACCAGGGTAAAATCAAGAAAATGAACACTGAAGCTCTCTGATTTCCCTGATGGTCGGTGAAATGCGTGATCTCTGAGTATCCACCGTCTCCCACAGCTTCACCAGTTCTTGGCTATCCGTTTCAATCTGCACCCTCTGGACGCCCATCTCCCCAGCGAGAGCCACAATCTCATGTACTCCCTCCGTTCCAAATTATAAGACCATTGCTTTTTATGCATCTAGACGTAGTGTATATCTAAATGCATAGCTTATGCATCTAAAAAAGCCAAAACGTCTTATAAGTTGGAACAGAGGGAGTAGTACCTTTCCATGTTGTTGATGCATGCTCAATATTTTTCCACATTGTTGATTTGCAAGCTCAGGAAACTTACAGAATAGCCATTCTTAATACAGGACATAAGGATACTGTCGGCGCAGTGGCTTTCAGTTCGGATGGGAATTTGTTGGCTTGTGGAAGTTTTGATGGACAAATAAATGTGTGGGATACAGCTACACGAACTCTCAAGGGAACCCTTGAGGGTTCTGGGTCAGGTTTTGAGGTGAGATATTCTGATCTCATTAAACTGGACTTATTTCCATTGTGAAACCCTTCCTTTCCATCACAAAATACATCACTATTCGATGATTATTCTCATATTGTGACTTACATGTTTGATTTTGTAGTGGCTTAAATGGCATCCTCGGGGACATTTGATAATTGCAGGATCAGAGGATTGTAATGTATGGATGTGGAATGCTGACCATAATGCCATTCTAAATACCTTTGCTGGACACAGTAACACAGTGACATGTGGTGATTTTACTCCAGATGGTACCATCACGGTTCCTTGATCACTATGCATCTGCCTATTTATAAAGTTGTGGTTTGGTCACCTATGTAGGTGTACCTATGAATTATCTGTTCCTTGTGAAGGTAAACTTATATGTACTGGATCGGATGATGCATCTTTGAGGATATGGGACCCAAGAAGTGCACAAAGCAGACATGTTGTGCGAGGTAAATTGCCCTGTGCTCCCTCCGTTCTAAATTAATCCACTTTGGCTTTATTTGAACTCCGAACAAGTTTATAGAAAAATGCATCAACATATAGAACATTACACCAGTTTCATTAAATTCTCCATGAAATGTGTTTCTGTAGATCATTTATTTGAGCGTGTAGACTTGTATTCCCTCCATTTGAAATTATAAGACGTTTTTGGCTTTTCTAGATACATAACTTTTGCTATGCATTTAGATATACACTATGTCTAGAACTCTAGATACATAGTAAGCAATGTACCTAGAAAAGCCAAAACGTCTTATAATTTGGAATGAAGGGAATAAATGTTAATATATTTTTTTTCTAAAAACATAATCAAAGTTAGAGAAGTTTGATTTAGGACAAATTTCATGTGAAAGTATAATTTCGAACAGTGAATATGTTGTAATGACCGCATATAGTTTTAAAATTTGTTTGGTATTTCTGTTTCCCTTATTGTAGGCCATGGCTATCATTCTGATGGATTGACATGCTTATCAATGACTTCGGATTCACAAACTGTGGTTAGCGGCTCCAAGGACAGTTCTGTGCACATTGTGAATGTAAACTCGGGCCAGGTATGTGCTTATAGTTGAAGCTGGTCTTTGTTTTTCTTTCCTCACCATTTCTCCTTTTTTTGATCGATGGTTGGTGTTTTTTCAGGTCGTTGGCTCATTAGTAGGCCACACCAGTTCCATTGAGTGCGTCGGTATCTCGTCAAGGTAGTGCCTCAAATTAGTTGGCAAATTAAAGGGCGATGTTGCAGATTGTGACTTAATTTCTTGTCTGCAGCTATGGCTGGGTAGCTACAGGGAGCATGGATCAAAAGCTGATCATCTGGGACCTCACGCACAAATCCATCCGATGCACTTGTGAACATGATGTGGGTCGATTGCTTCTTCTTCCCTGTCTCTGTGTACTCGAGCTTGTTCGTTCAATCATTCATCCATTCTTCTTCGCATGCATGGATGCAGGAGGGCGTGACATCACTGGCATGGCTAGGCTCGTCAAGGTACGTTGCGTCAGGATGCATCGACGGCAAGGTGCGCATCTGGGACAGCCTCTCTGGGGACTGCGCCAGGGAGTTCAGTGGGCATGGAGATGTAGTACAGTCGCTGGCCATCACTGCCGACGGCAACGCCTTGGTCTCTGCCTCATCAGATGGGTCCGCGCGTGTTTTTGACATCTCCATGCTTGAGTGAAGGAGGAAACTGCATGGAACGGAGTATTTTTATGTAGATGGTTGCTGTGTATCTACCTTCATTTCGAAACAAAAAGAGTTAGTAATTGAGTTGTATCCCTTCAGGATGATTCAGGACAATCATCGAGTCTTCTAATAAGTTTAGCGTTTGGTATCAAATAGATGAGGTTTTGTTCAGGCAGGTCCTTGCTTTCGTTTAGCAGCCAAATTCTACAGTATTCGCCTAGTGGCATCGGCGTGGTGCACGGCTGCAACGTTTCAGCCAGTCTGATGATTTGAAAAAAAAAAAAATGTTTCAGCCAGTCTCAGGCCACCACCACCAAAGGAGCGCGCGGGGGGACTTGCAGTCTGGATCTGACGCCTCACCGAGCCGTGCGCCGCCGGATTTAGTGGATAAAGCCCAGTAGTGGCCTGGCCTGGCCCATATATAGGTGCAGAGATTGCTTTATTTGAGCAAAGCTTCCATTGGGATGAATGAATTGCTCTCTGTTCATGAATGACCTGGTCTTGTAGTAGGACTATCCAGTGGGACGCTGTCCACCAGAGATCAAATCCTAGCGCTCGCATCTTTTGCTGGGATTTTCCAGGATTTATCGATGTTACGCATTAAGTGGTAAGAGAGACATTCCCATCGACAACGAGGCGTCATCCTTTGGAGGTGCTCATAGGGGTAGGGTTTTGCGTATGTGTGTTCATAAGGATGAGTGCTTTCATATGACCTTGCCGTTGCATTGGCATCATAGTTAGAACCGACGGTTCCATTTTGAGCTGGGCAGTTCGAAGCTGCTGGGCATGCAAGTTTGCAGCGTGGGTTGCAAAACTCTTCACCTGAAGGGTAGGTTAGATAACACTAGAAAAAACATAAATCCACATCATGTTAATTAGTTTATATTTTTTTCTAGTGTCGATCAAGTTTGAGCCTTTAATTTGTTAAGTTTTTATTAAGTGACCCAATTCAACCCGACTTTTGGGCTCATGTACCCCTAAACTGGGCAAATGTTATCATGCTCACTTCGAAAAGAGTATGAGTTATTCAAATGCTAATTTTATGGAGTATGCATAAGAAGGTGCACAACTAGTAGATCATATTTACTTTCATACAAAATGGTAAGTTTAAAAAAAAGGCAGCTCCATACAAAATCTAATGTTAAGATTAGCTAAATCAGTGACGTGTTTAAAGAGAACTTACACGCCATTGGCTTAAGAAGTTTGTCCCAAAATTAAGATTGAAAGACTGTTATGATATACTAATATACCAAATTATAATATTAGTTTGAGACTTTGAGTACCTTGGGTTTTCCTCACTCGGAATTGTTTTTTACAACAGGAAATCTTCCAACACATACAAAAATACTGTCAGGCCTTTTTGGTGGAAAGACGCAGTTTCTCTTTGTGACAATTTTAGAATGATATGGTAAATGGTTTTCATGTGGAAAGATGTTTGCGACCTAGGATTGTTGGAATTTCGCTTCCCACAATTGTTCTCCTTTGTCAGAGATAAGATAAAAGAACATGTCTGTCAAGAAGTGGAGCCTCCGACGTGTCCAGCACATTTATTTTATTACCGGTGTCCTCTCCATTGCCTTTGCTGCTCAGCTTCATAAACTCAGTGCAGATTTTTAATGGCTTGCCTCTAGTGCCTGGGCATTTAGATTATTCTTGGAAATATATTTGGGGAAATGATATCTTCACCTCCAAGAAGGCCTCCAACCAGCCCTCCCATCTTTAAATGGGTGTGTAAATCATGTTGCCTCCCTAAACATTTTTTTTTTCTTCTTGTTTGTTCAAGGACAGGTTGAACGACACAAGAAATTTGCTAACGCGCAAACATTTCCACCTTGACAACCATAACTGTGTGCTTTGCATGGCTGCCATTGATGACTGAGACCATGTTCCACTCTTCTTTACCTGCAGTCTCACCATTTGGAGCTGCTGCTTTATTTGTGCATATTAACTTGGGACACCTCTCGCTGCAGCCTTATGATATGTTGTAGTGTGGCAAGGGCGCAAGCTAAGGCAACGTTTTGGCTCCACAATTTTCAGAGAGGTCATCATTGTGACTTGTTGGACTGTTTGGAATCACCATAATACGATAATTTTTATAATGGCGCTATCTCGTTAGCTTTACTTCTTCAAAGAGGATCTCTTCCTGCTAGTTCGCAGGGCAAAGCTGAGTGTGAAACTATTGTTGGAAATTTTCCTATCTAATTTTCATTGATATTTCTCTTTTCTAAAACATTTAGGCATGCGGCCTTGTAACATGTACATAAACCTCCCTTTTAAAATCTTATAAAATAAAAAAATAGGTAGAGACCTCCCTTGCTAACCACGGTAAAATCAATTAATGATGTCAAGCATATTGATCAAATACTATGTCGTAAAATAGAAAGAACCTAAAATCGAATCATTAACCTTGAGAAAATAAATGTTAAGCTGATGCTAGCATATCTATTTGTTAAAGGCTTGATGCTACTTTTCCCATTTAGAAGCGCACAACAATATGTGTTATAATGGAGAGAGTCCGTAAATTGTTCTTGGATAACGAGGTATTCATGTGAACTATATATGAGTAATAGGGTCCTAGTATCGGTTAAATGTGGTTGGTGATGCATCAATCTGATCTTATTGTTGTACTAAATGTGAACATAAATGTTAAAGAAAACATAATATCGTTAGCCATTTGATCAATGATGGAATGTGATCTTAGACCAATGTATTAATTTGGTGCATAATGTTTAGTATCTAATTTGTTAAAGAATTTTTTGTTGTGGTCGATGGCAACCCTAATTAAACATACTAGGGTTCATCCCGGAGCCTACAATGCATTGACACACCTTGACATTAATCACATCAATTCTACCGACACAAACATGTCAAAACGATCTACTAGGCATATGAGGGTTTACCACACTCTACTCCTTTCGTCCGCCATAGATCTACTTTGTGTTCTTCATCAAATAGGAACAACAAACACCTAAACTGATCAAGATGAAAACCTGCATCATCTATTTCAACCTTGCTGCATCAACAAAGTCACCACATGCATAGATGGCATCTACAACCGCTAGTTAGTCATCTCTATCAAGTTTTCCACATTATGAATAAGCTAGTGACCATTTCAAGGCTAAGTTAAAAATCATGTTGATGTCTAAGTCAAATCAAACACAGGTAATGGGGCTATCAGATCTAATTAACCACTCATCTTTCTTTCTCAATCGAGTTGATGCAAAAATTTATTTTGATTTGCGGCCTCAACTCCTTAAATTACACATATGTAGACACAGTAGCACAGCATACAGCTAGCTAAATGCTTGTGTTCAATTTAATTGCTACTCACAAAACGCACAAATGACCATATATATTGGTACTTACATGCCATATATAATTGAATAAGTAGGTAGCTGACCCTAGCTAGTGCCTGTCAATCCTGGCCATGCCGATCAAGGGGGTCGCCGCCGGGGAGTAGTAGTACGTCGTAGTAGTTGCAGTGCCGCCGCCGCTCGAGACCGACGGCGACGACGAAGACGACGGCGTCGGCAGCCGTCGGTGGAAGACCAGGCCGGAGATCCGTACCGTCACGAAGACCGCCGTGCCGATTTCCACGGCCATGTCGACGACCTCTTGCAGCCTGCGGATGCTTCTTCTCATCATCACTCGCAGCAGGACCTGGACCACGAAGTCCATGGACGCCGCCATGGCCGCCTATCTAGCTGTCTTTGGTGTTCTTTCTTCTCTCTCTTCTTCGGTGAGGTTGAGCGTGCGTAGCGTGTAGTCTGCACTCTGCAGCTGTGGAGGGACTAGAGGTAGTAGTAGTTAGCTCACGGCCGGCGTGTGTTTTGGACGGGCAGCAGCAGGTGGCTTGTTTTTGTCATGTACCTTGCAAAATATATTGATGGGCTTGAAAGCAACATTAGGGATCTACCATCGTATCGTGCATAGCACGTACGTACTGTGCGAGCATTATGTAAATTACTTTTTTTTTATGTAAATTAATTTGGAACAAAGAAATTAAACCATCTTGTAAAAATCTGGTTTTATTACTCTAGTAATTTTCAAAAACTCATTTATTTAGATTTATAAGGTTATTAATTAGTACGCCCCTATTAATTTGTTGAAATATATATAGCTCGGCATCTATACGGAAAGATGGGTCCACGAAATCACAATATGTGTAGGTCCCCAAGGACTATAATTTGTTTTTTAGGAAAAAAATGCTGAAGAAAAATGGATAGATAGACATGAAAGTTGTGCCTTTATATTGATGATTTGGAAGAAAGGACCATGATATAATACCTCTACATGCATATTTTAGGTCTATTTATTTGGCTACCAAAAATTATCATACATATCAAGAAAAAGTTGTCAGGCAAAACTAGGGGATCGGAAACATTTGCAATTGATTTGGCATGTTAATTGTGAGATGTTGGTAAATTTTAATAGCAAAGCAAACCAAACGGCTGCTAAAATTTTGGCTTGTCTGAGTTTTGGTGAATTTTGGCAACTAAAATCTAATTATGAACTAATCAGGCTCTTCAATTTACTTGATATAGGACCTACTTTGTATGGTTTATAAGCTGCTTATGACCAAAATAAGCTGAATCAATAACCAATCGGCATGTCTTTTTTAGTTTTTTTAACTATGCTTCTTCCCACATTTCATATATTTATACTAAAACGCAAAAATTAAGTTAGAACAATTTATTTCTACCCTGCTTTTGTTCGCTGCATGCAGCAGCTGCTCTACCAAATTAAATAGCCCAAAGCAGGTCAATGGCAAGGGAGGCTCTAGCTAGGCACACTAGACCAGTACTATGCACTAATGCACATGGAAGAGATACCGAGTGTAATCAGATCCAGGCATGCATGCCATGCACCTTGCATTTTATGTCGTCATCCGTCATCTCGATGATGCTCACGTGGTTAGTAGCTTGTACATGTTGTGAAATGAAATGGATCATGTGGCTGTCAAAAGTGATATATGACCATGTAATTGGGCATTGATTAGTAGTTGGACATTTTGGAACCCATGGTGACTAAGAAGCTTGTTGTTTTTTCATGATTTATTTTAAGATTTATATATGGTGTTATTTTCCAGTAGTAGTACATATTTATAGGAGTGTGAGTATATATCGTGGTGTTCTCACCGGGTCATATAATTTCGGGCGGCTAATAAGATAAGTCGACTGGTTTGCTGTGAAAAAAAATACTGTTCGAATAACTGATAAGTCCGGTTGATAAGACAAGCGAACAAGTATATGTATGTAAGTGTACTCCCCCATGTTGAAAATAGAAATCGTTTAAGACAACAACACGGTCTCCAAAATATAACTTTGACTTTTTTGTAAGAAAATTCATCACAAAGTAATATATTTATATTTTCATGAAAATATTTGTCAAGACAAATCTATTCATATAGTTTTTTATATTTCTAAAATTAACAACTTAAAAGTTATTCATAATTTATGTTTCTAATGTTTGACCCAAACCCCGTCCAAAATGACTTCTTTTTTCCTATGTGAAGGGAGTACATCTAAAGTATTACGATTTAAAAAAAAATCCATGCACGGCATTCCCAATTATTTTAGATAAATTAAATACTGTTTATAATAAATAAAAGTATATATATGGCTAGACCTTCTCATATAAGAATAATTAAGATGTACGCACTCATCAGTAAAGCATGCATCGAATCATGCAGCAAAACAAAAGCGTATCAACTGAAATCTATAGGTGCAACAGGCCGTACAAAATTGTCTGAAATTATTAGAAATGAAATGTCTCCATGCACGGTCCATGCATGCATGGATCCGCGAATGGGCGTCACCTGCGAGACGACAGGGATTTTGCAACATGATGTGCTCATTGTCATGTATGATACACTGTATATATAGTTTGCAAGCAGTGTTCCACGAAATGCATGCGCCTGCGGGCATATATATAGTTTCATATATATAGTTTTGAAACCGACGTCGTGTCGGTGGACACAAAAGAAACACTAGGCTACTTTCCAATGCAAAATGTATTTTATCTTATATAGTTGTATTTCTTTTTTTTTGTATAAAGACACTCAAACGAGTGCCACAATACTTATCATTTATATATGTTAAAGTTTTCTTTGTGACATGCATGGCATTGAGCAAGAGCTATATCACATTAATAATAATAATAATAATATTTTTCCCCTTCTACTTTATGCAAACGCACTTAATAAATAGTCTAAGTAAGAAAATGATGAAATAAATTATTGTACGGAAGATATGGTTATCAAAACAAGTAAAGAAAGCTATATATACAAAAGAAAAATGACGTGCCCAAAACCATTAAGTTTTGTCTAGATGAACCAGGGAAAAAATGAGCAATTTTGTTAAAAAAACATTCCCATGCTCTAAGTGACTTTTGAGGATAACAATCTTTAGAATTTCCATACCGTCCGGTACTGTTTTCACAAAATTTTCAACCTTAGCAAAATATAAAAAGTTCCATTGTATTATTAGCAACTGATTTCAGGTTCAGAGAATCATTTTCTTGTTGGAAAATCTAGAGATGATCTTTTTCCGATCGTTTTCATATATGGCTTGGCAGCGCGCAGTTAACACCTGATGACTCGTGAATTATTCGAGAATTCAAGCCGAGGGAATAAAACCAACAGGGCCAAGTCAGGGAGGGAGCATGCAGAATTATTATCAGCTGATGGAGTAATGATAAGGTGGATGTGGGGCTGACGTGTGGGACCCGTTTGTGGGTAGTTGGGATGGAGGATGAAATAGAGTATGGATGGGTGCGGGAGAAATTGATATGGAGGATGGAATGTTGATGATCAGGACAGAAGATTCCCTTTGGAGAATGCATATAGAGTATGACGAGTGCGGATAGCCTGATGCATCCATTGGCTGACGACGGGCTGACAGTGACTGATAGATGTAGATGACGAGATCCGGGCAGGCCGGGCCCGGATGAGGACATGGTGTGCTCATCATCCAGGCAGTGGGCACGCGGCCCTAGGCGCTACTGGCTCTACTTCCCTGTTCCTGCCTTGCCTTACGGACGCTAACCCCAGGGTGTCGACACTTTTTCTGGCTGTGCTAGCTGTTTCATCATGACAGCATCATCTCGATTTTTTTTTTCTCGCTTGTTTTTGGCTTCCAACAGCTCTTTCCACAGATTCTGAAACAAAACATCCATAATGGCGATAAGGCTTTTTTCTTTCTTTCGATCGAGACTTCTTTCAGCTCTAGTTTCTCGTTTTTCCTTCTAAGTGTCAAAATACTTAACTTATGAAGCAACTTTGCGAGAGAAGCTACAAATAAGATGTACATGAGATGATGAGAAGCTTTTTTTATTGTGCTAGACACGTAAAAATTTCACCGAAACCCGTGTCTTCTAATTTCTTAGTAAAGCTGATTTGCAAAGAAATCCTACCATCCATGACCTCAGACCTGTAAAACTTAAGGGCCTGTTTGGAACAAAGGAATTGAAAATACAGGAACAATAGAAAATAGAGGAAAGGGATAGGAATAGAGTGTGAAAACAGAGGATTGAAAAACACAGAAAAGTAAAGGAGAGAGGTGTTTGGAACACAGGAATTTTAAACGTAGGAATTTGAAAATTGGAGAAAAAAAATTGCCACGTGTGAGAAGCAAGTGACCTAATGGGGCACGGTAACACCAACGTGGCCTCAAACAGCCTTCTTTGTTTTCCTCGTGACGCGCTTTGCATTGGACTTCGTGATAGGAAGAGAAACCAAGAGGTTTCGGTGGATTTTCTATTTCCTGTGAAATGAGCATCTAGCCACAGTAAAACAGAGGAAAGGAATCGTTGCTTCCTCCGATCCAAACGCTCACTACAGATTCCTTTCCTCCATCCTATGATTCCTGCGATTTTCCTTTGAAAATCCTTCGATCCAAACGCGGCCTAAAAGTAGATCGAGTGCCACTTGACGACAGTGTTCACATATGTCGTTGTTTTCAATTACTATTTTGAAATAAATGTTGTTTAGGCCCGTTTTTTTAATCAAAATTAGGGAAGAATCCCCACTTGGATGTACCGGCTCTGTTAAACTGACTAATAAGCTGAAAACTGCTGGTCTTTTATGAGAGAAAATATTATTAAAATGGCTCATATAAGCTAAAGCTAGCGAACATGTGAATTTGGAGGTATAAATGTCAGCTTTAGGCCTTTTTATGTTGCTCTCATGCAATGTCTATATAAACTTCTGTATTTTCGTTCTTAGAAAAATAAGTTTTTCTTGAATTTTTGACTTTTGAACTTGTAGTAGGCAACACACACCTAAAAACTGATGTTTGTACCATCTACCATCTCAGAAAAAAAAAAACACCAGTGATGTTATGCTGCAGTATTTGTCGGCAGTGTTGACCGAAAAGTTTATAAACTTGTTAAAAATCTTTGACAATATAAATGGACTTTATGTAGAGTACATACAGATTTAACTTGACCTAAATTGTTGCTTGCTTGCTTGTTTGTACCTTAACAATTCACTATTACATATAGCTGACGCGTTGAATGTTTAAAGTGTAAGCCATTGGCATTTCGATAGGCAATATAACATATTCAATTTAGTAGGCAGCATATATAACATATTTGGCATTGGCATCTCGCGTGCAATAAAATAGTGCTGGATTTTGTAGACATAGAAGTTCGATCAACTTACCTTTGTTGTTTAATTGTTTATACTTCAATTCTCAATTGGTGTCTTGTTAACTTATTTGGTAGAATCTATTTTTCTTGAACCAACAAGAAAGTTGTTCTACATCCAGGTCATACAACACAAGGTTATCGATCGAGAGGAGCATTATCTCACATGCCAATGCAAGCCGATACGATACAACGTACACCTCCTTGGTGATTTCTGGATGGATTGCAGGAGACATAAGCTCCTTCAGCTACGAGGAAGAGAGAGCAACAAAAGGTATACTCGGAGAAGTGGCAACAACAATTAATATTTGTTCCATTTTCCTCAAATGACGATAGCCATAGAGTGCCGAAAGCTAGCGATAAGGGAGAACATGATGGGGGCAAGAAAAAAAAAAAAGCGTGTGAAAAAACATAGATGGTGAGGTCACCTGCCCTTGCCATCGTCATTAGTGATAACAATTGTCGGGGCAAGAACTTGCACCGCCGTAGGAGGAATTGATGACTGGCAGAGCATCTTTGCGTAGCGCTATCCAGAAACAACTAGTGAGGATGAGGGTGAACACTCACACGTTGACCACACGCGCAGGGGGAGGTAGAGAACACAAGGAAGGAGTTGGACGTTAGCTTGATGGTCAGCGAGCGGGAAAACTCTAGGGTTGCTCCCCAGATCGTCTATTGCGCCATCGCCCACACGACATTATACAAAAAAATTAAGAGACAACATATTTTACTTTTAGATTAGAGACGACCATGTTTAGCTACTCCTTCCGTCCTAATTATTATTTGTTGTTTTCAATTTCCATGCTATACAAGTTTCACTTGATTTATAGAAAATACATGTAATATTTATATCTTTAAATAAATTTGTTAAAAAACTAGATTCAAATTTTTTTTTCCGATGATACTGATTGATGACATATATTATTTATAAATAAAAATTATTTCTCGAGAAATGAAAGCGACAGATATTTTGTGATGAAGAGAGTACTTCAGAGCCGTGATGCTATGTAGCCCGTACGTTTAAGCCAGCTACTGTATTGGCCAAGGATCCATGAACTGTAAATAACGCTATGACAAATTAATGCGCTAATGATCGAACCGGGGACTTCCCTGAAACTTCAGGAAAAAAAAAGAAAACTAGTTTGCTAGGAACATATTTTCGCGGAATTATACTTACAGAAATACCAATCACTACTGGAAACTTGAATACTTTTGTGGATAATAAATTTTTCCGTGTATTTTTTTTAGATACGCACAGGTTTTAAAATATTCCCACAGAAAAATATAAAAAACGCATAGAATAAGTGTATAATTTTTTCATGTGTAAAATATCCCCACAGAAAAATGCAACCACTCACAGAAAAATACAATTTTTTCTGTCGGTTTTTTGAAAACTCACAGAAAAATACTGGGGAGCAGTAATATGTACAAATTGAAGCTCAAACGTCTATATATCCATCTTCGAAATAGTAAATAATGTGAGAAGCATGATGCATCCTGAATATATAACTGGGGAAAGAAAAGAACAAATGAAAGGATCAAACTAACACAACTCATGCATGATGCTGCGCGTGCATGCATCGCATCGCATTTCAGAATCGGATATATACATATATGTTGTGTCATCGTCACTTCCAAGTTCCAATATATATCGACTCACTAGCTCGCAAAAGCACTGGTTGAGAACGAAGCAGCTCGAATATATAATAATCCTTTTTAATTTCGGCCATAGATAAAATGGTGGTAATCGAGTAGTACTCCCATTACAGTGTATTCGTTTAGACTCTAAAGAGGACTGTGCAATATAAGTTGCGGAAATGCCCTACTCCATTTCTCTTAAAAAGAAGCTTCTTTTATTTCTTTTATTTTTTCCCTTGGGGGGTAGTTTTTTTTTTTGACGAAAGAAGAATTATATTATATTATATGATAGCTGGGTACATCAACACGTTACAAGCACCTTTGGATTACAAAATAATACTCATCTTTGTGAATAGCGCAACTCAAAACCTAACCTGTTAAATGCTTTGTAGTATGGATGGCCGCCTGAGGCAAACACTCTAAGAACCGGCCACGAGAACAAATGCCCAACGAACGACGACCAACATTCCTGTAGGTGAAATTGAGAAACTTCTTCTTTCTGGTGTCTTCTTTCTGCCACCGAAGAATGAGGAAGAAGGATCTGAAAATTATTCTCCCTAGTCCTTCATCATAGCCAGATCTAACCACAACAAAACGGAGAAAGGACCGAAGAAAATTATTCCATGGAGGCGACATCATCTCAGCCTTGATGCCGCAGTCCGGAAACAAAAGTCTTCATGTCATCATGTCGATGAAGATGTTGACGCTGAAGTTGTCGCCCTTATCTTCAACGGAGCCGCCATGGAGAAGACGATTCCACCCTTCCCCTTCACTGCAGCCGGAGAGAAGGAGAAAATAAAACTCCAATACCAACAAATTTGGCATGGAGAAACCCTAACCGTAATGACTCGATCTAATAGACAAAATTTATTAAAAACAATGGATCACCACTCCCTTCAACCTCCGGCTAGATGCTGGAAGGGAAGGGAGGGGGACCAGCGGTGGTGGATGGCGGCGGCGGCGACGCGAGAGGCGGCGACGGCAAGGCGTGTCTCCCTGGGGCTTAAAAGAAGTTGATATGCAATTATGCAACCGTTTGTACTCCATTCCGTTTCAAATTATACATTATTTAGAATTTTTCTAGATTCATAGTTTCTACTATATACCTAGATGCATACTATATATCTAATAAATATATAATAAAGCTATATGTATATTTATAAAAGCTAGGATAACTTGTAATTTGAAACGAAGGAAGACTAATAATAATAAATAAAAGACATAAAAGAAAAAAAATGTGAACTCAATTTTTTTTAGAATCTTGTGAACTCAGGACGTGTTGGGCTTCGTCGTGGGTGGGCCTTGTAGACTAGCCCAACCCACACCAGTGCGTGCCCGTCCCAGTCCCACTCTCGTCTTTCGTGCCGCCCAAGATGAACCTAATAAAGCCCATAGCCGCACGCCTCACGGCCGACAAGCCAAAACCAAAACCGAATACCACCACAACCCGTCACCAACGCAACCGCCGTCCGCCGGAGCCGCCACTTCCCTGCGCAAACCGGAGGTGCCCGTGGCCGTCCCCTCCGTGCTCGCGGTTCGCCGCCGTCCCCCACGAGTGAGGCCTAATCCATCCTCCTCTCCCCTCTCGGCCAGGCCTGCCCCTAGTTGTAGTAGGGTCCCTTCTTCATCGCCGCCGCCGCCGCCGCTGTCGCATTAGGGGGCAAGGAGGATACATAGCCATGGTATGCTGATTTCTCGATTCCCTTCTCGATTCGACTCGTGCTAGCGATTTGTCTCGCGCCTGACGCTTCTAGTCTAACACACAGGCGGGCAGGCTCCTTGCGAATCTCATCGTCATGGGTGGAACCGTGGTGGGCAGGGCCATGCTCCAGGCCTACCGCCAGGCCCTCGTCAGTGAGTGCTCCCTCCTGTTCCTGTCCTGCCTTTGCCAAAACCTTACGATTTCCGGCTACTTTGACTGTGCGGTGACTTGAATCGTGAAACCATGGTGTGTCTCTGCCTGAGGTATTAGTGATTTGTGGAGGCAGTAATTTCAGAGGCTAAGAGGTTACCTGTAACTCTTTGTTCGGTGGTATCTGCCTCACGACCCCAAAAACGAAGTTTTGAGTCCTTTTGCCCCGACTGTCCTCTGTTGTTCCAGTTTTCTGATGCAAGGCAGGGCACCTGGGTAATCAGCCACTTCGTCCTAAGATTTAGAGAGATGATTTGGAGCAGCTTCGTTTATCAAAATACAAATTAGAGATTCAAAAATATGTTCTTGTTCTTAGTGGTATCCATCATTTTTCTTATGTACATTCTAAAGCATAAAATTGATACAAAAAAGATGTTGTTCCATGGAATTGTGCTGTCAGCCTGTCAGTTTGGTGTATGGTAGCCATTGCATATTTGTGTCAGTCCTTAGATTTTAGGGCATTGGCACATTGCTTGGATTGCTCTGTTGTTAAATTGCAATTCAAAGATGTCAAAATGAATTACTTTCTTTCTTTCAAGCAATTCTGCAATTGTGAACTAATGAGTGATGGTAAGTTCCGTAATATGTTTGTTTCGTTCATTAGGATATATTCATATGCCTCACTTTAGAAAATCACCATGATGGCTCTTCCTAGTATTTAAGGATATGTGAAGTCCTTGTAGACATGCATAAAAAAGGCAATTTCATACTATCTCCATTTCTTTAGATCAAATTATTAATGCATAGCATAGCCCTTTTTCGCCTGCAAAGTGTAAAAACTCTACAAGTAGTTTTGGGCTATGTGGTACCTGATTTTGACTAATTGATTAGGTACTGTGTATGAAAATAACTGTATAAATGATAACTTATGGATTGTTTCTGCAAGATGAATAAAGGCACTATAATGCTTCTGAACTAAATGGGTTACCTAACTTAATCCAGTATTTGCCTATAAAGAGTTGGCTTTCATTCCAGAAAAAAAAATACCATATTCCTTTTTGAAAATCAGTTAATCGTTTCTGATATTTTCTGTAGATGCAAACAAAACTGGAGCTGCCCAAGAAGCTATGACTGGTCTTAGACGGATTAGCAAGACCATGACCGAGCAAGAAGCCCGGCAAATTCTCGGTATCAGTGAAAAATCCACGTGGGATGAGATTGTCCAGGTCTGTGAGAATATTTTTTATGATGCACAAAATACGTTCCTGCAGCTGTTAGCCTCTGTCAAATCCATATTGTTAGAATCATCTGTACAAAACCATTTCCTGAGCCAGACCTAACGTCAAGTTTCCCCTGTTTGAATACTTGTGCAGAAGTATGACACAATGTTTGAGAGGAATGCCAAGAACGGGAGCTTCTATCTTCAGTCAAAGGTTCATAGAGCGAAAGAATGCCTGGAACCTTTATATCAAAAGCCTGATGTACCGAACTGAGAATGCACAGGCGCTCTGGCTTTCATTCGAAGCAGTATGCCTAGTTGATCGATTTGCTGGTGCGCCCAGAGATCATCGCTCCTTTTTGAGTTGTGTGTTAGGCGCATCAGGTTGATTGGTTGTAACGGGACCCAGATTTGCTGGGCCTGAAATAATATTTGACAAAGATAGGAAATTCTGGCTGATTCTCATTGACAGCGCCTCGTCCACTGTGGTTGTAATTCATAGGATGTTAGTTGGCTGTGATGGGATGATTTTTGTTTCAGAGAACCGGTCCCGTTCCCGCCTTGTGTTGTTGGCTTTGCCCTTCACTGCGATAAAATTATCATGTCTTGGTAGTATTTGCTTATTTCAGCTCAGCTCTTTTCCATGCTACGACCAAAGGATATGCAGAATCAACGCTGCTAGTTGCTGTGTTTTTATTTACTCCCACCATTCACGTTTTGTTTTCTCTAATGCATAGCTTTTGTTATACATTTAGATATAGACATTATGTCTGTGTACATAATAAATAAAATTAATATATCTAGGAGAACCAAAATATCTTATAATGAAATTTTGGTATGAGTTACGTCACCATGATGACGCTTGAGAATAAAGGGGCTGTGGGATCATTCAAATTATATGGAACTTGGAACAGTTTGCCAACCAAGCGATCAGATCATGGGCATTCTGGTTATAATTACCGTGCCATGGGTACTTTCTTGATTTTACTAATTTTATTTAGATCCGAAGCGGTGGTTAGCAGAAATGATAACAATATTTTCTTCTCATAAAAAATAAGATGTTTTCGCTTCAGCTGAAAAGTTGTTTTAGTTTATAAGTTAACAGTATTTTATTCTCATAAAAATCAGCTGTTTCTATAGTATTTTGGCTATATTATAAGTCCTGCCAAACAGGTTTCAAGGTGTTTGATGAGTCTCGATTGTTGTAGCTATTAAATTTCTATTGAATTATCCATCACAAGCAAGCGCCCGTGGCCTAATGGATAAGGCGTCTGACTTCTAATCAGGCGATTGTGGGTTCGAGTCCCACCGGGCGTGAGAATTTTTGTTTGTTTGTTTACCTTATTCTTATCTTAGCCAAATAAAAAAAAATACCCGCGGTTCCTCTCATGGGGACTACTGCTCGTACTTTTCTTTAACATGAGTTTTGTTTTGTCTACCTTACTTTTTGGGATCCCTACTTTTTTAGCATCTCATGGATGCGTCTCATCAGCGCACGATGACTGACACCGAAAGCCATCTCACATTTTCCACTGGCTTTGTTTAGATGCACATTGAATTTACAAGTTTTTACACTCTCTCTCCATCACATCAATTTGTACCGCATGTAAAAAAGCATTAAATATAAATAAAAAAAAATAACTAATTGCACAGTTTGGTTGTAAATCACGAGACGAATCTTTTTGAGCCTAGTTGGGCCACGATTGGATAATATTTACCACCTAACAAACGAAATGCTTCTGAGAACTTTTTAATCTCTCTCCTCTCACAAATTGTTTGCCGCATATAAAGAATATTAAATATAAATTAAAAAAATAACTAATTGCATAGTTGGGTTGTAAATCACGAGACGAATCTTTTGAGCCTCGTTGGACCACGATTGGATAATATTTACCAAATAAAAACGAAGTGTTACAGGACATTTCAATCTCTCTCCTCTCCCCATCTAAACAAGGCCTGAATGCCATGTGAGACTGCTTTGCTTGCTTGGCCTTGTCTTCACTTGACTGCACGCAGCCGTCGTGCTGCACCTGCACGCTGCCACCACCACCTCCACCGCTTGGCCTCACCGCTGGTAGCAGCGTCCTCGAAGCTGCGACAGCCATCCCCCCTGCCACCAGCGGGGAGAGAGCTCTCTCCTAGTCTCTCCCTTGACTCCTTTCCCTTGGCCCCTTCTCCTTTCCCCTCTTCTTGTGTTGCGCCGTGCTCTGTATCTGCACGCGCCGCCGCCGTTCACCACACTGGCCGCCGCCACGCCCGATCACCACACCTTCACCTGCTTTTCCTACCTGGTAATAACAATGATCTTTTGCGTTGCAATTTCTGTTTGCCTTGTGATTTGTCTGTGCGCCGACGAATCGTCGTTGACGGTGGTTGTGGTGCCAACAAGGAGCCGAGTCGACCCTGTAGTATTATATTCTTTTCTTTTTGTTGGCACAATAACTAGGGCATGTCGTTCTAGTGTGGGGATTTCTGCCTCTAGTGGATTGAGGAATTCATTGATGGAACGATTGATGGGTGGGTGTCGGCAGCCCCAACTCCCAAGCAAGTGATTAGGGGCCAGTCGGTTCTTCACCTTAGTAGCAGCTGGTTAGGGACGGCGATTACTGTTCTGTGGGTGGTTATTTTCCACCACAAAATGGGGAAGGCATGGTTCTTCAGGAGCGACATTAGGCGTCGCCCTCTGTTTATCCTTTGCTCGATTTTAGGCAACATCTGCAGAGCATGCAACTGACCTTCTGATTGGCTTGCATCTATTACTAGGCCCAAGAAAATTTACGAGTCTTCCTTTAGCTTAATGACTCGATTTTTTGGTTATCAGTTTCATATATCTTGCTTCATCCAACTCGTATGGTTAATTAATTCGCAGCTGTTATAAATTTCATTTTATGTTAGCTTGATGCTGTTTTGTGCTTAGTAAGCTTGTATGTATTGCTTCATCGCAATACTACTAAATTCTGTTAATATATTTGATCCATCTGGCTCATTTCACTTTTCAAAGGATATTTCATCCATCTATTGTTTTGTGTATGGCATTTATGTAGCCAGTACATGTTATTGTGTGATAGAGCATTTTTTACTGATGCATACAAATACTTGTTAAATTCAGCACCAAAACATCCTGTGTGACGCCTCTTCCCTTTCAACTGGGCCTTTCTAGGGATACTGTAGCTGCTAACTCAACTTCTATTTTGCATCAAAATTGACATCAGTAGCTGCTAGATTATGTCAGGCGAATCACAAATCCATCAAATGGAACATCATGTGCGCAGATTCTACTAGTGTACTACTTTTGGTGTAGTCCCTCCATAGTTTCCTGCAAGAAATACTATGGTGCACGGTGTATATATTCTGATTTATCAGATTGATCTGTTCTCTTTAGATCACAAGGTTCAGGCATGGAATGTCACTCAGCAAGGGATTAGGAATTCCCTGGTTATATGTATTGTGCTAATACTAAAAAATTACATACCCTCGCCTCTCTCTCTCTCTCTCTCTCTCTGGTTTCTTCCTGTTTCGTTGTGGATAATTTCTAAACTACATGTGATATATTTACCAGCTGTTGTGACTTATTTGCTATTTTGCTTCAACAACTAAATGTGACATCCTAATGCTTTGAAACTTAAATGTTACCACAGATCATTTTATTATAATGTGGGGTGAGAGAACTCATCACAAGCACTGGCATCAAGGTCATGGTTCCTCTGGGAATTCCAAGGACAGAAACCATGATAAAAGGCAGCCAAAGTTTATACCAGACAATTATAGCTCCGTCGATGAGGTAATCAGCAATAACATTTCCTGATGCGATCTTGCTCATATTTGAAGTCTAAACAAGTTTCTCATCTGAACGACTGAACCTATACTCTTTCCTGTCATCCTTGACTTTGTTGATCGAAATCTGTTGAATATATGTTAATGCAGAAACAAATACATTCTTAAGCAGAGGCAGGAGTAAACACACTCCATTATCTTTTAAAAAGTGTAATTCATAAAAGGTCAAATTGAGGGCTTTAGGTGGCCTTATGACCCCAAATCTTGGCACTGACAGTTTCTAAAACGAAAATCTAGTATCATACAGTGTATACCTGTGAAACGGTCATAAGTCTTTGGCCACAACATCTACAAATTTGGTTTCGTGTAGTCAACGCTGCCCACATGGTTCAACCGCCCTATTTCAACAAAATATGTTTTTTTTTGTGTTATATGCCTCTGTGTACATTTTTAAGTTCATTTCATATTTGTGAAGGTTACTACCGCACTGAGAGAAGCTGGTCTCGAATCATCAAATCTAATTCTTGGTATTGATTTCACCAAAAGCAATGAGTGGTCAGGTAGTGTTATTTCTGCAGACCCATCACAGCTGTTTCCTTCCACTTCATGGCTTTCTAGCAGCTTTACTTATGAATAAAGATCCTCCTGATTATAAAGAACTGCTTGTCTGAATTCTACAGGCAGACATTCCTTTAGAAGAAAATCTCTGCATGCCATTAATGGCACCCCAAATCCATATGAGCAAGCTATCTCTATAATCGGGCGAACACTGTCACCTTTTGACGATGATAACTTAATACCATGTTTTGGATTTGGTGATGGTAACTATTCACCGTTCTTTTGTCGTATTCCCATTATGACCTGAATTTAGGCAATTGGTATGGTTCATACATGACATGACAAGAGTTAATTCATTTTGTAGCTTCTACACATGATCACTCTGTCTTCAGCTTCTACCCAGAGAACCGACTCTGTCGTGGCTTTGAGGAGGTTCTTCAAAGGTATCGGCAAATTGTACCGCATTTGAACCTTTCAGGTAACACCCCCCCCCCCCTCCCTCCCTCCCTTTTTTGTGTACCGTACATGCTGTAATAAGTAATAAGTCATAAGACCAAAATATTTCAGTTTCGAGAGAGAGCCCAGACTCTAGGATGGTATTTCAAGTTTATGAAGAGAAACAAGTCCTATACTCCTGATAAACTACTGTGCAATAGCCTATTTGTGCAGTACTCAAACTCGTAGCGAAATATTAGTGGCCAGTAGCAGTACTGGTCTGTGGTTACGTGCTGCTTATTCCTTGGTTCAACTGTGTGCAGGACCAACTTCTTTTGCACCTCTTATTTATGCAGCGATTTCTGTTGTTGAAAATAGTAATTGGCAATACCATGTCCTCGTGATCATAGCTGATGGACAGGTAACATGTTCAGAATAGCATAGAAATACTTAACTAGAATTATCAACATATTTGACCTGAGCAAAAGTTGTAGGTGACTGCCTCTAATACAAATGATGGAAGATTAAGTCCACAGGAACAAGCAACTATACAAGCAATTGTTGATGCTAGGTAAAATTCAGTTCAGCATTTCTTAGAACTTGGTCTTGTGGTATTACTGAAGCCTATTTGGTTGTCAGCCACTATCCTCTTTCAATAGTAATGGTTGGGGTGGGTGATGGACCATGGGATGCGATGCAGCACTTTGATGACTGTATCCCAGAAAGGGCTTTTGACAATTTCCAGGTGATTATAATACTACTCTATGATGTTTAAATTCCAAAACATTGATGTTCCTCCACTTATAGCAGTAGTGCAGTACCCTGTGCTTGCTATTGTACCTGTACTTGTCACTTTTTACATAAAGTTGCGAGCATATTGATTATTCCAAGTAAGAAAAATTATACTAACCTAAATTAAATTTATTTTCTGCCATTGCCTTCTGAGTATAATAGACTTCAGTTTCAGACCTGTTGGTCTTTCTGAGAATCTCATTGGTTCTATTGCAGTTTGTGAACTTCACTGATATTATGTCAACAAGTAAGGATATGTCAAAGAAGGAGGCTGCATTTGCCCTTGCAGCTCTTATGGAAATACCTTCTCAGTATAAAGCAACCCAAGGCCTCCGACCTCCAGAGTACCTGTTCTTACTCAATTCTTTGTGGTCCATTTGCTGATCTTGTATGTATTGTCTTATCTGAACTAATCTCCCAGAAAGCACGCACAAAGGATTGGCTCTCCTAGGATTCTTCCTCCTCCAAATAAAGTTCTTGAAAATGATAATGCTGCAGCTTCACATCCTCCTCAAACTGCAAGCTCAAAGTCAACTGGTATTGGCAAAAGCACTGCCGACGAGCAGGTACTTTGGACCAGTAACTCTTCATTATATTTCTCAAGAGTGATGGCACATTAAAGTGTTATAATCTGTGTCTTTGCCGCCTACAGGTATGTCCCATATGTTTAACCAATCCAAAGGACATGGCTTTTCAGTGTGGTCACCTGGTAAGTTTTCTATACACATTCCATCTCCAAATGAACTAACCTGAGATTTGAGAACTATGACTAACCTTTAAAAGTTTAAAGATAAAAAATTCAATTAAATCCTTTGCTTGGATGTCTTTTCGCCAGACATGCAAGGAATGTGGCCCAACGCTATCAACGTGCCCATTGTGCCGTGCTCCAATTACCATGCGTGTGAGGCTCTACTCTTAAGACGACGTGGTGTCTGGAGGGATGAGACTAAACAGTAAGGAGCAAGAACTTTGGAGCGCAAGGGCTTTCACTACAATCTTGAGATGTAAATGTGATGATAACGATGCATGTACAAAAACATCTCCGTGCCTGTTCAGTAATGTTATTGACGATTAGTTTGTATCAATCACATGTAAAATTCCAATGTTATCTTGTATTAGTAGCAGGGAATTTTGTGTCCTTGTTGAATGGAATACCACCAATTGTCCAGCAACGATAGTAAACTCCATGTACATTTGAAAGGCACTTTAGAAAAACATAATAGATTATTCAATCTTTGGATTCTGATGTGAATCAATATTTTGGCAAAATTAGGGTTTTTTTGGTCTTTCACAAAGCTGTTGGTTCGAAATTTGAAGTCATAATTTTCAATCGGGCCAATGTCTTTATTTGTTGACACCAAACAGGTTACATGGGCAGTGTATCGCTGGTCTTGTGATTATTCGTTTTGTCTCTACACGAAGTACAACACCTGGAGGCTGGAGTAATGTTATCAGCACCAAACAAAGAGATTGTTGTATTAACTTCTTGATGGGCAGTGCACAATAGAGGTACATAAAAAGGTTATTTGACATGGAGATTGATAGTCATAACCATAGAGTGAGACCTGAGACCTATCAAGGGGAAATCGTGATGGATTCTGCAGACTACATGTATCTATCATTCCCATTATGTATTAGTATCTCGTCTCCTCGCCAGGTGGGATTTCAGAGTCCGGCTCATCCTTAGATAACATCATTCCAGTCATCAGTATAATGCCGACATGGACTGTTAGGATGACACCAACATGGCATGGGCACAGGGCATCTATTGTTCAATGTAGTAATAGTTTATCCAAAACATTGTAACTAGCTTAATAGTATGTCCAGGATGCCTACCTGTTTAACCGGACTCTGTGATCCCTGTCTATTTTCCAGAAAGAGGAAGTACTGCCCTTGCCAACTTCACCAGACTCCGTGTCAAACACTGTAAATAGATTTATCACAAAACATTATGCTTGACTAACAATTGGAATCACCTCACTACAGCCCAATGGTTGTGGTGCAGCATGGACTCAGGAGCATCAAGAGTTTCCCATGACACAGGACCCTGATAGCTTACCTCTGTCTTCTTGCTCTTGGTTGTCTGGGAACACACCACTAGTTGCAGCCACGATACGGTCCAGTAAACCCTCAAATGGCATGGATGCCAATGCCACAGCCAGCTTTGCAACGACGGTCCCTGCACAGCTCCACTGATAGCTGTCAATCCAGACGCTGAAGGTACCTCCATTTTGTTCTCCTTGAGGACCCATGCGCTGAGAGAGCAGTCTTTCCATGCTCCATGTGTTCAGCTTCCTGACATAGGCACACCGATCACTAGTTGTTAGTAATTTCATTCATGATTGATTAATGTAAATATAATTACAAGAAAGTAGTACCTTTTCGTTGGCAGGATGCCCCTTCAGTCAAAATGGCATTCATCAACACAACCATTAGGACATCATAGATATTAATGAACCTTTCGATGTCTCAAGGTTCTCTGATGTAATACTGAAAAACTCAGAACATCTGGCTTCATTCCCTTGTCTATCATTTCTTGGAAAAGATCTTCAGCCTTAGCTATTTCACCCTGGCTACAGTATCCGTTTATAAGAGCTGTGTATGTGTAAGCATCAGGGGTAAGTCCTTTTGCTAACATCTCATCAAACAATCCCTGTGCTTCCTCTAGATATTCTGCTTTGCACTGTCCATCAATCAATACTGTGTAACAGGTTACATCAGGTTCAATTTCCATATCTTTCATAGAGCTCAGCAAAGCCTTATGCTTTGTTCTAAGAAAAAAGGTCCTCCTGTCCTTAGCGATGCCCTGCCACCCTTGTTGTAGGGTCTCCTTTAGGTGGCCATCCAATAGCACTGTGTATGCAACTACATCAGGCTTGATTCCTAAATTTATCATTTGAACAAATAATTCACATGCTTCTTGCAACTGACCAACCTTGCAATAACCATTCATCATTACAGTGTACACAATGACATCAGAAAGTCCTCGCTCAATCATATCGTGGAACCATAAGTGAGCATTGTGCATATCTCTTGACTGACAATAAGCTGATATAAGTTTGCTATATGAAATTACATCAGGAACAACATTCTTTTCAAGCATCATACTACATACAGTTGATGCTTCTTCAACCTTTTCATCTCTACAGAGGCCATTTATCAGTTTTGAACATGACAAATGATCCACCATATTTCCTTGTTTAGCAACTCTAAGAAAAAGCGTGTAAGCATGGTCAGTCCAGCCTGAGTGCAAATAACCAGAGACCATAGAACTATACAACACATCGATATTATCTATTCCCTTTTCTTCTACTATATTAAATAACACCTCTGCTTCGCTCAAGTTGCCTCCTCTACAAAAACCAGCAATAGCTATACCATAGGTGAGTGAATTAGGCTCCAGCCCTTGATCCATCATGTGCTCTAGAAGGTCAAATACCTTCATAACAAGGCCATTCCTGCTATATCCACTGGACAATATGTTATATGTAACTACATCTGGTTTTATATTTGCCTTCAGCATCTGCTCAAATACTTGCCAGGCATTTTCTGTTTCTCCTTTCAGACAGTAACCGTTGATCAGGCATGTATAGTGGATTTTGTCTGGTACCAAACCTCCAGCCATCATTTCATTCAGTAGCTTAACTGCCTCATTCATGTTCCCAAGCTTGCAATAAGCATCCATAGCAATGTTATAAAGCACACCATCAAGATGGACCCCTAAATCTCTAAATTTCTGGAAGTGCACAATAACTTCAGATATCATGCCTAACTTCCTGAGGCACTGTAGAAGGGAACCAACAATGTAACAATTTATCTCGATGCCATGGGATACCATGTCTTCAACATGATACCATGCCTTCTCTAGGTTACCCATTTTGCAATGACTATGAATGAGATAGCTATAACCATATAGATCAGGGTTAGATCCATGTCTGGTCTTGATCTCCAAGACCTTTTCAGCCTCCTCCAGTTTCATTTGTTTGCATAGTCCATCAATTACCATATTATAAGCCATGGTTTCAATTGGAACCCTCTCTTGGGATATCTCTTGTAGAACAGCATATCTTCTTACCATGTTATAAGCTAGATCATACTTTCCACAATCACAAAGGCCAATTATAAATGATGAGTATCCATGTACATCTAATTTCACTCCCATTTCAATCATCCCAACCCACACTTTGAATGCTTCGTCTGCCTTGTTTGCTTGAAAAAGCGATCTAGTGACTAAGTTCAGTGATTGAGCATCCAGTGTCAACTGAAAGCTCTTCATTTGATCATAAGCTGCTACAACCATATGTGAATCACTGCTCTGAGATACAAATTTGAGCAGAAAGTTGCAAGCCCAAAGGGTTGGAACATATCCAAGCCTGCAAAGGTGACAAAACATCTCTACTGTTTCTTGTGCATCGTGGCAGGTGGTGTATGCCTTGATTAAGCAATTGACTGCATATGAGAGTACGTGAGAAGTGGCACATGTTTTTCTCAAGTGATCAATGAGCGCTAAGATTTCAGGGTCACCACTAGCAGTTCCCGAGAGAATCTCACAAAACAAGGGTACCAGCATCTTGCCCTGGAATGAATGGGACAAAATTTGTATGATCTCTGAGTAGGTTGAGAAGTCATGGTGAAAACCAAGGCGATGTGTATGTTTAAAGTAGGCAAATGCAATTGCAGGTTTCCTCCTTAGACAGCGGAGTGTTTGCACAACACTGTCAGAGGTCAAAGACCGGTGCCATTTCTGGATAGGCTCATTGTCAGGAGCAAAATTCAGCTTTTCATCACCGCTTGAGTCGTCACACTGAACTGAAGTGGCAATTACGGAGTAGTGGCAAGAAGGAACTTCCCAGGGGAAAAGCTTCCTGCGCCTGAAGCATTCAGCAGTACATTTGGGCCACCGCCACCGGATCATTGGAGATATAAATCTTTCTGCTCCTCCTACGACCCATTAACCATCACTGATAAAAGAAATATGCCTGAATCAGAAAAGAAATAGACAAAACATATCAAAATTTTCAGAGAATTCCCATTACTGATCAGGCAAACATATTATTTGATTTCAATGCTGATTGCACATAATGGCTAAACCCAAGAGATGGTTAGTAAAAAACAGAACTTCTTGTGAATTCATTCACGTATCTCCATATAATAATGTTACACTAAGCCAGCTAATCAGTTAAAACCACCAAGAGCCTTCTCTTGTAACTGAGAAAGTTAAGTAATTTACAAATTTGCAGAATTGGCTACTTCCTGCATGCATTAGTTGGAGTTTCTGAATCCTGGCTAATTCACAGCAGTTTCTGAATCCTAGCTAATTCACAGCAGAAGTCCTTAAAGGCCAGCCACACGAGAATTTTGTTAAGGTAATGAATAGTGACAGATAGAGCACCATTTTTCCATGTGGAAATTCATTATAAAGTGGGAGATGCAAAGGGATGCATATCTAATATTGAAACATGTTATTGTTCTTCTCATATGGTGACGATACACTAGAAATATTTGAGAACACGTTTTTACAATCAATAGCAAAATTATAACCTGCACACTGAGACTAGAAATCTTATACTAGATTAAACTAAATCCGTGTTCTTTTTTTCCCGCTCAACATGGTTCCAGTACTATTCTCCGATGCATCTTTCTTAATAAGATTTTCATGTAAAAGGAGCTTTGAAACCGAAACAATGGAGCTAGCCCGATGAAGAAACAAGAAGGTGGCCATGGTCGTACTATGCCACACTGAAACAAATTCGGTATACATCAAATGTAACACTAGGAACTGACCTCAGTATAATCTTAATCTGCAAAAGAACAATACAGTATCGTGTTCTGCTTGCAGTACTACTTGATAAGACAGTAACAATCTTCGAGTGGATATGTATACAGAGGTGTGCAATCAATCAAGCAAGCAAGCCGCAAGCGGTACGTCACACGAAAGAGAGGACAGAGGAGGGGAGGAGGAGGAGGAGGAGGAGGAGGAGGAGGAGGAGGGAGGGCGGCTGTGCAGCTGACCTGGGGTGGACGTGGAGGCGAAGGGCGGCGCTGCAGCCGTCGCTCGTTTCCTTGCTTTCCCGTGCGCCGGCCCTAATCATCCTCCTCCATTTGCCGTTGGATTGTTTGGTTGTGACGCGCTCCTCTCTCTCTCCCCCTGTGTGTGTCTGTCTCGTGGGCCATAGGCGTCAGTAGCAGTGATGGGTGGACAAGGGGTGGCTGGATGGGTTTCTGCAGAAGAGATAGCTCCTCCTCTCTCCGCCTCCGCCTTCCTCCTCGGCGGCCATGCTGCTCCGCCTCCGCCCGCCGCCGTATCCGTCCACCGCGGCGGCCGCAACCCTCTCGTCCTTCCTTCCCTCCCCTTCCTTCCGCCGCCTCATCCACTTGCCGCGCTGGCGCCCTTCTCCGCGCCGCTGCCTCTCCGCCGCCGCCGCCAAGGGTAAGGCTCTTCTCCTCACAGATGTGATTGATGCTGGCGACAAACGGAGAAGAGGTGCTTACTGCCAAATTTCTGCTGTTGCGCTAGATTCGAGCGGCCGGTTGGATCCTCGCCAGGAGCGGTACGACGTCATTGTGGTCGGAGGTGGCCATGCCGGCTGCGAGGCCGCCCTTGCTTCGGCTCGCCTTGGCGCGCGCACCCTTCTTCTTACGCTCAACATTGACCGCATTGCGTGGCAGGTCTGCGCTGAGCTAGTTTCCAGTTCTACAGTACACTTCTAGTGTTATTTGGCAATGACGTAATAACTTAGGCCTTTGCATCAACAAGCCACGCTCCATGATCCTTGATGGTAGATATTCTAGTCAAGTTCATGGCTAAAATTATCTGAACATCGACTTCTGATACCATATAATAAAAATCATGTCCCTTATATGAAGAATTGATCCATCAAACCCTGTAGTATGTTGCAAGCTTATAACTATAAGGAAACATCCTTTGTCAATGAATTGCTTGTAAATTTTAAATTTTAGTATTAGAATTTAGAATTGTGATTCTGCTTCCTAATTATTTTCTGCCCTATCCAGCCTTGCAACCCCGCTGTTGGTGGGCCTGCAAAGTCTCAACTTGTCCATGAGGTAGATGCCCTTGGTGGTGAAATTGGAAAAATCGCTGATAGGTATAAGTTCAAATATCTTGTTGTCTGGAGAATGAATTTCTCTTTGAGTTCAAATGGCTGAGAGTTCAGACTTTGATTACTAGTGAATCAACAAAGATATCTTAGCATACTCATTGCATCTTCTTCTGATAGGTGCTACCTGCAAAAGCGTGTACTGAACAGCTCAAAAGGTCCTGCTGTACGTGCACTGCGTGCTCAGACTGATAAGAGAGAGTATGCCATAGAGATGAAGAACATTGTGGAAAGGTCGGTGTATACTAAGTTGCTTTAGTGATAAGTTGTTAAATTTACTTGGATTCGTAGTCTTGTCTGGCACCTCCAAAAGTAGTTACTGCTACATAAATTCTGAATATGCTTCATTTTGCTGACCTCATTTAAGTTATGTTAACTTGATCACCATTTCAGAGCTTCTTAGGTTGTACTCACAAAATTATGATCTTCTTTAGTTTAAACTATATCAAACATGAGACCTTCACAAATTTGCCATTTGATGTTGTTATTACTGGATTAAGACCATGGTTCTGCATGACTAGTCTTAAGTCCTCAATGTAGTAAAAAAAAACTCTCAAGGTAGAGGTAAATATTTTAATCTTCTGACATAAAAGTTTAGTATTTTTTTCTGCCTGCCAAATAAGTTAAGAGAGTTTAACTTCTGTCATGCTATGCCGATGTTTACTGTTGTTGATCGCGTGTAATTTATTGTGATAGATTTCACATTGCCTATTGACTGTTCCATGTACTATGCTTCAGCACAGAAAATCTTTTCATTAGAGAAGCAATGGCTACAGAGGTTTTGATTGGAAAAAATGACAGCGTTGAGGGTGTTCGCACTTTCTTCGGCATGGACTTTTATGCACCATCTGTTGTACTTACCACGGAACATTCATGAGTGGTAAGATTTGGGTTGGTAGGACATCAATGCCTGCTGGGCGAGCTGGAGAGTCAGCTTCTCATGGACTTACTGAAAACTTGCAGCTTCTGGGTTTTGAAACTGACCGCTTAAAAACTGGTACACCACCACGAATTGATCGCAGGACAGTTGATTTTTCTGGATTGGAACCCCAGCATGGTGATGAAGAGGTAATATAGTACACAACTGAATTTTCCCACTATCGAGAAATGCAGATTCAGTAATGCAATAGCTTTTCATTACTGTCTTCTTTATTCATTTTGTTTTACATTGCATATTTGCACGTTAAAGCAAAGAACAAGATTAGTACTTTCAAGTTAAATGCTGCAATTCTGTATCATCAGGTATTCATTTTGTTCAATAGTTCTTGTCGTTTTGGACATTGACATACTCTTCAAAATATAACTTTGACTATGATTTTTTATTAGGGAACGTATGCTATGCAACGAAATAGCAAATATGTTAGTTTCTTAAAGTACTTTGCAAGACTAATCTATACATGTTGTCTTAGTATCTTCAAATTAAATATTTGAAAAGTTATTGATAGTCAAAGTTATAAATTCTGACCTCAACGTCCAAAACGACTAGATTTATGGAGCTGGACGAGCAGCTAGATATAGCAACACTGTGCTTTTGAAATGATCCAGTTATACTGGTTTCTCTCTAAGTAGTCATTAGTAGGTGTGAGTTTTGTGGTTTATAAATATTATAATAATGTATGCCATGAACTGAGTGTTCCTTGTATGTGCAAGATCAAAAGAAGCCTTGAATTAACTGGCAGACTTGCATAGAATAATTTATATCGTTCACTAGCTGATCCCACACTTTCGAGTACCTGGAGGTGTAATTCTCCCACAGGAGTATTACGGCATTTCCTGCATCTACTATATGCTTTAAACCTTGCAGATTTCTGCCCATATGGTAAATGAAATCAGTTGCATTTTTAGAATGTAGGGCCTGTCAGGATGGTTAAGCATTAAGCTTGAAGTTCAAGTGGCTTTTGTGTTACACTTTTTTCGGGGAATAAAAGTATGCTTCCTCTTGAAACAGGTTGGTTGGTTTAGTTTTGATCCTGAAGTTCATGTCGAGAGAGAACAGATGTGCTGCTATCTAACACGAACTACAAAAGAGACGCACCAAATTATTATAGACAACTTAGATGAAACACCAACTTATGGTGGCTGGGTTGAAGCAAAGGGACCAAGATACTGCCCGTCAATTGAAGATAAGGTACTGTATAGTGGACCTTGGTGGTTTATTACATGGCAATCTTCTTTTATTTTGATTAGTGGATTGTCCACAAAATTTGTAATTTTCTCGCAAAAAATGAAGTACTACACATATAACGACTGATGTACCTACTAACCAAGGTCTTTGTTGCAGATTGTAAGGTTTAAAGATAAAGAGTCTCATCAGATCTTTCTTGAACCTGAGGGTAGAAATGTTCCTGAACTATATCTACAGGTATGTTCCTCCTTCCCTATCTCCATTCATGATTTTCCCGTTTTTCTTTGGTCAACATTGGCATATATGGTGCTTCTTTCCTGTTTGTCCCCATCTATATGTGAAAGTAATGTCTGTGTACTATTGTGCAACCAAACCTTTCTTTTTTAGACGAGAAACCTACTACTTATGATCATTTATACATCTTTATTAGGGCTTTTCTACTGGGCTTCCTGAGAGATTGCAATTGTCCCTTGTGCGAACTATACCAGGGCTGGAGAACTCTCTAATGCTAAGGCCTGCATATGCAGTTGAATATGATTACTTGCCTGCATATCAATGCTCAAGATCACTTATGACAAAGAAGTTTGAGGGTTTATTCTTCTCTGGCCAGATAAATGGAACAACGGGATATGAAGAAGCTGCAGCTCAGGTTTATTCATTTTTCTTGCTCTTTTCTTCACGAGTTAATTGCAGTTTGCATGGTTGTTTGGACTAGATTTGCTGGATCCTAAGCTTGCTGTTTGCTGTATATAGGGTATAATTTCTGGGATCAATGCAGCTAGGCATTCTGATGGGAAATCATTAATTATCCTTGAGAGGGAAAGCAGTTATATAGGAACTCTTATTGATGATCTTGTTACAAAAGATCTTAGAGAGCCCTATCGCATGCTAACAAGGTATGGAATTTCAGTATAAAACATTTTTATTATTGATGCTTAAATAACTGATGCTAAAAATAGTTTTACTCCTATAGCATATAGTAAGCCTGAGCAATGTTATGTAATATTTGTAGTTAGTAATTGAGTTTATCTTTTAAGAGGAAGTATTAGGTGCACAACTGGGCAAGAGTATATTGGTGCACCAACTGGTGCACATATGTATACAGTCAATCTCATCCCTCAGATCCAATATGAGCGTTCCAAGTGAGAGGTGGGAATTCCCTCATCCTCCTGTCCACCTTTTAACTGGACTAGATCCAGTTAGGCTTAAATCAGCCCAAGAGGGGATGAGAGAACTACCACCTCAACTTTCAGCCACTTGGATCCAAGGGATGGGATAACATTAGTGATTGTGAATTCCTGTAGGCTACAGATACACATGGTTTTATTTTGGTAACACAAAATTACATGCTGAGTTCATTGAGTTTTATGCTGTCTAATTCAATTTGACTTTTGTGTCAATAAATTTCTTAACTTTTTCTCCTTTTTTTTTCTTTGTTTTTGCTGGGGCATTTATGGACATCCAGCCGTTCAGAACACCGGCTATTACTTCGAGCAGATAATGCTGATAGTCGTTTAACCCCTTTGGGTCGAGAGATTGGTTTAATAGATGATAGACGCTGGGAGCTTTATCAGTCAAAGCAAGCCCGCATTAAGCAAGAAAAAGAACGGTTGAAATCTACAAAAGTTCCAGGTGAGCAAAAATGACATACCTTTGACATACTGCACCATTCATATTGTTAGATGTCCTAGAATGCATGCATCAAATTTTTAGATTTTGACTGTAAATTTACATAGAAGTATTTAGACTTTATCATGAAATTACATAAGTAGATATGTAATCGCATTTAAGAGTTTTGGTAACATATAATTAGAAGATAAATGGCCATTCAAATTTATTGAAGAAAGTTGATATCTTAATTGACAAAAAGGGGGAAGCGATATAATTTTTTACACATTAGTGGTCAATGTTTTAAAAGGTTGACTGCACATGTACTAGAGAATCATGTGTTTTGACTGTAGTTAGTATATAAAATGCTGTTAGCATGTCATTACAGTTCACACACTCTAGTTCCAATGTTCTGTTATCAGGAGGTGAATTTGCTGCAGAAGTTACAGCAGTATCCAACCAACCTGTAAAGGATTCATCTACACTTGAAGCCATACTAAAGAAGCCACATGTACAATATAAACTCCTTGATAAGCATGGATGTGGAAATGAAAATTTATCTCGAATTGAGAAGGAATGTGTAGAGATTGATATCAAGTATGAGGGTTTCATCGCACGACAACAGAGTCAATTACATCAGGTAATTGCTTACAGTTATGCGATTTTGTTCTGGTGTAGATTTATGAGGAAAGTTGAACTGCTAGAACAATGGTACATAATCATTCAGGATGTCCAACAGTAATGCATTATGCATGAGCTCATTTGTTTTGTTTATTTAATCGAAAAGACAGCTAACTCTTTGTTGTTTGTTTTTCTCTCTGTTAAGATTGTAAACCAAGAACACAGGAAACTTCCTGAAGATTTGGATTACCACTCAATGACAAATCTATCACTTGAAGCTCGTGAGAAACTTTCCAAGGTAAGTTCAGGATATGTACAAGTAACCTTATGAAAGATAGCCTGCAACTGACAAGCGTTCAGCAGTTGTCCATTTATTATGAACATTTTTTGTTGAATCCTTAAGATATCGGTTACTAACTATGAATTTCAACTACTAGCCCCCATATTTTCTGATACTTGGTGTTATGTGCAAGCACAAGGTCAAAGTAGACCATGTGGAAGAAAACATGATAATCTGACACTACTAGACTTACATGTTATTCCATTGCAGTAATGTAGATTAGGAGCCAATTTTGTGGTCTCATCTTATCGAAATTGTCCCTGTGATTCATCTGTAGGTGCGCCCGCAAACAATAGGTCAAGCTAGCAGAATTGGTGGTGTGAGCCCAGCAGACATGACAGTTCTCCTCATTTGGATGGAGAGCAACCGACGCATGGCTGACTACAGGAGACAGCAAGAGCAGCTGAGATCAGCCGCAGTCGAGGTGGATGATTCTTCAGAGGTGATCCATGCGAGCACTGCATAAACGGGGGGAGCTTCTGGCTGATTCAGGCAACTGAACCAGGAACAACGAATTCGGTGAGGCATTCCGCATCCAGGGACTCTGCGCGTTTTTGGTAGAACGATGTGTGGCCCTTCACGTTTTGGTAGAATATAGTTTGGTAATTTCAATTGTAGATTTTTCAATACTATACAATGAGAGCAGATTGTAAAGAATAGCAACGACCGTGATGGAGAGCTCTCTTTGTTCCTCTATGTTACTGTGTAACATGACTTGAGAAAATACTCCTACATGGAACTGGGAGATGATATCTGCATATTTCTAGCAGTGTCATCTGAATCTACGGCTCTACGCGGTGAAGGAGATGCAAGGAGAGGAGGGGATACAGCAACATAAATCTTATGTTGTTATTATAACCTGTACAAATCTTTTAGAAATATAATGCTTACGTATAGAAATATCTGACTTGGAGAAATGATGGCTACGTATAGAAAAGTACAAATGTTTAGCTTAGCACAAGACTAATCAGACACGTAAAAATAAGAACGAGAGTACAAATTATTTCTTACTGTTTGCCTGTTGTCTATTTTACGGAATGCCACTGTTTACCCGTTGTTTTGACTTGTAGTACATGTCGGACACAACAGCCAACAGGTGAACAGAGGAGCCGCACAAGCAAGCGAGATCTCCAAGCAAGCAGTCAGCAGATCTTGTTTGTTTCCCGGTCAGGTCAGGTCACGGTCACCAATCACCAGTTCACCACCACCCACCTCTGACCTCTCACTCCCATTCAACTCCACGAAGCGGCGAAGCCTATCTTTTCCCCCTCCCGCCGCACGTTCGTTCCACCTTGCAAAGCGCTCGCGAGCTGCTGCCATGGCCGGCGCCGGTGCACCCGCAGCTCCCCCCCAGGCCACCGCCGGCTTCGACGTCATCGTGGTGGGCGCGGGCATCATAGGCAGCTGCACGGCGCACGCGGCGGCGTCCCGCGGCGCCCGCGTGCTGCTGCTGGAGCGCTTCGACCTGCTCCACCCGCTGGGCTCCTCGCACGGCGAGACCCGCATCATCCGCGACGCCTACGCGGAGCCGCGCTACCTCCGCATGGTGCGCCTCGCCCGCCGCCTCTGGGCCGACGCCGAGGCCGAGGCCAGCTACCGCGTCCTCACCCCGACGCCGCACCTCTCCATGGGCCCGCGCTCCAGCGCCGCGCTCGCCGCCGCCATCGCCAACGACGGCGCCGAGGAGGTGGCCGACGACCTCGCCACCAGGTGGGGCGGCGCCTTCGCCTTCTCCGTGCCCCCGGACCTGGGCAACGACGGGTGGGTCACCGCGCTCAGCGACCACGGCGGCGTGCTCAGCGCCACCAAGGCCGTCGCCATGTTCCAGTCGCTCGCCGTCGCGAGAGGCGCCGCGGTCCGCGACAACACCGAGGTCGTCGGCATCGACAGGGCGCCCGAGGGGGTGGCGGCGTGGTGGTGAGGACCCGCGATGGCGAGGCGTTCCGCGGCGCCAAGTGCGTCGTCACGGTGGGCGCGTGGGCGGCCAAGCTCCTCGGCTCCGTCTCCGGCGTGGACCTCCCCATCAGCCCGCTGCACACGCTGCACCTGTACTGGCGCGTGAAGCCCGGGAAGGAGCAGAGCCTCTCGGCGAGCTCCGGGTTCCCGACCTTCTGCAGCTACGGCGACCCGCCCGTGTACGGCACGCCGTCGCTGGACATCCGGGGCTCATCAAGATCAGCTGCGACGGCGGGCCGCCCTGCGACCCGGACGCGCGCGACTGGCTCGCCGGCGACGCGGAGGTCACGGACCGGGTGGCCAGGTGGATCCAGGAGGCCATGCGGGACCACGTGGACGCCACCGGCGGGCCGGTCATCCGGCAGTCGTGCATGTGCTCCATGACGCCCGACGGCGACTACGTCGTGGACTTCCTCGGCGGGGAGCTCGGGCGGGACGTGGTGGTCGGGATCGGGTTCTCGGGCCACGGCTTCAAGATGGGCCCCGCCGTGGGGAGGATCCTGGCGGAGATGGCCATTGATGGCGACTCACAGACGGCGGCAGAGGCTGACCTGGACCTCGGCTTCTTCAGGATCGGCCGCTTCGATGGCAACCCCATGGGAAATGCCAACAAGGATCAGTAGTGTGAGCTCGTGCTGCCGTGCACTGTAGGAGTATCTCTCTTCTTGGTCGTAGATGCATCAATATTGAAATAAAATGGATGGGATGAACATGTTTTTGTCCCATGTAATGGAACTTCGTAGTAGTGTTAACGCCATATTTTTACTTTGCCACTGAACAATGATGAGACTTGAACAAAGGTGTTAACATGCTATGATGAAGAAAAGCACAATTTGCGGTTGTCCTCACTCCTCGCACTAGAGCTTCACGGCACCTTTCCGTAGTAGTGGAAAAACCAGGCTAAGGTCCGCATCCGGAAATATATCCAATCTCATGCATATATCTCAATCTTGCTTTTCCCGGTTTCCACCTCTCTTATCGCCATAGGGGAAAATAACAGCTCACCTGCTCCCTGGATATATGTTCACCCACACTGCTAGATGGGTTCTCTTCCAGAAAAACAAGCACATATAGCAAATATTTGCATACCAATCCCGAATTTTTGCAGTTTAAACAATCCTCTCTTTTTTTTTTTTAATGCAACAACGGTGGAGACGAAAGTTCCACACCTGATATATACAACCACTCAAAAACTATAGGAAGGGACTATTGAACATCTACAAATCCATTCAATGAACCCTCAACATATTTTAATGGAAAATTTAGTATAACTAATGTCAATATTAGTTTATATTATTGAAATAATTTTCCTATACTTTTTTGAACAAAACGTTTCCTATATAAATTTAGGGCCTGCCTGCCTATCTTAGAAAAGGCCCAGACCTTGTTATTTTACACGGGCCGCGCAACCCAACTTGAAAGCCCAACAACCCCCATTTCCTACCTTGTAACAGAAGCCCCCGATCCACTCCCCATCCCAATTCCCACCCACCTCGGCAGTTCCCAGTTCCCACCACGAGATCGCCGCGATGCAGCCGGAGCCGCCTACGCCGTCGGGCGGAACGACGGCCCTCCGCCCGCACGACGACACCACGGAGGGCCTGCCGCGCCACGACGCCGTGCTGTACTGCCCGTCGTGCTGGGCCTACCTCCAGCCCCCGAGGTCCTGGATCCGCCGCGAGCCGCGGTCCTGGATGAGCGCCGCGCCGGGGACGGCTAACGAGGTAGCGAGCATCCACCCTCGGCCGCGTGCGCCGCCCACATCGCCGGCCTCGGCCTCACGATCGCCGCCGCGAGGTTCGTCTCCGCCAAGCCCTGCCCCAGGCGCTTCGACCTCCGCCTCCACCTCCGCCGCGAGGACGATGCGCTCAAGACGGAGCCGCTGCAGGCGCACGTCGTCGAGCTCACCACCCACTACCGCCTCTGCGACGCCTGCGGTCGGGACCAGGCCGATCCGGACCAGTGGCCTGCCGTCGTTCAGGTGCGCCAGCGCGCGTCGTCCTCGTCGTCGTGCCGCCGCCGCACGCTCAGCCACGTCAAGTCGCTGCTCGTCATGTACTGCGGCAACGACTCGTTCCTCCGCGTGGACTGGGACGCGGACGCCGGGGTCCTCGACGTGCACTTGGTGTCGCGCGCCCACGCCGAGCGCTTCGTCCGCTTCGTCTCGACCGTCGCGCCCGCCCGCGCCGTCGGCACGGCGCGGCGGCAGCCCGTCTCGCGCGACGACGAGGGCAGCCCCTACAGCTTCCACGTCATCCCCGTGGACATCTGCCCGGTCTGCGAGGGCGACCTCGTCCTCCTGTCCGCGGCGGCGTCCCGCGCGCTCGGCGGGCTGTGGCCACTCGTCCTCTGCATCAAGGTCACCAGCTCGCTCGCCCTGCTCGACACCGCCAGCATGCGCGTCGTCGTGGTAGACGTCGAGGCGTGCGAGCGGCTCAGGCTCGAGCCCCTGCTCGTCCGCGGGGTTCGGCTCGTGGAGTACGTCGTGCTCGGCGTGCGGCACGACCCGTCCGGCCACGTCGCGGCGCTCGGCACCAGCTTCATGATGTCGTGGGCGCAGGTCGCCCGCGCGTCGGACGTGGGCAAGAAGGACGCCGCCGTCTTCACCGTGAAGACGCACCTCGGCTACGATCTGGAGCCTGGGTGCCGCGCGCTCGGCTACGACCTCTGCGGCGACAACGCCTACGGCCATGGCTTGGAGAAGTATGCTGGGAAGAGCCACAATTTGCCAGCTGCGGTGCTTACTACGAGGTACTACGACGCCGAGGACTGCAGGGAGGGAGGGGGCGCCGGCGAGATTGAAGAGGTTGCCACGGGCATTGGATGCATGGACCTGAACCCGGCCGACGATGACAAGGACGTCACCATGGCACCATTTGATCGGCTGTGAGTAGCGGCCGGGTTGTGATGTCACGTCGTGCTTGTTAGCATCTTTCTCAATACTAGTTCAGATTACAATACTTAGTTCAGTACTACAATGTATATGCTTGCTCTCGTTTTACCCGTTATCTGATCTGATCTGCGCGTTCTGTTGAATGCTTATCCAATTCAAAAAATGCTGTAAAGTATCTCTTTAAGACGATTAAATGTTAATTCTCCACACGTTTCTTGTACTTTAGATATAATGTAAACGACAAATTTTGGATTCTTTGATAGTTCAATGAGTACATTATCTGGGCTATGGTGTTGCATGGACTTCAACAGGGATGGACACTTAGACTATCCTCAGTGGGAGTTTCATGGTTCAGTTTCCAATACACTCAGTTTTTGGAAACAGTGTAGAAGAGTTTCATCCCCATGAAACTATCTCTACTCCCATGAAACTCTCACAATCTCTCTCTTCATTAATACAGTGCCACATCGGCATATTTAACACCCATGAAACTTCATGAAACTTCCACTGAGACTAGCCTTAGCACACACAAGCATTACTCCTAACATTGATATTTGTGCATGCATAATAACGTATAAAATACTCCGTAGCTGAATATATAGAACAAATAAATATGCAAGCATTGAAGATTAGATCTCCATACATATATAATAGCTGAATACAATACTCATACCATTCATATATATATGTGTGTTAATAGTTTAACGCATACATAGCAATATGCTTTCTCTCATTGCATACTTTTGTAATTTCTGTATCTAAGTGGATTTTGAATAGTCTCCTGAGTCACAACTCACAATCAAAAGAGAACAAGAGTCTGCAGGAAGCATTGGTAACAATTTTTTTTGTTAGAAAAAAAAATAACAGTATCTGGATATCACATTCTAGGACCTATGGTGTGCGCAGAGGAGAAAAAAAGTATTTCTCATTCGAACTACACAGCGATTAAAAACATGAACCTCAGATAATGTAAAATCAGGGTAGCATTGCATATCAAAGGTAACGAAAACTTGGTCAGATATTAGAAGCATAGGGCCATGTTGATGAAAAGAAAAGGAAGAACGACTAAAATTTGATCATTTGATGAGGAAGATGCCTATAAGGAATTCCCGTTTATTTTGATTCCAACTTGGAAAAGCATTCAAAAATCAAAATACATGCGGTGCACACATGCAAAATCAGAGCAAGCATACAGCTATATTATTCAAAGACAAGAAGCACAGCAGCTATGATAACATGATGATCCTGGCACATCATCAAATTACTCAAATACTGTATATACAATGCACACAATCAAATTAATCACATCATATATTTTTATAATATACCTGCTTAGTGATACAAATGTTAATAAATTTTTTTATAAATCTAATCACGTTTGATATTTCTCAAAAAAATCAAGATTATTGAAGTTCAGAAAAAGAAAACTGTTAGCGTCTTAAATTATCATAGTCGAGGCAGCTGTTTAAGAGATTACTAAAAAATACCAGAATACCCTCACCTATGGTGAGCGCCGAGGAGAAATTAAAGAAGCATTTTCTCATTTCGAACTACAAAATGATTCGAATCATGCACCTCAATATCGCTCATTGAGCATCAAAGATATCCAAAACTTGTTCAGATATATAAAAAAAAAAACATAGGGACATGTGGGGGGAAAAGGGGGAAGAACTCAAATTTAATCATCTGATGAGGAAGATGCCTACTGCATAAGGAATTCCCATTCTATTTGCCCCCGACTAGGAAAAGCTTTCAAAAATCAAAATACATGCACATGTAAAATCAGAGCAAGCGTACAGCTGTATTACTGAAAGACAAGAAGCACGGCAGCTATAATAGCATGATGATCCTTGCAACTCCTCATAACCGGTTAAATGGTACGCAGTACGCACTGGCACTGAACAGCCTATGCAGAAGAAAAAAAGAAGCCACTTTTGCACGAAAGATCATAGAAATCAGTAGATTTAAGAGCCTTCACCAGCATTGAGGAGTCAGATTCAATTTGAATTTGCATTATTCGTTGATCAGTTCACCAGCATTGAGGACCTGCGCGGCGTCTGCCAGCACTGGCGCTCGTCCACCGCCGACCCCAGGAGCGAGAGGAACCAGCGCGACCCCCGCTTCCGCCCCACCCGGTGGGTCATGCATGCTGGATGAAGTCGGCAAGATGTGCCGCTACCGGTCCTTCACCCGCCGGCAGCCCCAGGACGACGACGGCACGCGCCTCTTCGTCAACGCTGCCACCGGCCGCTTCATCCGCAGGAGCCTGTGGCCGCTCCTCCACGTAGCCACCACCGGCGGCCTCCTCGTCCTGGCGGTGGCGGCCACCGAGGACTCCACGGTCACGCCAGCGTACGCCGCGCGCGTCCTCAACCCCTTCACCGGCTCCATGAGCCTGTGCCGGACGAGCCGGTGCTCACTGCCGAGGTGGTCGGCCCTACGCCTACCCTCGTCTTGGCATCCGTCAGGTACAGCGATAGATGTCGATGTGTACTGGGCCGAACCCCAGAGCGAGTCCTTCTCCGTCGAACGCCACCGCAGCCGCCCTGCAGAAAGGCTGCCCCTGATAGCCGCCACCAAGCACGCCGCCGCCGCCGTTCGCAGCGAACCTGACGACCGTCATGCCGTTAACAACGTCTTCGACCAGCTTTTCTCCCGGGAGCAGCGGGAAGACTGCTCCTGTCACGTAGCGTTCGCCGTCGGCGGAGACATGTTGGCCGTCCTGATGTGGCGGTGGCGCCGCTGCATTGAAGTGTTCAAGGTTGACTCTGCTGGGAATGTGAGGGAGCGTGTCAGCAGCATCGGCAGCCTGGCTCTGTTCCTCGGGCCCAGGTGCATTGCTGTTGACGCCGATTGCTTCCCAACCATCGAGGCCAACTGCATCTACTTCCAAGGTCTTTACCAAGATCAGCTTGTCATCTGCAAGGTCGGCATTGAGATTGAGGACGAGGAGCAAGAACCGGAGGTCGTCGAGGGTGTTATCAACTCGTTCCCTCCCACATTAACGCAAGTCGTCTGTAGTTACGCGGTGGATGTTCCTTGTCAACCGACAAGGTGTGAGGACGATATGGAACTTGGCGGGGATTGGGATGTGTTTCCATGTGTCTCTTACTCCCGTGATGTATTTGGTACTGGTGTGAATGAAATTGTTTGAGTCTGTAAGAATGGAACGAGTGAAATGATTTTTTTTTTCTATTCATCTATTATCTCGTTTCACGGTGAATCGTCGCCATTGGCATGGCATGGAATCATGGAGGACGGCCGGCTATTTTGGGTGCAAATTTGTCGCATGACACCTGAACTTGAACGGTCCCTAGCTATAGTTTAAGTAGTTGGTTCACACCTCAGCTACAAGTGGACTGAAACACAAAAAGAAACTCAACCTTGCAGCCGGCGTTCTTGAAGGTGACTGTAGACCAGTACATAGTAGTTTTTTTTTTTCTCTCTCTCTCTCTCTGTTCTTGATGAAACGGGATGGGCTCTCTTGCTGTTTATGCATCCCCGGGCTAGCTATGATTGTTGAACGTGCGGGCAGTGTCCAGGAGTAGCAGGATCACCTCACCTCTTCTTGAGGTTGAGGACCGTCTGAGCCTGCACCGTTGGGTTTCTTCCTGGCGAGGCGCACTCTCCCGCGTGGGGAGGTGGTGGCCGGAGCCCTTGATGACGGTGAGGCTGGCGCACCAAGAGATGTCGTGCCCCACCGAAGAACGAAAATGCAAGACCGCAACGGTATGCCCGCGCCTTGCTTATCTGACACCATCCGCTGCTGATCCGTGCGTGGTCAACACTGCCGGCCTTTCCATCACATTCCTACGCCTACGCCAGTTCTCTGATGCTTTGATTCCTAAACTCATGTCAGATTTTAAAGTGCCACTCCTTTTGTATTTGTCTACAATAAAAATTTTGTCCTATCCATCCAAACACCCCTTTAATATTAAATTTCATTTTTAGGATAACATCCAATAATATTTTTTTCTCGAATACGCAAAATATTTGCGCATCATTACATTTAAGAAAGGAGTTTTGGTACAAAGTTCAAATAGCGCTTGGGGATTACATGTTGTAGAAGAAGCTCTCTCCCCTAAGCGCCAAGCCTAGAAACTATTACTCGCGAAATAAACAACGTAGGATGGCCGCCCCCTGCCTCGAGGCTGCTTAGGCGCGCGAGCCCCCGCGTCGCCTCGGCCGTATTGTTCTGGACGGGTCGGCGAAGAGCACCCTCATGACCTCGACGTGTGATGTAGAGAGCTTGTCAACGAATATACTGTCGTATGCCTTCTTCGCCGTCGTGGTGATTTTATTTGTGAAGCCCACCCGCTTCAACACCATACAATAATATACTGTAGTAGTACTCAGCTGGGACGCAAAATAATTACAGCCGCCAGCTATCGGACACATAGCTTAAACACTCTGCGCCATGCTACCTCGCGTGCCGTGTGGAGTACGAACCACTCTCTGCGCTGACGCTCACTGCTCGGGCTGAGGCTGTCCTGCCTGACAGACGCACGCGGCACGCCCTGTCTATGAATCCATCGTCGTCTTCCTCAGCAGTACTGTACATTCCTTATTAGCACCACAATTAAGATCAGGATTAGGCGGCCAGCACTGCTCGCATACAATCCAGAACGACCGAACTGCGGAAGTGGATCGTTGCTACTATCAATAAGGAGCTCCTCTTGCAATCTCTACAGTAGTAGTACTCAATGATGAACTGGTGCGGGCGTGATTTGTACGACGACAGCAGGTATGGTATGGTATGGTATGGTATGGTATGGTATAGTCACATCGAACAGCGTCGGGACCTGACGGATACTGCAACAGGCACGGTACCGGCTCGCGCGTGTGTACAGAGTACAGTATACGGGGGAGGAGCCCAAGCATGACTTGGGTCGCAGCCGCTCGGCTCGCTCTACCTCGAGCTCCGGGACCGCTCCTGCTCCTGCATCGAGGAGCCGGCCCGACGCCCCAGATGCAGGGCGTCGCTCCCTAGCTCGGCACAAATTAAAGGCCCACTGGAACCTGAAACCTCCTCCAATCCTCCATCCACCCTTCAAGTTCCGTTCCGCCGGTGCTCATCTCATCTATCCATGATGCCCATGGAGACGAAAGCACTGGCGCACGGCGGCTGGTCCTCGCTTCCAGCGGACCTCGTCGACCGCGTCGCCCACTGCCTCCTCGCCACCAACGACCTCGACGCCTACACGGACCTGCGCGCCGTCTGCCACCACTGGCGCCGCGCCACCGCCGACCCGAGGCGGACCGACCCGCGCTTCCGCCCCACCCACTGGATCATGCTGGAAGAACACCAGCTCATGTCCGACGACGACGACGACACGCGCCTCTTCGTCAACACCACCACCGGCCGCTTCCTGCGCAGGAGCCTGCCGCTGCTCCGCGGCTACCGCCTCGTCACCTCCACCGTCGGCGGCTTCCTCGTGCTGGCGGAGACGGAGCCCCCGCACGCCGCGCGCGTCCTCAACCCCTTCACCGGCGCCATGACGCGCTTCGAGGCGCCCGTGCCGATTTACGAGGCGCCCATGGCTGCGGACGTCGCCGTCGTCGATGGTCCGTGCGCCAGGCGTCTCGTTCCAAAGCTTGTGCTCAGTCCTTCTCCGTCCATGTTCTACTTGGCTGATCCAAAGAGAGAGGATTTCCTCGAGGAGAGGTTGTCCTCGTCAGATGACGACTCCCGACTCCGACTCCGACCTGCTGGATCCGGTCAAGTCCTGTGTGCCATTGCTTCGAGGTTCTACGGCGGCGGCGGAGCTCGCACCCGGCGGCGAGATGGTGCGTGTCGCTGTCAAGAGGGCCACCACCCCGCACCAAGGTCAAGGCGGCAACGGCGGCTTATGCGTACGTGTTTTCAGCCTGCTGGACACTGCTGGGCGGGAGGTAGAGCAGCGGGCGGTCACCAGCATCGGCCGCCAGGCTCTCTTCGTCGGAACCCTCCGGTGCTTCTCGGTCGATGCTGACAGCTTCCCCTCCATTCAACCTGGCTGCGTCTACTACCTCAAGCAGCGAGCTCGACTGAACGTGAACCGCCGTGCCGACGACCATGGCATCTTCATGTGTGATCTCGCTAAAGGTAACACACAGAGGATCGGTGAAGCTAGTTCTAGTGTCTATCCGGCCCCAATTGTGCAGCTACTCATTGAGTACGCCACCAACCCTCCACGTTTCGGGGATCATGATGATACATATGATCCGAGATCGGAGATGTGGGATTGCATGCATGTTTTGCTTTCTCAAAGCAAGATGATGCTGTAGAACGATCGTGACAGTGACCAAGTCTGAATGCTTTTGCTTTTGCAGCATGGGAGTAGGGATAGCCTCTTTGGGTAGCTTTTGGGCCGATTGAATGGGAATGATGGCTTGGTCGTTTTCTTTTTCTCTTCTGAGTAGCAGTTGTCGATGATACATTTGTCGAATGTATTCTATGGCTCCTGCGTGAGCTTTCTTTTGGCTTAGCTCCCTCAGTTTCTCTTTCTGCGTTTGCTAGTACTTTCTAACTCTCATGTATTTCCGTTATGCAATGAAAATTGGGTTTCCGGTTCAAAAAAATTGTTTTGCTTTCTCAGATCGATCTGCTTGCATGATTTGCAACTAGCTAGTGTATTCTGTTAAATTTAGTTTGAAATGAATGACATTATTCGGATCACAAATTTGACCACCAACATTAAGTCCACAAACTGAAACTAGCAACGTATATGTTAGATCTCTCGCCTATTGACACACCACGCCACACTAGCCTCACTCAAGAAATTCTTAATCTAACACAGGTTCCTTCTCTTTGCAAGAATGGTATTTTGCAATACAGGCTTCACGACATCAAGCACCCCAGTCTGTTTAGCGGCCTGTTTCCTCTCTTTAGTCAGTTTCTAGTAGTGTTTTCTCTTTGTCTGCGCTTGCAGGTTGCCTACCAGGCGCTTCACCGTCGATGCTGCCGGCCAGCTTCCTCTCCTTTAGCGCAAACTGTGTCAGTTGTTGGTATGTTCGGCCACCTCTTGAGTGTAAATGTCGCTCAAGGATCGAACAAATTCAGAGGAAAGTGTTTGATGGAGTAATGATTTATTTTTTCTTTTGATGTTCTTCTGAATAATGGTTCAAATGTCTTGTTATCTGGAGAAATTGGAAAAATCGCTGATAGGTACGAGTACAAATGTCTTGTTGTGTGGAGAATGAATTTCTCTGAGTTCAAATGGCTGAGAGTTCAGACTTTGATTACTAGTGAATAACAAAGATATTGTAGCATACTCATTGCATCTTCTGATAGGTGCTCGTGTTTCTGAACAGCTCAAAAGGCCCAGCTGTACGTGCACTGCATGCTCAGACTGATAATAGAGAGTATGCAATAGAGATGAAGAACATTGTGGAAAGGTCAGTGAATACTAAGCTGCTAAATTTACTTGGATTCGTAGTTACTTGGATTTGTAGTCTTGTCTGGCACCTCCAAAAGTAGTTACTGCTACATAAATACTGAATATGCTTCATTTTGCTGACCTCATTTAAGTTATGTTAACTTGGTCACCATTTCAGAGCTTCTTAGGTTGTACTCACAAAATTATGATCTTTATTTTAAACTATATCAATCATGACATCTTCACAAATTTGGTATGTGATGTTGTTGTTACTGGATTAAGACCATGTTTACGCAAGTCCTCAATGTAGTAAAAGAAAACTCTCAAGGTAGAGGTAATTATTTTAATCTTCTTACATAAGAGTTTAGTATTTTTTCTGCCTGCCAAATAAGTGAATAGAGTTTAACTTCTGTCATGCTATGCCGATGTTTACTGCTGTTGATCCCATGTAATTTATTGTGATAGATTCACATTGCTTATTGACTATTCCATGTACTATGCTTCAGCACAGAAAATCTTCTCATTAGAGAAGCAATGGCTGCAGAGGTTTTGTTTGGCAAAAATGACAGCGTTGAGGGTGTACGCACTTTCTTCAGCATGGACTTTTACGCACCATCTGTTGTACATACCACCGGAACATTCATGAGTGGTAAGATTTGTGTTGGTAGGACATCAATGCCTGCTGGGCGAGCTGGAGAGTCAGCTTCTCATGGACTTACTGAAAACTTGCAGCTTCTGGGTTTTGAAACTGACCGCTTAAAAACTGGTACACCACCACGAATTGATTGCAGGACAGTTGACTTTTCTGGATTGGAACCCCAGCATGGTGATGAAGAGGTAATATAGTACACAACTGAATTTTCCCACTATCGCGAAATGCAGATTCAATAATGCAATAGCTTTCCATTACTGTCTTTTTCATTCATTTTGTTTTGTTTTGCATTGCATATTTGCATGTTAAAGCAAAGAACAAGACCAGTACTTTCAAGTTAAATGCTGCAATTCTGTATCATCAGGCTTTGACTATGATTTTTTATTATACAATGAAATAGCAAATATGTTAGTTTCTTAGTATCTTCAGATTAAATATTTGAAAAGTTATTGATAATCAAAGTTCTAAAATTCTGACCTCAACATCGTCCAAAACGACTAGTTATGAAGCTGGAGGAGCAGCTAGATATAGCAACACCGTGCTTTTGAAATGATCCAGTAATACTGGTTTCTTTCTAATTAGTCATTAGTAGGCGTGAGTTTTGTAGGTTATAAATCTTATAATATGCCATGAACCAAGTGTTCCTTGCATGTGCAAGATCAAAGGAAGCCTTGAATTAAGTAACTGGCAGGCCTACATAGAATAATTTATATGTGTTCACTAGCTGATCCCACACTTTCGAGTAGATGGAGGTGTATTCTCCCACAGGACTATTATGACATTTCCTGCAGCTACTGTATGCTGTAAACCTTGCAGGTTTCCGCCCATATGGTAAATGAAATCAGTTGCATTTTTAGAGTGTAGGGCCTGTCAGGATGGTTAAGCTTGAAGTTCAGGTTGCTTTTGTGTTACACTTTTTTGGGGGGAATAAAAGTATGCTTCGTCTTGAAACAGGTAGGTTGGTTTAGTTTTGATCCTGAAGTTCATGTCGAGAGAGAACAGATGTGCTGCTATCTAACACGAACTACAAAAGAGAGACGCACCAAATTGTTATAGACAACTTAGATGAAACACCAACTTATGGTGGCTGGGTTGAAGCAAAGGGACCAAAATACTGCCCGTCAATTGAAGATAAGGTACTGTATAATAGACCTTGTTGGTTTGTTACATGGCAATCTTCTTTTATTTTGATTATTGGATTGTCAACAAAACTTGCAATTTTCTTGCAAAAAATCAAGTACTGTACCTACAACGACTGATGTACCTACTAACAAAGGTCTTTGTTGCAGATTGTGAGGTTCAAGGATATCTTTCTTGAACCTGAGGGTAGAAATGTTCCTGAACTATATTTACAGGTACGTTCCTTCTTCCCTATCTCCATTCATGATTCTCCCGTTTTTCTTTGGTCAACATTGGCATATATGGTGCTTTCCTCTTTGTCCCCATCTATATATGAAAGTAATGTCTGTGTACTATTGTGCAACCAAACCTTTCTTTTTTAGATGAGAAACCTACTACTTATGATCATTTATACATATTTATTAGGGTTTTTCTACTGGGCTTCCTGAGAGATTGCAATTGTACCTTGTGCGAACTATACCAGGGCTGGAGAACTGTCTAATGCTAAGGCCTATATATGCAGTTGAATATGATTACTTACCTGCATATCAATGCTCGAGGTCACTTATGACAAAGAAGTTTGATTGTTTATTCTTCTCTGGCCAGATAAATGGAACAACGGGATATGAAGAAGCTGCAGCTCAGGTTTATTCATTGTTCTTGCTCTGTCCTTCATGAGTTTATTGCAGTTCGTATGGTTGGTTTGACTAGATTTGCTGGGTCCTAAGCTTGCTGGTTGCTGTATGTAGGGTATAATTTCTGGGATCAATGCTGCTAGGCATTCTGATGGGAAATCATTAATTATTCTTGAGAGATTGATGATCTTGTTACAAAAGATCTTAGAGTGCCCTATCGCAATCTAACAAGGTATGGAATTTCAGTATAAAACATTTTTATGATTGATGCTGAAATAACTGACACTGAAAAATAGTTTTACTCCTACAGCATATAGTAAGCCTGAGCAATGTTATGTAATATTTGGGTTCTTTAGTTAGTAATTGAGTTTATCTTTTGAAAGGAAGCATTAGGTGCACAAGTGGGCAAGAATATATTGGTGCACATGTGTATACAGCCAATCTCATCCCTCAGATCCAATATGAAAGGTCCAAGTGAGAGGTGGGAATTCCCTCATCCTCTTCTCCACCTTTTAACTGGACTAGATCCAGTTAGGCCTAAATGAGCCCATGAGGGGATGAGAGAAGTCCCACCTCAACTTTTGGCCACTTGGACCTGAGGAATGGGATAACATTTGTGATTGTGAATTCCTGTAGGCTACTGATACGCATGGTTTTATTTTGGTAACACAAAACTACATGTTGAGTTCTTTGAATTTTATGCTGTCTAATTCAATATGACTTCTGTGTCCATAAATTTATTAACTTTTCCCACCTTTTTTCTTTGTTTTTGCTGGGGCATTTATGGACATCCAGTCATTCAGAACACCGGCTTTTACTTTGAGCAGATAACGCTGATAGTCGTTTAACCACTTTGGGGGAGAGATTGGTTTAATAGATGATATACAATGGGAGCTTTATCATTCAAAGCAAGCCCACATTAAGCAAGAAAAAGAACGGTTGAAATCTACAGTTCCAGGTGAGCATCATATATTTAAGTGTTTTGGTAACATATAATTAGAAGATAAATGGCCATGTACATTTATTGAAGAGAGTTTATGTCTTAATTGACAAGTAAGAAAGCGGAAGCAATATAATTTTTTATACATTAGTGGCCAATGTTTAAGGTTGACTGCACATGTACTAGAGATTCATGTGTTTTGACTGTAGCTAGTATATAAAATGCTGTTAGCATGTCATTACAGTGAATTTGCTGCTGAAGTTACTGCAGTATCCAACCAACCTGTAAAGGATTCATCTACACTTGAAGCCATACTAAAGAAGCCACATGTACAATATAAACTACTTGATAAGCATGGATGTGGAAATGAAAATTTATCTCGAATTGAGAAGGAATGTGTAGAGATTGATATCAAGTACGAAGGTTTCATCGCACGACAACAGAGTCAATTACATCAGGTAATTGCTTACAGTTATGCGATTTTGTTCTGGTGTAGATTTATGAGGGAAGTTGGACTACTAGAACAATGGTACACAATCATTCAAGTTGCCCAACAGTAATGCGTTATGTGAAAACATACACGCATGTATCGACATGCCAATGTAGAGGTGGAAGGATGTGGAAAGAATTAAAAGTAAGATAGGGTTCCTAAACCTCTAGGGAGATAGCCATTGGACCTGTTGTCATCGTGTCACTTGCTTTCATCAGTGGCTCAAAAGATAGCTGACCCGAACATCGACTGGGCTTCCTATCGAAAAGCAGTTTTCACTATGACATTCTTTACTGGTATCTTCCAGTCTGCATTTGGTCTGTTCAGGTAAAGCCTTTGCAGTCTTGTGATTACAATGAGCCTACTTTCCTTGCTTTCACTAATTATTAGTCTTTTGCATCGATCCTTTTTTTGAGATTGTGATTCCGTGTTGATTTTCTCTCTCTGCAGTCACTGGATTCATCGAAGAGCTCTCATTGTTATTGGACTGCAGCAGCTGAAGGGCCTACTCAGGCTTAGTCATTTCGACAAGTAGCACTGATGTTGTATCTTGTCATCAGAGCGGTTTGGGTTTCTGTTCATGAACCAATAAGCATTTCGTGCTTCTTTTCACTATGAGAGGAACGCACAGAATGAGTCTTGAATAGAAAATTGCAATGAAACTTAGTAACAGTAGTGTACCATCATGTATAACATATTTTGGTATGTTGACTTATCTTTCTGTAAGCAGGACTTATTTTTCTGTGAACCTTTGCACATAGAAATAGGCAATATACCATCATTCTTTTCAGCTCATTTGACCCTTCATGTTTGAGAGCAGTGTTGCTGTCACCCAATATGATGTCATATCCATTCTTTGTCATGTGTATGTTAAGATTATTTCATTTGTCAAATAAAGTCACTAAGTTATCACCCATTACTAGTGAGAAAAGACCACTTGAAGGCTATGACTGAGAGAGCCAGGTTGCTAATAAAATCATACACACAAAAAAAAGGAAAAAAAAACTACAATGACAAGGCACGACTTGTTGTGAACAAGAAGACTGTTATTCCATCCATCCTACAAATTCTTCCTTAAAAGACTGGAGACAAGGATATCCTTCATTGTCTGGTGAGCTGTTGTTTAGCAAGTCATTCGCGACAATCCATGGTTCCAATTTTTCCTTAGCTGACAGAGCTCGAGCAACCGTGAATAAGGCTTCGGGGAAGCCGCGACACTTGGCAACGATCTGCAAATGAAACACATTCACAAAGACAGCCAATGCAACCCAGTAAAGAGAAGGGCTAGAACATATGTTTTGTGATTTTGAACTAAAAAAACATGTACAACTTGGATAGAAGGAAATAATAACGACTTAATATACCTCCTTTGCGAGCTCTTGGATCATTGGATCTGAATCAATAATTTCACCCCCAACATTATACTTGAACAAGTTCCACGCATCAGCTTCTCCGAAAGGCTTCATCCGGATGGTGTTTGCGGCGCATCCCATCTCAGCACAAACAGAGTCATCCCTCGTGCTAAATATCACCTTCTGTCTGGGACCAAGGGGCGTAGGCAAGCCAGCAGCGGCCAGATCAAAGCTGAAGCTGGTCCGCACATCGTCTATCAGCAACAGAAACGATTGATCTCGGAGAAAACTGGAGATGCAAGTCGTCATATCCCTAGCAGCAGCAGGGATATGACCCCAGCCAATACCCCTAGCGATATCACCCTGTAGGATATCGGCCGTGAACCCATCGCCTGCCTCGGCAAGGAAGACGTATCTGAAGAAGTGCTGCTGTCCGTAGCAGGCGTCAGTAAGACGCAAGAGAGTTGTTTTGCCGACGCCACACATGCCAGATATCCCCAGCATCGGGGCCGTGCTTCGCTCCAGAAATTCGAGCACCTTGGTCTCGTAATCTTGTATGCCGAATAGATCGGGCCGGAATTTACTTGCACGGATGAACAGAGGACGACTACAGCGCTCGATGCGTCGTCGGCGACGAATACGGTCAACAGCACGGAAGATGACGGGAACATAGAGGACGAGAATAATGTTGACAATAATGTTGACACCAAATATGATCCAGATTGACATCATCTCGGCGAGAATCCGCAAAAAAGCTTAGGGAACAAGAGCACAAACCGATTTACCGATTTTAGTTAGGCAAATAGTAAGAGTACAGATCGATTTTATTTATATGGAAAAAGTCTATTTTGCTCCCTCAATTTTTACAAAAGTCTACTTTTCCTCTATAAACTCTAAAATCGGATAAACAACCTCCCTCAACTTTTCAAACCATGCGCTTTTCCTCCCCGAAGTGGTTTTGATGATGGTTTTCTTTGTAGTGACAGTGGTTTTGTCTTTTTTCTTTTTATTTATTTCGGCTAATTTTTTGAAAAATTATAGTAAATCACAAAAAATCATAAAATAGAAAATCTAATTTTATTAGACTCCACATGATTAGATCTACATAGTAAATATATAATATGTTATGATTTAGTTTAAAGTTTTTGCTAGTCTTTTTTTTTTTTTTATTTATTTCAAATTTGAATCTTTGAAAAATCATAGTAAATCATCAAAAAAATCATAAAATGGAAATTTCAATTTTATTGTCTCCATATGAGTAGGTCTACACAGTGAATATATAATATGGTATGCTTTAGTGCAAAAAAAAATTATAGAAGCTACATTTATGAATTATGTTAATTAATTACAAAAAAGCATAGATCGAAGAAAGCTACAACAAGGACTTTATATTAAAATATACCATATTATGTGTTTATTTGTAGATCTACTCATGTGGAGTGTAATAAAATTAATATTTTTAAAATTTTTTCTGTGATTTACTATAATTTTTTAAAGATTTGGCCAAAATTAATAAAAAAAAAAAAAAAAGGCTAGCAAAAATTTTGTACTAAAGCATACCACATTATATATTTATTGTGTACATATACTCATATGAAGTCCAACAAAATTAGATTTTGTATTTTATGATTTTTTTTATTTACTATGATTTTTCAAATGTTCAACCAAAATAAATAAAAAGAAAAAAGACAAAACTATGTCATCTGTAGCAAAACCACTCCAGGGAGGAGGAAAAACACATGGTTTGAAAAGTTGAGGGAGGTTGTTTATCCGATTTTAGGGTTTAGGGAGAAAAAAATAGACTTTCACGAAAGTTGAGGGAGAAAAAGTAGACTTTTTCCTTATTTATAGGGGACAAGAGTAAGCACAAATCGATTTTGAATAGAACTGTTGGGCCTCAGAGATGCCGGCCCGTCCGCTGCCGCGCCCAGGGGCAAAGCCGCCCTTGGCCGACCCGACCAGGGCAGAGAGCCCTGATGGCTGATGCCAATGTCGTAAGCAAAACAGGAGATCGCTATAGCCTAGGCCCTAGGGTGGACCTTTTCCAAAATACCCAAAAATTAAAAAATAAATGTCGCCACATATCCGTACAGTAGGTTTGACTTGTATCTCTAAATAGGTTTATTATTAACGAATCTATCACTTCCTATCCTATGTTCTAAATTATAAATTATTTTATTTATTTTGGAGAGTTAAATCATCTCAAGTTTAACTAAGATTATAGAGATAAACATAAATATTTATGACATCAAATATATATACTATAAAAGTATAACTAATGACGAACGTAATAATATTTAGTTGATATCATAAATATTATTATTACTATATAATTTTAGTCAAACTTAAAAAACTTTGACTCTCTAAAATTCTTAGAATGATTTATAATTTGCGATAGAGGGAGTATCTATTACTAATATTAAAGAGGTAAGATTTCTTTTTTCTTTTTCTTTTTTGTTGTGTGGCCTCTCCTTACTTCGTGAATGTGAAACCGATATCTATTTAATTTGTGTAGAGCCCTCTCATTTTATAGTATTTCTTAGAGTAACCTAGATAAGAATCATAATACTACTCCAAATAGGTAGGTCTGGATTGATACCTAGGAATTTTAATCCTAATACAAATAGATCTCTTAGTAACATGAATAAAAGTCTAACTCAAATAAAAGAATATTCGTCATGTTCGTTTGTCTTATTAGCCATTCAAACAGTATTTTTCTCTCACACCAAACCAGTCGGCTTGTCTTATCGGTTGGCTTATCTTATTCCACTAGCCGAACACACCAAACTATGTGTATATGTATCTTATTATAATAGATTCTTCCTTTTGCGGGTTTAACTCAAATGAAATTAATATTCTTATCAATCCATCCTCAAAAATTTCTTCTAAAAAATCCATCCCTCAAAAACTTGACCTACTGAAAAGAAAATAGTGGTCCAGTTGTAGGTTTGACATAGTCCATTTTTTAAAAGCTATACATAGTCCAAGTTGAGAAGGACATTAGCACATAGATATTAGTCTGTGACTGTACCTTCCAAGTTCTAACTGTAAGTGTAACTAGCAGTAGCACTATTTGATTTGTATGTTCAGTTTCTGCTCAGTTCTGTAACTAGCTGCAATAACAACAATGTAAATGTCAACAAGCTAAACATTCATATCTGCACTGCTATGCTGTGACAACTGACAATTTCGACTTATGAAACTTTCAGCTGCAGCTAGAGAATGTGGTAGCAATACCAAGAAAAATATAGTTTTCAGTGTTTATTTAACTGCAGCTGCTCTGTGTAACATGCTGTTAAGCTAGCAGCTCATTCCCCTTTACAATTTCCTTAATTTTTTATTGAAACTATTTTTTTTATCAAGTAAGGTAGAGCATTTTATCACTTCCCTGCTTATTATAGTTGGTATACTAGTAGTGTCAGGCAGCGCCTGTTCAACAGGGCACTGCATTTAAGGGCTACAGGTTTTCAAAAAACAGAGCAATGTACAGTGTTTTCAGGGTTCATGCCTCCCTAGGTAACCTACGAGCAATCTTTTGCTGTGAATTGAATACAATGCATTTCATGGTATGAATAGATTGCTACAATAGATACTGACATACACCATTCCATGTTTTTTTAAAAAAAAAAAAGATTGAAATAAACCAGTTATATAAGTAGAGCTTCTGATTTCTGAAGCCATATCAGGAATGCCTAGCTAACACTTGAGTTCAGTAGTTCAGATTTTCCCCACTCGTTTTTGAGATCTCAGTATGTAGTATGTAAATTGGGTAAGAAGTGGATGATCAGTGTTTCAGGAGTCCACTGTCGCAGGAAAATCAAAGGGGCGTGAACAATACATCACTAGTACTCCTATACCTACCATGAATTAGTAGCTACTTATGTAAAACTCTAACATTCTAAGAGTGGTGTGAGCCAAAAAGCCTAAGCCCCATCTGATATATCTGTAATTCTATATACAAAAGAATGCAATACTACTAACTATCAAATATGTCATCAGGCGTCTTCGATTCTGATTTCCATGTAGACCCGTTGATTTTCCTGAAAGAAGCTGGTGATCTGTTGCAGCACAGGGACCAAACCAATTGGCAGAGTAGCTGAAGCTGCGACGTGAGCATGATTCAGGGTCTTGTCATGTCTAGTGCTCTCCTCGTCTCTTCTTTTCCTCAACTTTTCCAGGTCCATTACGCGATTGTCATGGCTGTAGCGAGGATTCTCCATGGTACTCAGACCAAGTTCTATCTCCAAATCTTTACACTTTTTGTTGTAATCTTTGGAAGCGTGATCTGCTTTCCGCTTTTGTCGCTGCTCATCTTCTTGTCTCTTCTTGAATTCATGCACCACTTTAGAGAACTGGTCGATTGCTCTCAGCACATGCTCATCATTCTTGGAGACCATCTCGATTGCTTGGAACCAATCATTTGAAATGATGAATACAGGTGGTGCGTGGAGCTTGCCTGGGGAGAAAGGAGGGGCCCCATCTGCTGTAATTTCCTCCTGCACCTCAGGGAGCCATTTCTTCAACCATTCATTCAGTGCCTCGACACAAGACCTTTGCGAGCTCATCCACTTGTTGAAGCAACGGTACCATTTCGTGAGCTCTCGTTCCAAATCCCGTGAGGCCTCTAAAGGAACACCAGATTCGCTTACAGTCATTGCCTTTAGCCGGTGAATTCTACTGTCCTGTATGGCTAATAGCTGCTTCTCATGGCATTCCAGAACAGCTGTCCACAACCTTCTGAACCTGTAAGAAAACATATGGATCAGATAAATTCAATCTTTTGAAGAACAGACAATTCAAAGGAGTATTCATACCTTTGGATGAGATCAACCAGTTGAGGGTAAAGCTCTTCATCTCGAATCTCCTTTATCTTTAACGAGAAGGCCTTAGCTGTTGTAATGTTGATGCTGATCTTGGACTCCAGAAGTTTTACAGACATCCGGGCGGAGTCAATTGTACTTGATTCAGCGCCTCGTTCATCCATGGATTTCAGCCTTCTATAATTCTTCTCGTACTTCATCCTTAGCTTCTCTTCATCCTAGAACAACCACCTAACGATGTTCAACAGATATTTGGCAATAAATCAGACAAAATATGAAATAGCGCCTATATTTTCTTGTCCTATACAGTAACACAACTACTACAATTGTAAGTTTGTCGTTGAGAGCAAAGTGTGTACCTTAATTTCCTGATAGAGCTTCTTTTCCCAGGCCCATAGCTTCTCCAGAGTTGATGAGAGCTGGCCAATACCGTTAATACGGCCAGCACTGGACGGAGCTGAAGTGCTTGCCTTGCTGGTTGATGCCCTTGACTTCGTGCCATGTGATTTCGGGAGGCAAGACGATGTCGACACAGTAAGGCCTAGAGGATCCATCATTCTAGAAGAGATATCTGCAAAAGGTAGAATGAATGGTTTTACATTATTGCACTAGCACATATAACAGAAGCAATAAAGCTAAAATGAATTTCAAGCAATGCATTACCCACATCTAAGAACTCTTGGGGTGTCGTGGGGAGGCATTTTCCCCACCTCCAGCAGCCTTGAGACATCTGCGCTGCAGTTTGCCGCCTTGTCGAACAGCTCCTTGACCTCATTGATCGCCTCTCTGACATCCCTCGTCCCATGATGCAGTGGCGAGAATGGCTCGCTGCTCACCACCGACTGGACTGACTTGCCATGGCTCTCCCCACGTCCTTCTGCTGCTCTGATTGATTGCTCTGCTTCGAAGGCCACACCTTTCTTCTTCCCACTGGTGCTGCTGCCATCAATGTCACTGCTAACTGTGCCCTTTAGGCTCACCGTGTTCTTCCCCACTTCTTTGCCTTTCGAGCTGGCATTGCTTGGCACGGAATCCTTCCTGGACACTGGTTTCTCTCCCTCGCGTTCGGCATCAGCAGCCGGCTCCGATCCCTTCCTCTGTAACTTGCCATCAGGAGGAGGTGGTTCTGATCCCTTCCTCTGCAGCTTGCCCCCAGGAGAATCGTTGGTTGAAGTTGCGTCCCTCTGCAGTTTGCCACCAGAAGAATCGCCCTTTGAAGTGGCATTCTTCTGCAGCTTGCTGTCACCAGAAAAATCGCCGCTCGAAGCGGCATTGTCTTGAATTGGTCCCTTCCCTTTCTTGTTCTGATCAGAAACCCCGGAAGTCGATGGCTTCCTCTCCAACTCGGCCTCGTCCTCAAGATCCGGGATGCCCTCCATCCTCCTCAGCTCGGCGTAGTTGGGGCTGTTGATTGGCAGATTCCCGCGAGTGTAGTCTTCCATGAACTGGTCGTACTGTGCGAATGGGTCGAAGAATTCCCACGGCGAAGCCTCCGCGGTCGGGGGCGAAGGCGGCGGCCCAGGCTGCCTCGGCGCCGCTTCCGGCGTCTCTCCCGCAATAACCTCGCCGTAGGGCCCGTACGGGTACGCAGGCTCGTAGCCGTAGCCGTAGCCGTCGCCGTCGCCGTAGGCGTATCCGTAGCTGGCCTCGGCTGTGGTGTACCGCGTCTGGGCGTCGGGGTCCTCGTACACCACGGTGGGCACGGTGGAAGATCTTCTCATGAAGTGGCGGTGGTACCTCGTGGACGTGGACGTCGACGCCTCCTCGTTCCAGCCACCGCCGCCTCCGTGTCTGGAGTCGTCAAGGTCATGGAGATGTAGGTCGTCGTCGGAGAGGGAGTGCGAGAGCGGCGAGACGGTGGATGACGACGACGGCGACGGCGGGAGGCTGGCGGACGCGGTGGCCGCGGCGACCGGCTTGGCGGGGGAAGGCGGGAGCGTGAGCACCGGCGAGGAGGACCCGGGCGTGGCGGGCGCGAGCGCGGACGCCGCGAAGCGCCGCAGCGCGTCGCCGACGGCGGCGAGCGAGCGGAAGTAGGCGGCGTGCGCGGCGGCGAGCGCGTACCGGCGGTCGGCCGCGGCGCGGATGAGCGCCACGCGCTCGCGGCACAGCGCGGCGGGGTCTCCGGACGCGGACGCGGACGCGCGGCGCGCCCGGGAACAGGAGCTGGAGGAGGTGACCGCGGCGGCGAAGGCGTCGTGGGAGGTCGTGCAGCCCATTGCCGCGCTGCAGGGCGAATTCCTAGCTCCGGAGGCGGTGGAGGTGTACGGATGCGGCGGGCTCCGGTGGCTCGTCGGCGTCCATTATATACCAGGGTACGGACGGCGGTCGGGCGTGCTGCGTTCGTCTCCGACTCGGGTTCGGGCACGGGGAAAGTATGGCGGCGCGCGGTGAGGCGGTGATGGAAAGCGGCGCCGGAATTGGGAAAGCGCGTGGAGGGAGAGGCGGCGCGGCGCGGCGCGGCACGGAAGGCGGGCTGGGGCGTGATGAGATGGAGGCCCTTCCCAGGCGGAGGAGGCGGAGACGAGAATGGAAGGAGTAGTTGTGCCTTTTGCCTTCGGTTTCGATGTCTTCTCTTTTTTACTATGTCGGCCTCTTCTTTTCTCTGATTTCCTATCTTAACCTTTGTTTTTTTTTTTTTTTTTGAACGGACTATCTTAACCTTTGTGATTGCATTACATACCATTATACTTCTCCGTAATAAAAAAATTGAGTTAAATTGGACCCTAATATGCTCCTTTTGTCATATAGTTATTTTTGTTTCAAATCACACACAGTGCACTACGCTCGTGTGTGTACATAGGGCACTCATAATATGGAAAACAATCAATAGATATTATAGGTATTGATATCGATTCATCACATCCTTTAAAATGAACCGGTTTCATGGTATTTTTTTTCCATCAATATACTACTTATGGCACCGCTTTAGAATATTTGTAAAAAATATTATATACCCTGAAATCATGATGTGTACAAATACTCCCTCCATTCTAAATTAGAAGATATTTCAACTTTCCTACAGAGCCAAAGCATATCAAATTTGACTAATTTTATATAATAAAATAATAATAATATTTTATAAACTATTTATCATTAGATTATTTGTTAATTATGTTTCCATAGTATGTTTATTTTATGTCATAAGTCTTTGTAATTCTCTCAATAATTTTAATCAAACTTGAGATATTTTGACTCTCAAAGAAAATGAGAAGCATTTACAATGGAGGAAGTGCTTATTTTATAATGATGGAGGTTCTACACATAAAGGTCATAGGAGAAGGTAGCACGTGGTTCTAGTGGGGTGTAGCTCTAGAGTCAAGTATCAAGGTGTAGCCGAGTGTATGCAATCTTCGTAGTACTATTAGACATCACAGTCACTATAGTCTAACAACTAACATTGATCATAAATCCTAGAGTGGTGTATGGCCAACGCCCAACGTGCCACCTAGTTAGCTCCGTCCATACGATCTTGCACAGACATATAACAACAGTGCATATTGATAATACATCGACATATAAATGTTGTTGCAAAAGTTCAAACTCAATTTACATACATAATATGTATACTTGTCAAAATATGTAGCACAGACATATAACAGTTGGGAAACTTCTATATACTGAGTATATATACTTGTCAAAATATGTAGCACAGACATATAACAGTGCATATTGATAATACATCGACATATAAATGTTGTTGCAAAAGTTCAAACTCAATTTACATACATAAAATATTCAAACTCAATTTACAAAAAAAAAAAAAAAAATTGACCAAATTCAGGTGCATGTGCACTTCAAGCCAAACATCAGTAATTTCGTCTTCTGGTGCATGTGCACTCGAGTTTCGTCATTTTTCTTAGTTACGTTGTTTCTAGATTTTGAATATCAACTTTGAATTGGTGTACATATTTGGATGTGATTTCAAACTTCTTGAAACGACGAAAGTATACTATTTCTATTTGAAAAGTTTGCATGTCTACACCTACCTTTAGATGCACACTACATATTTTGTCTATACTTTATCAGGTACATATTTAGAAGGTAGAGATTGTATGAGCTGACAATTGTCCACCGTCAAGCACAAAACGGAACGGAACGGGCGTGGCTGGGTTGGCACATGTCAAGGAGCCATGGGCCATGGCAGGGATCACCATATGCCAACCGCGTCCTGGATGGATCACGGGCTGGCAATGACAAATGGCAGTCGTGGTTAAATTCAAAAGCCATGGATCGGAGAAACAGAAACGTCGTGGTTAAATTTTGTCATAATTTGACAGCCTAGCAGCATAGCACCCACTTGGTCCTATTAAAATAGGGTTCTGGCTCTTACTAAAATACAGCAGTAGCGGGTTTAGTAGTAATGTTGTTACAAATTTATATCCACTTCCATCCTTAAGACAACTGGGATTGAGAAGGAGCCGGCTGGAGCCACATTTTTAGACTTTAGAGCCTCGGAAAAAAATATATCACACACACAAGCCTGCACAAAGGTGATGAACGTAGAGAAGCCACGTTAGACTGCCCATGAAGAAACGGCTTCGAGGTTCTCTAGCTTTCCGATACTGATTCTCAAAAACTGCTCTTGGCCAACCCGTTTGATAGAACTCCATTTTTTTTCCTTTTGAAAGCTTTATTAGAACTCCACCTTCAAAGTTGGAGCAAAAACAGTGTCTGAAAGGAACCCATATAAAATTTTTACAGTTCTAGACAAAATTCGTGCTCTACACGGCTGGCCTACAGCTCTCGGCATGCATATGTCAATTTTATCAGAGCAAAAGGAAGCATGAGTCATGCAATGCAAGTCAAAAAGTACTAGACGGTACTAGCTAGTAGTAGCAGCAGATATATAGCTGGAATGCAAAAAGTCCACACGGAGCGCGTAAAATAAATAAAAAAGGGAGGAAAAGTAAGCAGTCAGCACGATGGAAAAGGCAGCACATGACAGCAGCAAGCAAAGCCATCGGTGAAACATATGCTACAGCACGATCGTGGTTCGTTTCGTTGCTGCCACAAACCAAACGATGTTGGGTTGCCGTCAAAGTCCTTGCAATGCAAAATCCTCTTCTTCTTTTTATTTTCTTTTTGTTCGTTTTTATCGCCCTCAACTGATGACTGAGAAATGACTCGGAGGATGGACGGAATCTCTCCATGTGCTTGCGTTGCGTTGCCATTTCGCCTCCTCTCTCTTTGTTTTGTTTGGTTCATTTCAGTCAGTCGTCAGTGCCTCGTGGACGTTGAACCTGACATCAGTTGAGGCTGTGAATTGGGTTGTGCTAGCTGGTGATGTGGGTTGGTGTTACTTTAATTATTTGATTGAATGACGACAACTAGAGCCGTTATATCAAATATATCGAACAAGGATTAATTAAGGAGACAAGGAAACTGTACTATATATCCTCCTATCCACAGCCATTTTATTTAGAAATGTGGTTGAATTTTAGCTTAATGACCGAGTAATTAAATAAACTCATTTAATTTAGCTGGCTGCTGGATTTTTATGTGCATATAGCAGTACTACTTGTATATAAGGTTATTAATATGAGAAATAATTCGCTAGTAATGCGGACATGAAAAAATCGAGAATCGGCAACTCGACGAATCCGTGTTGATTCATTTTTTCTCAGCATCACAAGCTTCATGATACAGAAAGTGCCAACTTCTTTTGCCACGTACGAAACAACAAGGAAGGAAGGCACTGCCGATGATGTGGGAATTGAACGAAAAGGGATGCATACGCCTTTTGTGGCCTGAGTTTTCGGATGGCTTGGTTTCAGATGATGAACTAGAATAACTTCCAGAGGTGGAGCTAGATTAACTTCCTAAGGGCTAAGGGTGAGAGATGGAGCTGGACCATCTCTAAGGAGTGTGCTTGTCTTGTACTAGGTGCAAAAAAAAAATTTATTATAAGGATGTATATATGGTGAAAATTTTGATTATAATCACAATTTTTTTCCATTTTGATGTGGGTGTGACCGCAAGGGTTGGACCAAGCTTGTTGTATGTTATTCTTAGAAATATCTTTAGCTCAGATAATACTAGGGCTGGATCAAGCTGCCGGTAGCCTTAAGGGCAGCAACCAACCACCCCTAAATTTAGATGTGTGATGATGAGACGAATAGGTAAAATCTATATGTATATATGTAGGGGGATTAGATAGATGGATATAGTATTAATTGTTGTAGGTAATGTGTGAAAAAAAACTCGGCATGCGGTGGGAAACAGCTTCCACAACTTTATGCTTAAGTTAAAAGACCTCTCAAGCAAGCTGAAAAAATTTCTAAACCTCAAGTTGCGTCCTCACGCAAGATCTCGTTATCCTGAGTGAAATCGTGCCACAAACTAGTGCTTTGGGAACGCGGTGTACGTAAAGGAGTTTTTTTTTGGCACACGTAAGTTAAACTCTCAACGGGGCGTTCCCACAGGTAGGACTGAACCACTCGGACGCCAGGTAAGGTGTGAAGAAAATAAGATTCTAGCGAGGAGGACATATGAAATGCATGGGATCCACCAAATAGATTTATAATTTAATGCCCCTTGAAAATAGAGGTAACTTTCGTAGGAGTGGTATTTTTGTCACCATCAAGAGTTGGACGTTTGATGGTCGATCGACGAGTTTCTGATTTTCAACGCCGGTCACGTCTGCAGGACGCACACCTAGCATAAGCATAACGCGGCAGCCGGCAGGACTTGAAACAAGGCTAGCATATCATAGCATGGACCCGGGGAGCTTTACACTTTTACACGCGTTTAGCTAGTTTGCTGCTCTGCTGCGCTGGTTCCTGGTAGTGGTAGGCAAACAACCAGGAAGAAAATAACGAATCATCCGCAAATTAGACAAGGCGACAGAGGTGAGAGGCCTCTCGGACGAGGAGTTTCTCCTGCGCAAGGATCTCAAGGCAAAGTGTCTCGGGCTATCCTCCCTGGAACGCACCATAGCGCGCCAGCGATCGAGGATACGATTCTTGAGTGAGGGAGACGCAAACACCAAATACTTCCACCTCCTCGCCAGGGGACGCAAACGGAGGAACTGCATCCTACGATTGAGGGACAGCGACGGGAACATATGCACGACCAGGGACGAGATGGCGGAAGCGATTTATTCTCACTTCGGGGGGGTCTTTGGGACACGGGACCCGAAAGCCACCACAGTGAACTACACCGCCTTGGGAGTCGTGCCGCTGGACCTAGCGGACCTCGAGCTGCCGTTCGATGAGAACGAGGTGCTGCAGGCCATTCAGGACACCGTCCGGCCCCCGGCGCCCGGGGCGGACGGCTTCACGGGAGCTTTCTACAAAGCTGCTTGGCCCGTCATCAAAAACGACATCCTCCAAGCCATCAACACGCTATTCTTCGGCGATGGCAGGATGTTCAAAAACTCAACAACGCTTTCATCGTCCTACTGCCCAAGAAGCCAGATGCCGCCACGCCAAGCGACTACCGCCCAATAACGATGATACACAGCCGGGAAGGCTGGCGCCCAAGCTGCTAGCATCACGTCTTGCCCCGCGACTCTCGGGCATCATCTCGGCAAATCAAAATGCCTTCATCAAAAAGCGCACCATACATGACAATTTCAAATTTGTACAGCGGGCGGCCGTGTTCTTCCGAAAAAATAAGATCCCCAAGGCCCTGCTGAAGCTCGACATCTCGGCGTTCGACACGGTCGCTTGGCCTTTCTTGCTAAACACGCTCACGGGCCTTTGGCCCGGTGACCCGATGGCGGCGTTGGGTCGCAAACCTGCTGTCCTCGGCCTCATCCAGAATTCTACTCAATGGCCAGCCGGGGCACCGGATACAGCATGCCAGGGGAGTTAGACAGGGGGACTCCCTATCCCCGATGCTCTTCATCATAGTCATGGAGGTCCTAGCACGCCTCTTCGCGACGGCCGCTGAACAGGGGATACTGCAGCCCACAGGGGCGACGGCGGTCGACACCACTGCGGTCTGTACGTTGAGACGGCGTGATCCTCTTTATGAACCCGGGACGTTAGGGAAGCAAGGGTCATCAAGGAGCTTGCTCAGGATTTTTGGCGACGCATCGGGGCTGCGAACGAATCTAGCAAAATGCTCCATCACGCCTATTTTTGGAGCGGAAGATTGCGTCGAGGATTTACTGGCAGATCCTAGGATGCCGGTGCTCGGAATTTCCGATAATTTACCTAGGCCTACCCCCGAGCTCCAAGAAGGTGCCCAAGACAAGCATCCAGCCTACCATAGACAAGGTGGCAGAAGGCGCCGCCCGAGCCACGGACCGCTCATGGCGCCAAGCGGCAGACTCATTTGGATCAAGTCCGTGCTCGCAGCAATCCCCATTTATGCCGCCATCGCAGACGGACTACCAGCTTGGGCCCGCGACGAGATCGACGCCATCTGTCGAAGATTCCTTTGGACCGGGTCGGAGGGCTCCGTGCGTGGGAGATGCATGGTTGCATGGCCTTCCGTCTGTCGACCGACCGACGGACATAGGAGGACTTCGGCATCCCGATCTTCACCTCTCGGGCATCGCGCTGCGGTGTAGATGGCTATGGCTGCGACAATCCGGCGAGAACAGAGCACTGGGCTGAACTCCCGCTAGACGCTTCCGAGGAGGTTCAGGATTTCTTCGATGCTTCCACATACACGGTCATCGGTAATGGAGTGTCCACGGCATTTTGGACAGGGCGCTGGGTGAGCGGCCGATCAATCAAGGACATTGCGCCCAACCTACTCAAATTCGTCGGGCGCGACATCAAGCAAACACGGGTAGCAGGCCGCACCGCCAAACAGGGGCATGGGTCCGACAGATACTCGGGGAGTCACGGTGCCCGGCTATGCGGGAATATCTACGAGTTTGGGATCTGGTCGGCGGGCGTGCAGGTGAGGGCCACCGAAGACCGGCTGGTCCGGAGGTGGACCAGCGGACGGGACATACTCCTCCAGCTCCGCCTACCGAAGCGCTTGTCATGACCTCACAGCCCGTCCATGGCTGTTCGAGGATCTGGGATACTTGGGCACCACTCCGGGTCAAAATCTTTCTATGGCTCGCGCTCCGGAAGCGCCACTGGACCGCCGACAGGAGACTCCGCCACGGGCTCCAGGCACAGGTTAACTGTTACTTATGTGACCATGAGCCCGAGTCAATAGACCACATAATCACCGCGTGTTCCTTCTCTCGATAAATTTGGTGGACCATCCTGGCGGTGCTCGGGGCGGACGCGGGACAGATAGGAGGGGGATCCATGATCGACTGGTGGGACCGATGGCGACAGCGATGGCATGGTGACAAGCGGCGAGGCGCGGACACCCTCTTCGCGATCGTTGCCTGGGAAATCTGGAAGGAGCGGAATGCAAGGTGCTTCCGAGGAGCGGACACCTCAATCCACGGTCTTCTCCAAACCATCAAGCGCACGGCCGTCGATTGGGTCGAAGCCGGCGCTAAGAAGCTTAGTTGTTTAATCCGCGAGTAGTCGCCTTTGTAAAATCTAGGGGGTCCAGCTATGGCTTGGGGGGCAATGTCTAATGTAATCTTAAACAGCCCCGGACCTCCCATCTTTGTAAACCTTAATCCCTTCTTAATATAATGAAACGCAAGCCTTTTGCGTTTTCTCGAAAAAAAAAGGGCATGGCAAAAGGCACCAACAAGAAGCTGGCAAAGGCATATCATGAAGCGTCATGCATTTCCGTTTTCTTCTTTCCGATCCCATCCTGCCTCTGTACTGTGTACGTCCTTGTCACTACGTTTACACTGAATCTCCTCAGTCCATCGCTTTTGCCATAATAATCCAAAGTGAAATTAATTTAAAAATGCAAGATGCAAAAAGTGTTTTGTTATACATAAAAAAGGAAAGGATAAGAGCGGCGATCCCACACATCGCATTCGCCTCCTTTTTGTTTGTGTGGGCTTACGCTCGCGTACGAGGGTACGTAGGCTGTGGGACCAAAATTCAGCCGTGATCTCTGTACGTGTCCAATATCTCCGTAGCTCCCTCCATTTGTTTAAGTGACGCATTTGGTTCATATAGTCAGACGTGTGTATCTTTGACTATTAATTTTTTAAAAGTTATTTTTTCATTTTAAATTATAAATTGTTTTGATTTTTTTACATCTATTTTGTCATGCATCTAAATATAAAATATGTCTAGATATATACAGTAAAATGGATGTAAAAAAGTCAAAAGACTTATAATTTGAAACAGAAGGAGTATATAGTTTCACGTTATAAGATTTATATTTTTAGATATATTATGAAGAATACTATTATAATATAACTATACGATTTTTTAAAATAGTAAGTCAAAGATTAAAATATTTGACGGACACTATCATTTTGTTTAGTCGGCATTCCAAGTTCCTAGCGTGCCAACGACAAAACGACAGACACTATCATCATGTAGTTAATGATTGAATGCACGATGAGAGCTAGCTAGCGACGACCGTGCATGATAATTGCATGCGTAAACATCACTGCAAACTCCCAAGATACTGATTATGATCAGAATGAATCAATTGCGCAAGAGCACCGTACCCCTGAAGCGTCGTAACCAAGTTGAACATATATATCCAATTCGGCAAAAAATTAAAGTTATAATTCTGCATGCCAATTGGACGGCATGTACGACGGCCTTTTTAATCTTGTATTTGTATTTCCAATCCTGAGTTCTTTTTGTTTAAGCCATTCGGAGTTCAGTAGCTCATGAGCTGGCTAGGCAAGTAATAGTAGAGAGGAAAGCTCTTGTGTTTACATTATTGCATAGATGATCCCCTGCATCTATTCGCCAATTCCTTATAAACGATGTAATTATCTTATCTTCTTGAATCAATCCTGAGTCCTGATGATGAGTTGTTTGCCACTACGTTACTAATAAGCAGCCCCATCTATCAAGGGAGTATATCTTTAGATACTACGAGGTCACGAGAGGATAAATATATACAAATTGCACGTAAGTACGCTTTGCATGCAGCATGCTGGATGGTCAATATAATGTATCGGATCCGAGACAACATCATCTATCACGCATGTTATCAGTCCAATAAATCGATGATTAGATCATGCATGATTGCATTCACAGATGTGAGTAGAAATTAGTTATATACTAGAATCGCATCCTTTTCTGATGGAGTATATGTACACATGAATAATATCATGTCGTACGGACCAATCAAGATAGATAACTAAGGCTAATTTTTAATCTATAATACAAGCAGGTTACTTGCTTCCTTTTGTTTGCTTCTTCCCTCTACTAGCTAATTAAGCTATCTGGCTAGCTATATATATAAACTTGCTGCCGGGCCATTGCAATGATAGAGGTATGTACTGCTAGCGTGTTGTATGGATCAGTTGAAGAAAATTAGAACAAACGGACACCGATCCAGTTAGCTAGGTCGGTACGTAGCTACCAGCAGTACGTACAATAAAGCATTCATCGTCATCAGTACATACACTGTTGTATAGAAAAAACTGCCGGTCTCGCTCGCCCTATATATATGTGTGATGGTCAAAAAAAATATTATGCAGACACAAGTAGACAGACGCGCGCACTAGTGGTTGCTAAAATAGTAACATGTGATGAGCAGCTTATTATTGTTTAATCACATTCACCTTGCAGGTACATTTTTGGTACTTAGGATTATGTTAATGATATACTGAGTAGACATAGTAGCAAGGTACTACTCCCTCTCCATCCTAAATTATAAGTCACTTTAACTTTTTTAAAAATCAAAACATCTCAAGTTTGACCAAATTTATCTAATTGAATAAATAACATTTATGATACCGACTAAGTATCATTACATTCTTCATTAATTAATTATATTTTTATAGTATACCTATTTGATGTTAGAAATCTTTATGATTCTTTCTATGATTTTAGTTAAATTTGGCATGCTTTAATTCTCTAAATAGTTAAAATGACATATAATTTAGAACGGAGGGAGTAGCAACCAACATCATCCCATATTCCTATTCTTGGTGAAGAGAGCAGGTGTGTGGTGTGGTGTGTGACATGAGTGGCATCCAATCCAGAATAGCCGGACACGTACGTGGATCCAACCACCATGGTTAACATGACCTAGAGACGGTTATTGACTTTTCCTTCACCGTCTGACTTTTGATGCGAGATCAACTTGTTAGCTTGTTGTTCAAGGGAATAGTAGCTACCGGTGAGCTGGTTGCTCAAGGCAAAGGGTCTCAAGTCTGAAAGTTTTCAAATAAGTAGGCTGACCGAACTAAACAAAGGCCGACAGTCAACTAACGAACTAGTTGCTTGATTTAGAACTCCCTCTGACCATTTATTGAATTTTCTATGTCATATTGTATTCCATTAGCTGTTGTTTCTGCTGCTGTGCCATATGGTAGGAATGTACTGCAGGATAGGTCTTCTAGGGTAGGATTGCAGGCACATGATGATGGGATGAAAAGTCAATTTGGGTTCTCAAAGTCCACCTGAATAATTAATACATTCAATTATAGTTAGATGAAACTAAAACACCCATAAGCGGGGATAGCTCAGTTGGGAGAGCGTCAGACTGAAGATCTGAAGGTCGCGTGTTCGATCCACGCTCACCGCAGTAATTTTTTTTACGTTTTCTGAATTTTGTTAGACTGGGCCCAAGAAGAAAACCTGAATTTTGTTAGACTGGGCCCAAGAAGAAAACCTGATTTTTCATCTGCTGGGCTGGGCCCAAATTTTGAAGCCAATCTCAGCATGACAGGTTTTGTTTTTTTTTTAAAAAGAACGTCATCAGCATGACATGAGAGTTTCTATAATCGAGATATTCTGTAATCCATGATCAGTTACTCATAACCACCTCTTCTTCTTAATCTCTATATACTGTACTCATAACACCTTTACAATACTGCATGTACTCCAGCACTATTTTTTCACACTGAGCCAGCTAGCTGATCGATAACATGTTATGCATCAAATTTGACAAGGCAATTCATGAACTACTTACTACCCACCAGAATCCAGGATGCTTTGACTTCAGATAGGACTTCACAAGTTGCCAAGGATTCTTTCTGCAATCAGCATCTCGGCTTCCGTTATCTTACTTCTTACTGAATCCAGGACGCTACCTAGTTTTGGTTTTGGCCCCTGGGTATGCATCTGCAGCAATCACGTAGGAGTAGAAAACCTCTTGGAGCAGAGGTGCGCATTCCCACTCCACTGCCTAGTTGCAGTGCCGAGTTCTGTAATCCTGAATTCCTGATCAAACTACAGCGTCAGTGCAGCTAGCGTCGATTCCAGAGCTTCATCGTGCCATGCATTTCGTTATCCTATTTGTCGCAATTGGATTTAAAAGGCCTGATGGCCGCCAAAAAATTGGACACAACACACAGCTCGGTGCTACGTCATATGTAAAAATGAATCCCATTATGTCTACCAACACAAAAACATTGTCCATCAGATTGACTTCGATTTATCATCACAACCATCGATCCATATTCTTTCTACAACATTGGCCATGCTAAACATCGTTCTAACCACATCATTCCAGGCTTGGTTTGAGCAAGTCCGATTGAAGTGACAAAAACATTGCGGGCTTATCCCATGAATCCAGAGATGCCAAGCTTGTCGGCGACATTGTACATCACTAGATCATTCCAAACTGGTCCAAATAATTGCTCACCTCCAACAATAAAAGTCGTGGCCCAGGTGATCAGAACAACAGAGAAGATGGTGAAGCCAATTGCCGATCGCACAACATCTGCAAAAGACGCTCACATATGTAAGAGGCTGAAAATGGCCACCATGTAATGAAATGGCGTCTAACTAGGATAGAGAGGGTAACAGTTGAGCTTGTGAGAGAAGCTAAAGGATAACATTTATAATGCAGTTCAACTGGTGATTTTTCTGATGACAAGGCATAAGACAAATTAAACACATAAACCTCTAGTTAGAAAATTTCTTCTCTGATAATACAAAGCTTACATATAAATTCAAAACCTTATAATTTCCATATCCAATCAACAAAAGTAGAGATCAGTTACACTGTTTAGCTCATGTGAGTATTGTGGTTTTATTGAACCAGACAGATATCCTCGAGCGGCGTAAGAATGTGGAAGCCTTTTCGGATTTAAAAAGTTCTTGGATCTATCTCTTTTCTCCATATGAATTTATCCCAGTGAACTTCATAACAACTCATAGCACATAACAGTATGCCACTGGAAAGCCTCAAATTGGTTTGAAACATTGGTGCCATCAATATTATTTTCATAACAAGAAAATTTGTATGTCATATCTTCCCAAAATTACTCGAGTATTTGATTCTGTAGATAACAATAAAAAAAAAAGGATGCTGCTATTTGAAGAAATACTAAATTACAAAGCATGGCAACATGATCATTATACAAAAGCCGACCTAATTACTTTCCAATTTGTACAAGCCGCGTTAGTTTCCAACTGTAGGTAACTCAAGCCTTAACTCAGGGATACGTAGAATGTGCTTCTGCAGCTAAAACTAAGTGTGAAGATCACACATCGACTGTAGTCTGTAGCCACCAGTTAGACCCCACCCCCCCCCCCCCCAAAAAAAAAAAAAAAAAAAAAAAAAAAAAAAAACCCGGGGTCATGCCAGCATCCAAAATCCTAAGCGATGCTAGTGTCAATGCAAGCAACTGGACAATTCGAAGCTAAATTATGATCCAGGCAGGTTACGAGCAGGTGAAACCCCCCAACACGCCGCATACTAACATCACGAAGTATCAGATCTCAGGCGCGAGAAGGAAGAGAGGAGATGAGGAAGGGGGGAGAAGGGGTCGCAGTCTCACAGGGGCGGATGGAGGCGAAGGCCGAGGGCGAAGATGCAGCCGGCGAGCGGAGGACGGGCCAGTAGTAGCAGCAGTTGATGGCCCAGAGGAAGGGGAGGCACGCGAAACCCCAGAGGAAGAAGCGGCGAGCGTGGCCCTCCGCGTCCTCCAGCGGCAGCCCGAGGGGGCCGTCCACCGTCGCCCAGGCCACCGGTGGAGGCGGGGGAGCGGGGCCCGCGGGAGGACGGCCGGCGGCCGGCGGCGGACGGGCGGGGCAGGAGGCCGGACTCTTCGTCTTCGGGCACTCCTGCGACCCTCGTCTCCATTGCTCTCTTCCTTCTTTTCCTTTCCTCCGAGTTTCTGGTTACTTTATTTACACCCTTTTGTAATTGTTGGTTTTTTCTTTCTCCACTCTAAATCCACCCTGTAATAAGTTGTTACTGGAACATATAAAAAGTAATGGGTCTGTCTAGTTATCTGATGACAGATTTTTTTTTTGTCAAAATCTGTCGATTTTTTACTAATCAAAAGAGGACAGCTCACCTAAATAAAATCGACGGATAACACACATACAAATCTGTCAAAACCAACATTTACAAATCGTACACACAAGAACGGGTTTTTCAAGACCCAACATCCAATAACAAGGAGCAAAGGAAACTTCGTTCGGAAAGGCAAAGCAAACCGCCGGCAATATTCAGATTCGGAAGGCTAGCTCTTGAACCCGTCCGTTCCTTGCTAGCGGCTGCCTTGACTACTACACGTATTACATCGGATAGCAAAGAAATGAGTTGAATACATTGCATGAGATAGCAAAACGTTGGACCATACAAGTAGCTAAATCTTCAAAGGAGGGGCTGCAAGCAAGCAGCCAGAGCAAACCATTGGCACAACAGGCATTTCCTAGCTATAGCTCGATTTACGCTTTCCCCCTAGCTGAAGTCCCAAAACTAGCTATTTTGTCCGATTTACGAGTGGTTGCAAGCGTGTTGGGTCATCGGTCGTTTTGCACAAAAAAAGCAGCTACCATAGTCCCGTAGTCTGTTGGTGCGGTTCACATTAGCTGCAGATTATCTTGCCGATGAGCCGCCATAAAAAAGCGATTGGTGCAGTTCAAATTAGCCCGATGATGAGCAAGATATACGTATGATTCAAGGAGTTGAAGAATTGAGCAAACTGCAAACATCTTTGCCGACATTCGGGCGCCGAAGACCTTGTGGACGATGGCAAACTTGTGGGATTCCTCAAGAGGGAGTAGCTTGCACAATGCGCACGAAGAGGCTGCTGGCCGCCCCACTCTGCTTTGTTGGCCATGTTACGGTTCCCGGAGTCATTGGGGTTGAGATAGCAAAGTGAAAAAAAAACATGCAAAAAAGGAAGGGGAGAGTACAGGTGCGAGTCTCCTATTTGCATTTTTACAGCTTTTGCAAAGTGAAAGTGAGATATTTCACTTGAAGACCTCATGAGCTGCATATTTTGTAAATGCAGCTCCATGATTTTTCACACAAAGTCCTAAAAAAGACAAAGAATAAAATGAAAGGTCAATAGACGCCCACACACAAAAATACAAAAAGAGAGGTTGCAGATTTATATTTGACAAATGAATGGTTCTTATAATTGATTTTAGCCACAAGTCACATGCTAATCGAGAAGACGTGCCACATGTATGAACATCTTATATGTCGATGGCTTGAAGCTAAAACCGGTCTTCAACCATCTTTGGAATGAAAATTTTATCTTCATAGACGACTAAGCGACGGATACTTAACAAATGGAAAATGACATTCAATCCAATAAAAATAGAAAACTAAAATAGAACAAACAGCGGTTTGGGTAAATTCAAGGCAATATTACTATTAGAAACAAATATCATTGTCGGTGTTTGACCACCGATAGCCCGCCACGGGGTTCCCGTAGCGATTGATTCGGATCTCGGCGAACAACTAGAACTTCGGCGGTTTCACGCAAGAGAGACACCGGTTTATCCTGGTTCGAGCCCCTCGTCGTCGAGTAAAAGCTCTACTCCGGTCGGCCTTGGCCTTTTGCGTTGGATTGATGTGTGATCGTGTATTGTTAAATGCTGTTACAAAAAAGAGGGTGCTCGGCTCCTTTTTATAAGAGGAAAAGAGCGAGCTATGGTTTCTAATCCTAGTCGGATCCATAGGAAGTGTTCGTTTCGATTACAGAGGTTACTTTCTATTCGTCTAACTAGGATGATCCGTATTCTACTCGAATCCGTCCTTCTTGCTCTTGTCCTGACGGGAGCCGTGCTGGTGAGTAGCCGTCTATGTCCTGTATCGACAAGCCCCCGAGCATTTTGAAGTAGAACTCGGGGAGCGCCTTGCTTCTGGAGTGATGCTTCGAAGTGGTCTAGCTGAAGAATTGTTCCCTTTCGTGCGCCGTAGGTGCACTCATTGAGTTTAGCCCCCCGAGCCTCTTGCTACTTATTTATAAGTAGCTGGAGGATCTTGAGAAAAAAGAAAAAGTTGAGGGTGTATGCCCTGTAGCCCCCGAGCCTTCGTCTGAGTTGTTTTTGTCAGAAAAGAAGTCGGGCGATGGTTTCTGGTTGACGTGCGCCCATAGGCGCACTCATTGAGTGTAGCCCCCGAGCCTCTTGCTTTTTGGAACAAAGATTTTGGAGGGTCCGTAGTAGCATGATGGCTTTAAAATTGTAGCTCCTGAGCTTGAATTCTTTTCCTCAAAAGTAGTCGGGTGGTGGCTTTTGTTTGACGTGCGCCCATTGGCGCACTCAATGAGTGTAGCCCCCGAGCCTCTTGCTTTTTGGAACAAAGAGCTGGAGGGTCCAGAGTAGCATGATGGCTTTAAAATTGTAGCCCCCGAGCTTGAATTCTTTTCCTCAAAAGTAGTCGGGTTCTTCTTTAGCTGCAGCCCCCGAGCTTTTTCCGAGTTCTTCTGTGTAGGAAACGAACAACGGCTCGTGACTTTGCTTTTTATGTCCTTTATGTCTGCTTTTATGGTTGGGCGTTGGCAGCTGGCGGTATAAAGGCTTTTCTTGTCTTTGGGATATGCCCGGAATATACTCTTCTGTTGCTCTCTTTACTGCCTTCTTTTATTGTCCTTGTCAATGCTTCTCTGAATTGGTGAACTTGGTCTATGTACGCCGATCTTGGCCTATAAATTGCACTTTCTTTTCGGTTGTTTTCAGAGTCTTATAGTATGCTTCTTCCTGTTCTTGTGACAATGATAGTTTGCGAGGTTGAACAGCCCCCGGGCTTCTTTCTTGTTCTTCCAGTATGGTCTATTTAGTGGGGTAGAAGAATTCTTGAGATAGGGATTAGAGGCAGACTAATCCCGGAGTAGCATTGTGATTGGAGGCTCATTCTGGTAGGTAGAAGAAGTCTTGAGATGTGCCTTATCTTTGGGTCATTTTGCACTCCTAGTTCTTCTTTTCCACTCTGCCAGACATATGCTCTACGTGGGAAGGTTGTCCATCCGCCCAGTTCTCTAGCTGTGCGGTGCAAAGCAGCAACCGGCCAACGCAGAGCTGGAGCTCTCTTATTCACATGGGGTTCAATCCGACTTGTTCTTGGAGAGGCCCGATGTGATGCTTGATCAGTCAGTGCTCCTTTTAGCAATCTTGAATGCACTGTGTTGGTGTATCTAGGTTGCTTTGAATGCTTTCGGCTCATTCGCCTTAGAGGTAGTCCGGGTGCAGAACGAGGACGGGCTTGGATTCCCCGCGTAGTTGTTTTTTACGTGGTAGAATTCCACTTTGGGTTTCTTGTAGCTATTGCTTTTGGTTTTCTTCTCGAATTCGATGGGTCTTGTAAGACTTGTAACCTTGTATCCTGTAATATTGAAGAATATTTGATCCCGCAATGATCCGAGTTGTTTTGTCCTCGAGTTTATGGTTGTCCGCCTTCGAGCCGACTTGTTTTTGATTGATATGAAGACTGTATATCTTTTTAGTAGACTTGTTTTGGCTCGAAGTTGGTGGTTTCCTTTGATTTGTAGTTGTTGGTGGCCGTCTTCTTTTGTGTCGACTTGTTATGATAATATTGGCAAAGCTACCTTTCCTTGTAACGGCACAATACTTTACCGTTGGTGGGGTAACGGGATAAGGACCGTTATCCCGTGATTTAAGGGTTTCTTGGGCCTTTCCTCATTCATTCTGCGCCTTGTATCCGTTGGTCTTTTACCGTTGTCCTTTAAGTGGGCCTTTTAAGACCGGTCTATAAATTAGTTGCGGTTACTGTTCTTCTTCTTCACCTTGCCTTTGCTTCACGAAACCCTAGCGCCGTAGAAAAAATCCCCAAATCTTTGCTCTTGCATTGCCGCCACGCATCCTTCTCTTAGTTTGGGTGCTTGATTCGTTGCATGGGAAGGAAGAAGGTGGCCTCAAGAAGTCGGTAGTTGAGAAGCCGGTTCTTGAGGAGGAGGTCGGCGAGTAGTTGAATCCCGAGTTTCTTTGCTATGAAGGCCATCGCGAAGAACTTCCCCTCTCCGACTGCTCGGGGAGAAGCATCCGGGTCGAGCTGCAGGAGTGGTGGGGGATGATCCCGGCCCAAGGAGTTCTCGGTTGGGTTGCTCTGGTGAGCATCGTGTTCTGTTCCTCGCCCGGGGAAAATTGTACTTTTTGTTTCTTTTTTATTCGTGCCGGGCTTTTGTTTGCCGGCTTGTTCCTTCCTTCATCGTTTTCTTCGCTTCTTTTCCATCTCCCTTCATGATCTTACCCCGAATGGGGTTCTTCATCTTTCTGTTTTTGTTCATTTCTATGAGACTTTCCTTGGCATTCCTCCTTCCCTCAATCTGTTCCCTTTTCTTTTCCGTCTCAAGCCGCAGCCCCGCAATGATTCCCTCCACACCCTTGGTGGATGTGGAATTCAATTCCGGTAGGGGCATAAGTCGAGCCACTTTTTTGAGTACGATCTTGTTGAATCCGTGAAGGATTGGCGGTCCGAGTGGTTTTATGCTGGCAATCTTGATGGTGGTGCTGGTGCTCCAGCACTCCAAACTTACTCGGGGGTCCCGCCTGTTCCTAATGATCGGTGGGAGAAGGAGCAGCTTACTGCTGCCGAGTTGACTCTTCTCCAACCCCTCTTCAATAGGATTAGTTATTTGAAGCAGAATGGCTTGTCTGGTTTCACCATTGTGGCAAGCTATCTTCGTCGTCGAGTACAGCCTTTGAAAGCACGGGAGCATTTTGGCTTCGAGTACTCTGGTGCTGAGGATCCCTCCCGAATGGTGGCCACGACCGAGTTGTCCAATGGTGAGGTGCTTGTGCGCCTCTAGAAGATTTTGAAGGGAGCGTCGGTGGTCCCCATGATTGGTTTTGAGTACTCGGCCAGCAATCCTCCTCCTGCTGTAAGTAATATTTTCTTGTTTGAATTTTTGTTTTCCGAGTACTTTTTTGATTAATACTGACTTGTCTTTTGTTCTTTTTGAAGCCTTTTTGGCAGGGATTTTGATGTCGATGCCTCTCTTTATGTTGATGGGGAGATTGCTCCTCTTCCTGCTCCTCCGGCTGGTCTTGGTCATCAGGTAATTGAAGACCGAGTTGTTTTGTGGATGACCCTTCCTCGAGTTACTCGTGCCGGTACTAAGAGACCTGCTGCGGGAGATTCTTCTTCTTCAGCGGCACAGAAACGGGCGCGTTCCTCTCCTTCCCCTCAGCCTTCAGGTAACCTTCTGATAGGTGAGAGGTTGTTTGATTTTTCTGACTTGTTTTCTTTTTTTGGAAAGTAGTCTTGATTCTCTTTTCTTGGTAGAAGGTGGATCAGTTCTTCTTTTTGAAGATGAGGCTGAGGATGTTGACAACTCTCCCCTTCTTCGCCGGTGAGTGTTGTCTTCTTGGTTTTGGTGTGTATACTTCTTTGCTCTTTTAACTTTGACTCTGGCTCCCTGTAGCCCCCGGTCGACTTCTTCTCAACCTCCAGTTTTGGGACCCTTGCCGGGTCCTACTCCTTTGTCTGCCGGGTTGTTGGTGGATCTGGAGCAGGTCATGCCTCCTCCACCGCCTCGGCCTCGTATTGCTTTCCGTCGTCCTCCTAAGTAAGTTTTTCTTCTTTCTTCTTTTTTATTTGCATCATTTGTTCTTGACTTTTTTGGTTTTTGTAGGTTATCTGCTGCTATTTCTTCTGCTCCGGCTTCTGACTCTGAGAAGACGGAGAGTGTTGGTGTGGTGGGTCAGGTGCCTTTGCCTGACCCCAATCCTGCTGTGGAGTCTACCCTCATGGTGACTTCTTCTTCAACTGCTTTGGAACTTCTTCACTACCGGCTGCTCGAGGCGGTTGTGGCGACTTCTTCCGGGAGCGGACAAGTTGCCATTTGCCCAACCCCTAACTTCTCCTCATCCTAGGGTTGAGTGTTTTCCTCCTTTGTCTCCTTTTTATCCTCCTTGGGATTCTGTCCGTGATTTGAAGTTGATGCAAGATCCGGAAGAAGACTTCAATGTAACACCCGGTGTTACGTTAACCAAAAACCTGCCATATCATCATCATCATTGCATAAGCATTCATCATTAGAAAACCCTAATTCAAACAATTAAAATGAGTTTATGATTCTAGGGTGTTGTTTGAGTTTTTTTATATCACATGTGTATGTGTTGATAATTTAAACTTCACTCACATGTTTACTTTTATCGATAAAAACAATCAACTAAAATGAATCTTGATGTTTGCAAGTACTTGGCTAACTCTAACTCACACCCAAAAATGTTTTACAAGTCAAGTGAGGTGCAAGGAAGAACCAAATTTGAAATTGGAGTTCAAAATCCTAAACCCTAGCTTGATGGCTAAGTATAGGAATTTGAATTTCACTTTCAATTTTGGTGAGCTAACCATAATCAATTTTCTAAATAAAAGTTGCTAACCATTGGCACCATTTCAAAGTATGAAGTTTGTACTTTGAAAGAGTGCCATTGGTTGAGTTTGAAAAGTGCCACAACATCACTAATTATTTGCCCAAGAATTCAATTTGAAAATCCAATTCAAAAGCTTAAATTTCAAAGTGAAACTACCCCTTTTCAATTTCACCTCAAAATATTCAAAATTTGGGGAAACTCCAAAAATACAGTTTGTGCATCTCTTTGAGCTCTACAACTTTGGTATAGAAAGTTTTTCAAGTTTTTGAATAAAATTTGAAGTAATTTCAAAAGTTATTTGAATTAGAATTTGTCCCCTTTTGAGTTTTAAACTCTAATTCAAAAATTATTTGGTTTCATGAAAAACTTCCTAAATGAAAGTTGTAGATCTTGAAAAATGAAACAACTTTTTATTTTTGGAGATTTTCATCTTTTATTCAAAATTTAAAAGTAATTTTGAATTCCCAATGTAGGGGTTTTACCCTCTTTTCAAATTTGAAGTTCAAATTCAAAAACCAGTTTGAATCTGACCAAACTCCTTTAATAAAAGTTGTAGAGCACAAACTTTTGAGCCAACTGTATTTTGGGATATTTTTGTGTACAGTACAAATTTCAAAAGTAATTTGCAAAATAGAAAAGTGAGGTGTCGCTACTGTTGTTGCATGGGGGGGTGCATGCCAGCTGCTCGGTGCCCATGCCGGCCGGCCGGCCGACGGCCGCCGTGGCTACTCTCGCATCTTCCCGCATTTTGCGCGGCGCCAACCAGCTAGCAAGCATCGTGAAGGTGTCGGTCGCCTCCCTGATCTTCTTCTTTGCTCTATAAATACCCTAGGCCGCCGGCGTCGTCACTTTTCTTCTTCCTGCCACCGCCGCCGTTCATCGCCGCCGCTCTGCAATTCTAGCTCCACGCACCATCGCCGTCCGATTGCGTTTGCACGCAGCTCCGCAACCTCCTTGCGCGTCGTCTGAGCCACTCGTCGCCGTTTACAACGGTCGGAGTAGCCCGGACCGCCTCATCTTCTTGCTCTCCGGTCAAGCACCGTCGCCGTGAGTTCTCACCCCTCGCCAGAGCTCGCCCGAGCGTCCCAAGCCCAACCGATTGCTTCTACAGCTTTGCCTAGCTCCACTGATTAAGATCGACTCCTTGTTTTGCGCAGAGCATCATCCTTTTCACCAGAACGCCGACGAGCTCCTCGGTTCACGCCGCTGTAACCGCTGCCGCCGTCGTCATCCATCCTCTGTTCATCTCCAAGTTCGTCGTGCCTTTGTTTTGAAGCTGTGGTAATCCCCTGAGTCTATCTGAGGTGTCGGTTGCGCTTGTATCGCCGTCGTTTAGTCGGAACAGCGACGTGTCAGTGAGCGCCGCCGTGAGCCGTACACCGTTGAGCCGCCATGGCCGCCTCCAGGTGTGCTCCGGTGATCGGTTAAGCCCGTGTAGTAGTTCGTTGGATGCGGTGTAGGGCGTAGAGTCCGCGGGTGCAATCGGTTTCGTCGGAGGCGTCGTCGTTGGCAAGAACGCCGGCGACCGCCGCCGGAGTTACTTATGCGGGCGCGGAGAAGAAGAGGAAGGAGGAGGGAGGCGTAGCCGAGGGCGGGCCGGCTTTGTCGGTCGAGCCGCGAGAGAGAGAGGAAGAGCCCGCTGGCCGTGGCGCGCTTGGCGTGAAAAAATGGGCCGTGCGGGCCAAGTTGGGCCGCACAGTAGAGCCCGGGGCGGAGTAAAAGTGTTTTTCTTTTTCCTTTTTAATTTTCAAAGCACAGTTTTCACATTTTTTGTTGTAATTTTGTTTGGGCAGATAAAAATGTGAGAAAAATATGTATGTGTTCCTTATGATGTGCTCTGTCCATGAAAAATACTAACTTTGATTTTCCAATAAAATTTAATTGTGCTTTAATTTGCTCTTTAAATTAAGAAATGCAACTTCCATGATTTTTAGTAATTAAAATATAATTCCAAAAATCATGAAATTTGTTTTATGTGCTAATTAGGTGATGATGATCTTAATTATGAAGTTTGGTTAAGTTTTGATTAAGTTTTGTATTATGCTTAATTAATCCCTTTATTTATTAATGTTTAGTTAGTAATTCTTTAATTAATTAGGGTTAAGTTAATCCCCATTTAGCAAGTTAATTAGTGGCTTTCAACAACTGTGAAAATGGTCAATAAATTAGTAATCACTCTAATCACCCTTAGGGTTGCTTGATTTTGGGATTGAGTGATGACCCTAGGTCATTAACCCTAATGACCTTCGGCATTTTATGTTGATTGCGTATCGCTAGTCCGTCGTCGTCAACGCTAGTTATACCTTCTTAGTGCAAGGTTGTCGTGAAGGAAAGTTGTACTCAAGATCGATTAACAATCGTTGCATCATTATCGCATGTCTTTATCACTGCACCGTAATCATGCATTCTTGTCGTGTAGCTGTCGGCTCTGAGGAAGGGGTTGATCCAACTCCTGTTCTTGAAGAAGGTGATCGTCGTGAGGAGGTTGGATCTGATCTTGGTGATTGGGTAGCTGATCCCCACTTCATCGAGCCCCAAGGCAAGCCCCGGATGCATCCGAACCCGTCCTTGTATTTCGAAAGTTTTTATGATTTCATGTGATGATATAATGCATTAGGTGTAGGAGTTGTGTGCTATCCTACTTTGATACATTTACCGTACCTTGATATATTACCCTGTATACCTGTTTTGATTTCGAAATGCTTAGCTATGCTTAGCCTGCTTCTAGTGTAGGGTTTTGATAAATTGTTTTCGAAAGGTGATAACAATACTCCCTGAAGGGAATTTACGAAAACCTGATGTTGCTTGTCGTCTACCCTTGTTCCGACGGGGTCAAGGGTACACCACAAGAACATGATGATGAGTAAATCGAGACGTCGGTGGAGTGACTTGCATCAGGAAGGGCTAGTGCCCTGATGTAGTGTCGTCCACTTGTGTCGGTTAAGGACCGTCCGTTGTTTGGCGTTGGGATCATGAGGTTATTGGATAGTACTAGTCACATGCTAATGGCGGTAAGCTCCACTTGGACTATTCGTTACTAGAACGGATAGTAGCGTGTACCCGTCCTATGATGCGCACCGCCGAAGTGACCGAGCGGCCGTAGTGAGGTGGTGTACTGTACACCCGTTCTAGTATGGAGAAATCTAAGCGTTGAGTTGATGTATGTAAGATGTTGAGTCCTGCATACATCGCGTGGCTAGGAAGCCCCAGCTGGGTATATTAAGCGATTCGAATCGTCGTGTGCTCCACGATATGGGAGCCGTGATCCGAGTCCCGGCATCGTAGTAATGGTGAAAGTGAGAAAGAAAGGTTTGAATTCGGCATATGTTTGACAAGTGATTGATGTAGTAAAGTAAGGACTGGCTTAGCCTCTTTTTGCAAAAGGGTGTCTTTTGAGCTTGCTAAAGCCTCACCTTGATTCCTATTACCCAGCATTCTTGAGTCTTCTCCCCAATTTTTTGGTCGGGTAAGTCTTGCGGAGTACTTTTTGTACTCAGGGTTTGTTCAACCCCTGTTGCAGGTGAACCGCATGGGCAAGAGTGCTACGGCCCTTGTTGCATGATGGTTATCGAAGAAGTGACCGATGAGGAGTGAATTGAGTGGCCTTTGGGCAGGGCAACTTTTGTTGCGTGGTTTGTAATAAAATTATATAATGATACTTTCGCTGGTTTGTAATAATAGCACTCTGTTTGTATAAGTTTGATAAAAGTTTTGTAAATTAAGTTATTGTAAGTCTTCCGCTACTCTGGTATTTTGTATGAAAACTGTTGTAATACTGTGATGTCTCTGTAAGTATCGATCCTGGAGGAATTGTGGTTTATCGAGGGTTCACCCGACGGAATATTCTAGGTTATATGGTGTACAAGTATGGCTGACAGAGGTCTTTAGGACAATGTCAGGTGCTTGTGGGCCATATAATTTAGAAGGTTCTGCCACAGAGGGTATCAGAGCGGTACTTACTAAGATACTCACAGCGTTACCTTTCAAAAACTTCAAATGTTTTGGATCCAAAAGTTAACTGGGTTTAGTCCAAATTGCTTCTGCTCCGTCTTAATTCTTTCTTGTAGCCTTGTTAGGTGTTATTTAAAAAGAAGTCTTAAGCGGAGTATCATGCGTTTTTCTTTTGCCCTATATTATTAAAAGTATACTTATGTTAGTTTAAAACTTTTTGCTTGATCCGTAGGCTCGATCATGCATCATGCTTAATTCACATGTTTAAAATCATATCCCCGTTTAAAAAGTGGTTGGGCTAAGTAAAATCAATCCTATTCTTGCTGACTTTTAAGGCTCTCAATCTTATAGAATCTATCTTTACTTTCTACAGGATGGCCCGTACCAAGCAGACTGCCCGAAAGATGACAGGTTCTAAGGGTGTGCCATGTCACCAGCTGGCACCGCGTCGTCATGATGCTGAGGCCGGGCCGAGCGAGCCAAAACCTGAGAAGAAGACCAAGAAGCAGAAGATAGCCGAGTTGTCTGCTGAGCTAGCTATCGCCACCAAGGAACGTAGCATAGCAATTGCCGAAAGGGATGAAGTGAAGTCCGAGCTAGAGGGTCAGCTGAGGCAGGAGCAGTCGGATCTTCGAGTCATCACCAAGCTCCAGCAAACCATCGCTCGTCTTCAGCATGAGCTGGACGGCGCGATGCATCAAAGGAATGATGGGTACGATTATATTGAGGAGCTGCAGGCTCAGATAGATGACCTCCAAGCTTACAATGCAGCACTCCATGAAGAAGTCCATCATCAGTATAATCTCCATGATCCTCTGTACCAGCAACAGGTGGCCGCGGACGACTTGGGTGCCGTGGAGTCACCGGAAGTGCACTCGGCACCGACAGAGGAGTCCGAGGTCGACGAGTCCGTTGCGGGCAATGAGTCTGATGCGGACCATGGGTCTGACATCTGAGTGTCTTGAGAGAGAAATATGTGTAAAATAGTCAACCTGGAAATGTCCGGCCTACGAGCGGACTTGTAATATGAATAAGTGAACTCATGTGTGACTAGTTTGTACCGGGCTTTGTTTTTAAAGTTCAATAAAAGCGCTTGTGAATAAATATAATCTTGTTTATAACAGATGTCCGATCATCCTCGTCTTTGGTTCTTCGCAAGAGAGGGGTGAGGCCCCGCAGCCACCACCAGCACCCCCATCCTTGGCTAACGCAGTGGCAGCGTTAGTCCATGCCACCACTGAGAATGCCCGTATGCTACGGGAGATAAGTCAGCAAAATCATGATGCACCACATGAAAATCATGGTCGTCGTAATCACGACGAAATCACATATACGGACTTCACTGAAACTCGTCCGCCAGTGTTCACCAGGGCTGAGGAACCCTTAGAAGCTAATGATTGGCTTCGTATCATAGATCTAAAGTTTGACCTACTAGAGGGTTGTCAGATTTGTTGAAACCCAAGTTTGCCGCCCAACGGTGAGAGGCCCCTGCATCTGCGTGGTGGGCAAATTTCCATGCATGCACGACCCGGCCGGCCGACCAGCAAATTACAGGCTATGTTTAAAGATGCATTCCGTCAACATTTTATTCCAGACGGGGAAATGCAAGCTAAGCTGGAAGAGTTTCTAGCATTAAAGCAGGGTGGTCAAACCGTGGTGCAATATGTGAATGCATTCAGTCAACTATCCCAGTATGCACCCGACGGAACATTCTAGGTTATATCCCAGTATGCATTCAGTCTCTGTAAGTATCGATCCTGGAGGAATTGTGGTTTATCGGGGTTCACCCGACGGAACATTCTAGGTTATATGGTGTACAAGTATGGCTGACAGAGGTCTTTAGGACAATGTCAGGTGCTTGTGGGCCATATAATTTAGAAGGTTCTGCCACATTCAATCCGAGTTCTCGCCTTAAGAAGCTTGAGGCTGGATTCAAGTCTTTTACTGAACAATTCCAGGTAGGATGACTTGTTTGCTTTATTTTTTATCTTGTCTTTTTCTTATCCTTCTTTTTATCCATATGCGGGAATACATAGCGGTCGACATCTTCTTTGGCTCGTCGAGTCTCAAAAGAAGTTGTTCGATGAGCTGGCTTCTCTCATGGGCCGGGCGCTTGATGAGGGCGTCAAGGGACGTCAATCCTCGGAGGCGCCTTGAGAGCTCAAGTGGTTCTTTTGCCAGTAGAATCGAGAAGAAGGCTTCTCGAGATCTTCAAGGTACTTGTAAATGCTTTTTTGTTGCATATAATTTTGTCTTTGCTTTTCTCGACTTCTTTTCGCTTCCTTTTGTAGCTTTGAAGAAAAAGTACTCTAAGAGAGGCGAAGCTTTGAAGCTTGAAGTAAAAACCTTTTTGTAATGACTCGGAGAAGGTAAAGCGGGATTTGAAAAGAAACTTTAGCCCGGGCTCGGTGATTAGGCGTGGTGTCGATCGAGATCTTTTTGCAGGCTAAGGCATCAATTGAAGACTTGTCCCGCTCGTCTCAAGGCGGGAAGGCAGTGGTGGTCAGCCTTGCCGAGCTCGCGGCAAGGACTTGCCACTATGCCGAGGAGGCCCGAAGATGCCGGGTCCGACTGGGTTCGTTTCTTCCTTGACCGACCGAGCGGACCATCAATTTTGCCAAGGATCTTTGTTTTGCTTGGCGTCCGTGGTGTTTTGGCTCGTATCCGAGTAGTTGATCCCAACTTTCCTCTTGATAGAGTGATGGATGGGCTCATACTCCCGAGGATAAACAAGCGCCATGAGTCTGAAGCTGCTGTACTACCCTTAGCTCGGAGTTTAATCGATCTTGTAGAGATTACGCCGGTCGCGTCCGATGATGGTGATGATCATCAGTAGTAGAATTCTTTGTTGTAATGAAACTTTGATGCCTTCTCGGATATAAAAAGAATTTCCTTTCTTGAATCTTGGTCAAGTATCTTGTTTTTGACTTGAAATGTTTGAATATTTTGTATTCTTTTTTTGTGAAGCCATCTTGGAACAGTTAATGTTCAGGCTAGTCATCTTGTACTTCAATGATTAGTTCAGACCGTAGGCCCTCATCCGAGTTCTATTTCTCTAGAAGTCGGGACAGGTCGAGCTCTCTTTTGGCTCTCATTTAGTCCTGAAAAGGAGCTAGGATAGGGCGAGTGTTGACTTCTTTAGCCGTACTCTCATCGGTGTTGTGAAAACAACCCGGAATAGTTGGGCTCAGGCTAGGTTGTAGCCGTTTTTGCACTTCAACGATTAGTTCGGACCGTAGGCCCTCATCCGAGTTCTTTACTCTAGAAGTCGGACAGTTCGAGCTCTCTCTTGGCTCTCATCTAGTTCTGAAAAGAAGCTAGGATAGGTCGAGTGTTGACTTCTTTAGCCGTACTCTCATCGGTGTTGTGAAAACAACCCGGAATAGTTGGGCTCAGGCTAAGTTGTAGCCGTTTTGCACTTCAACGATTAGTTCGGACCGTAGGCCCTCATCCGAGTTCTTTACTCTAGAAGTCGGGACAGTTCGAGCTCTCTCTTGGCTCTCATCTAGTTCTGAAAAGAAGCTAGGATAGGTCGAGTGTTGACTTCTTTAGCCGTACTCTCATCGGTGTTGTGAAAACAACCCGGGGGGTCGAGCGTTTTTTGCTCTCATCGGGGTTTGCCCGGGAGGGTCGAGCGTTCTTTGCTCTCATCGGGGTTTGCCCGGGAGGGTCGAGCGTTTTTTGCTCTCATCGGGGTTTGCCCGGGAGGGTCGAGCGTTTTTTGCTCTCATCGGGGTTTGTCCGGGAGGTTCGAGCGTTCTTTGCTCTCATCGGGGTTTGCCCGGGATGTTGAGTGCTTTTTTAGACCGTAGGTCCTTATTCGAGTTCCGTATTCTAGAAGTCGGGATCTAGTTCTGGAAAGAAGCTGGGATACTATAATCTTTCTTTTGGATAATGAATCTTTGTTGGAAGAAGTAGTACATGTCTTTGTTGTCTAGGCGAAAAATCATCGTAATTGAGAGATGTGCCATGAATTTTTTATTGGTGCTCTGTCTTCAGTCATCAGTTCGTAGGATCCTGGTCCTGTTACTTTTGTTACTATGAAGGGACCTTCCCATGGGCTGAGTAGTTTATGTCTTCTATCTGGTTTTTGTATTTTCCTGAGGACTAGATCGCCGGCTTGTAGGGTTCTTGGTTGAACGCTTTTGTCGTAATATCTTCTTAGTCCTTGCATATATCTTCTTTGATTGTAGTGTTGCATTTACTCTTATTTCTTCTAAGCCGCCGATTTCTAGTCTCCTGGTTTTTCTCGCTTCCCCTTCATTGTATTGCTCAATTTTGGGGATGTCCATATTAAGTCTGGCTGGTAATACGGCTTCCGATCCGTATACCGGGAAGAAAGGTGAGTAGCCAGTTTGCTCGCTTATATCGAAGTTCTTAGTCCCCTGCACTACTTTGGGTAGTTCATCTATCTATTTTGCTCTCCGTAATCTTTGAGGTCTTCATATAGTCTTGGTTTCAATCCAGCCAAGATGAGACCGTTTGCTCCTTCTACTTGACCGTTTGCTAGAGGATGAGCTACTGATGCATAATCAATGCTGAATCCGCAGTCTTGAGCCTAGCTTTTGAATTCATTGGTCGTGAATGGTGATCCTAGGTCTGTAATTATCCTGTTTGGCATCCCAAATCTGTGCATAATTTCTTGGATGAACTCTTTGTGGCAGAACCTTCTAAATTATATGGCCCACAAGCACCTGACATTGTCCCTAAGACCTCTGTCAGCCATACTTGTGTACCACATAACTCAGAATGTTCTATCGGGTGAAACCCCGATGACACCACGATCCTCCAGGATCAAATTCTTACAAGATATTGTAGTATTACAACCGTTTTTATTCAAATAAAACAGAGTAGCGAAAGATTTATAAAGAAAATAATAACATTTGATCAAAGTTTGATTAAACAAAACTTAACTGAGTTTGCGGAAATAAGAAGGGGACATAGAACACCTGTAGGAGAACACCTCAGGTGAGAGATATTTGATCATGCCAAGCCCACTGGTATGATCGAACTTAGCAGCAACAGTTAGTACCTGCAACAAGGGTCAAACAAACCCTGAGTACAAAAGTACTCCGCAAGACTTACCCGACAGAAAAATTTGGGAGAAGACTCAGGAATGCTGGCTAGTGGGAATCAAGGTAAGGATTTAGCAAGATCAAATGACACCTTTGCAAAAGAGACTAAGCCAGTCCTTACTTTACTACATCAATCACTTGTCAAACATATGCCGAATTCAAAACCTTTCTTTCTCACTTTCATCATTACTACGATGCCGGGACTCGGATCAAGTCTCCCATATCGTGGAGCACCGACGATTCGAATCGCTTTATATACCCAGCTGGGGCTTTCTAGCCACACGATGTATGCAGGATCAAGCATCTCACATACATCAACTCACGCTTGCATTTCTCCAGACCAGAACGGGTCCTAGCCATGAGAGCATAGTACACCATCTCCCTACGCCGTCAGTCACAACCGTCGACGGTGCGCTTGTAGTGTGGGTACACGCTACTTACCGTTCCGGTTATCCGTTCTCGTCATGGATAATACAAGGGAGCTTACCGCCATTAGCATGCGACTAGTACTATCCAATAACATCATGATCCCAGGGCCAAACAACGGACGGTCCTTAACCGACATAAGTGGACGACACTACACCAGGGCACTAGCCCTTCCTGATGCAAGTCACTCCACCGACGTCTCAATTTACTCATCATCATGTTCTTGTTGTATATCATTGACCCCGTCGGAACAAGGATAAACAACAAGCAACATCAGGTTTTCGTAAATTCCCTTCAGGGAGTATAGTTATCACCTTTGAAAACAATTTATCAAAACCCTACACTAGTAGCAAGGCTAAGCGTATACTAAGCATTTCGAAAATCAAAACAGGTGTACAGGGTAATGTAACAAGGTACGGTAAATGCATCAAAGTAGGATAGCACACAACTCCTACACTTAATGCATTATATCATCACATGAAATCATAAAAACTTTCGAAATACAAGGACGGGTTTGAATGCATTCAGGGCTTGCCTTGGGGCTTGACGAAGTTAGGAGCAGTGATGACACTGTTGAGATCAGGACCAACCTCTTTCACATCGATAACCTTCCTCCGAGAGACGGAGTCGGATCAACTACACGATTGAGATGCATGATTACAAGTGCAAAGTAATAAAAGGAGCATGCGATAATGATGCAACGATTGTTAACCTATCTTGAGTACAACTTTCCTTCACGGTAACCTTGCACTAAGGAGGTATAACTAGCGTCGACGACGACGGACTAGCGATACGCAATCAACATGAAATGCCGAAGGTCATTAGGGTTAATGACCTAGGGTCATCACTCAATCCCAAAATCAGGCAACCCTAATAGTGATTAAAGTTAATTACTAATTTATTAACCATTTTTACAGTCGTTGAAAGCCACTAATTAACTTACTAATTAAAGATTAATTAAACCCTAATTAATCAAGGGATTAATCAATTAAACATTAATTAATTAAAGGGTTAATTAAGCATAATACAAAACTTAATCAAAACAGGATCAAACTTCATAATTAAGATCATTAGCATCTGAGTAGCTCACAAAATAAATTCCATGATTTTTGGACTTATATTTTATTTATTAAAAATCATTGAAGTTGCATTTATTAAATAAAGAAGCAAATTAAAGTTCAATTAAATTTTATTGGAAAAATAGAGTTAGCATTTTTCTGGTGTAGAGCACAACACAGAGAACACATACATATTTTTCTCATATTTTTATTTGCCCAAAATGAATTACAACAAAAAGATGAAAACTATTTTTAAAAAAAAAACAAAAAGGAAAAAGAAAAGCATTTCATTTCTTCTCGGACCTCTGCATGCGGCCCGGCTCGGGCACGGCCCCATTCTGGGCGCGGTGTGCGCCTGCGTGGCCTTCTTTGCGCCTCCTCTCTCCTTCGCCCGTCGTGAGGCGGGACCGGCCTGTCAGCCTCACCTTCTTCCCCTTCCTCCTCCTTTCTCCGGTGATGCACAGTGACACCGACGGCGCTCGTCGGCGTCCTCCAACGGCGATCGCTCCGCTGAGCCCGGCCACACCACTAAACTCCTCTCCACCGAACGCGCTCAACAAGCTACGACCACGACCCTCCACGGCCTTTGGGCGTGCACACCGGCAAGCATGACGGTTCGGCTTTGCGAGCGAGGCCGGCGGTCGGGTTCTCGGAGCACCTCTGGTGAAACCAGACACGGCGACGAACTCAGCATCAGCGTGCAAAGCTTATCACACCCGAATACGACCCCTAGCGACACTAAACGCTTACGGCGGCGAGCTGCGACCATGGCGGGGCGGGCGGAGCTCACCGGTGCTCACGGCGTCCCGGCCAACCGACGGCGACATAAGCGCAACCAACACCCCTACAAGTTTCAGGAGCTCACCACGGGTTTAAAACAAGGAAGCAACGGACGTGGAAGGGGGTGGAGCAAGGTCGACGACGGAGGCAGTGTCTGCGGCGGCTTGAACTCGACGGCGAGGTGGTGCTCGGCTGGCCCTGGCGCATTACACGATGGAAACAAGTGAGCCGATGGCAACCAGTGGAGCAAGGCGGAGCTGTTGGAACAAACCGCAAGGTTTGAAATGCTCGGACGAGCTCTGGCAAGAGGTAGGAGCTCACGGCGGCGGTGCTTGGCCGGAGCAGAAGAAGATAACGACGCGGGGACGACCCAAGCGATCTCGCAGCGTAACCAGAGGTTCAGAGCGTGCGCAGGGTGGTTGTGGAGCTGCGTGCAAGTGCAATTGAACAGGGCGTTGCGTGGTGTGTGAATTTGGCGGTGGAAAGACGATGGCCGGGCGGTGAGCAAAAAGAAGAAAAACCGACGCGACGACGACGCCGGCGGCTTATAAAGAGGCAAGGGGCGGTCGATGAGCTCGCGGGCGACTTCGCGACGTTGGCAAGGTGGCTGGTGGCGCGTGAAGCCCGAGAAAATGCGGGAAACGCCACGGCGGCCATCGGTGGCCCGCCCCGGCATGGGCACCGAAAGCGGTAGCAAACACCCCCAGTACATCTACCGAAGCGGGACACCTCACTTTTCCATTTTGCAAATTACTTTTGAAATTTGTACTGTACACAAAAATATCCCAAAATACCGTTTGCTCCAAATTTTGTGCTCTACAACTTTCATTAAAGGAGTTTGGTCAGATTCAAACTGGTTTTTGAATTTAAACTTCAAATTTGAAATTAAAGCAAAACCCTAACTTTAGGGATTTTAAAATTACTTTCAAATTTTGAATAAAAGATGAAAATCTCTAAAAATAAAAGTTATTCTATTCCTCAAGATCTACAACTTTTATTTAGGAAGTTTTTCATAAAAACAAATAATTTTTGAATTAGAGTTTAAAACTTAAAAGGGCATTTTTTCCAATTTAAACAACTTTTGAAATTACTTCAAATTTTATTCAAAAACTTGAAAAACTTTCTATACCAAAGTTGTAGAGCTCAAAGATATGCACAAACTGTATTTTTGGAGTTTTCTCAAATTTAGAATATTTTGAGGTGAAAATGTAAAGGGGGCAAAAACACTTTGAAAATCTCCCTTTTTTGAAAGGTTTTTCAAATAGAATCTTTGGGCAATTAATTACTGATGATGTGGCACTTTTTCAAACACAACCAACAGTACACTTTCAAAGTACAAAGTTCATACTTCGAAATAGTGCCATTGGTTAGCAATTTTTATTTATAAAATTAATTATGGTTAGCTCCTCAAAAGTGAATTTGAAATTCAAACCCACCACTTAACCAACTAGGGTTAGGGTTTGGGATTTGGATTCCGAATTTAATTTTGATTCTTGCTTCTGCATCATTTGACTTGTAAAACTTGGTTAGGGTGTAAGTCAGGGTTAGCCAAACACTTGTACACACCAAGGTTGCTTTTAGTTGATCACTTTTAAAATCTTAATTAAGCACCTAGGTTTGCCTTAAATGGCATACACATACACATGCGATATAAAAGAGCGCAAACAAACCCTAGAATTTAATAAACTTATTTTAATTGTTCACATTAGGGTTTTCTAATCATGAATGCTCATGCAATGATGATGATAACATGGCAGGTTTAGGTTAACGTAACACCGGGGGTGTTACACTCTTGTGCTTTGGCTGAGCTGTATTTTACTAATGGCTTGTATTCTATCCACTTGGTGAACTTGTCAATGGCCATGAAGATGTACTCGAACCCTCCTTTGGATTTCTTAAGTGGTCCGACTTGATCAAGCCCCCAGCATGAGAACGGCCATGCTGGTGGGATGCATATTAGATTGTGAGTTGGAACGTGTGCTTGTTTTGCAAACATTTGACAGCTTTTGCAAAAAGTATTTGACTAGTTCTTGGCGTCTTTTAATGCTGTTGGCCAATAGAATCCAGATCGAAAAGCTTTTTTCGACTAGTGTCCTTGAAGATGCATGATTCCCCGCAAAGACTGCATTTCTAGTAATATTTCTTGGGTTATTTGGATTCATACCATTACAATTTCTGAACTTTGGAGAAATACCATTACTATTCGCGTATTTTGAAACATGCCATTACAATTCTTCGCTTCCCATAAAAATGCCACCAAATACGTATGGGGACAACTTGGGCCCAGCTGCAGGTGTATATGAATACGTATACTTCATTGCGCCCTATCTCCTCATCAGCGACACGCGGGTCCCACATGTCATATTCTTCTTCCTCCTCTTCTCGTTTTTTCCCTTGCCGAGGCACATCCGCCTCCGTCCATGGCAAGCGGCGGCATTTGGCGAAAGCAAAGAAAGCAACAACACGCAAGCTGGGAGCTCCATGCTAGCCGGGAATCACGGGCTGGCCATCGACGGGGCCAAGGGTGGCGGCAGCAAAGACGCCGAGAGCGTGCGGCGCCCGCCATTGACGGGGCCACGCAGCTCCATGCTGGCTAGGAGCTCCGCGTGTCACTCGGGTCACGAGTTCAGCGTAGGCAGCGTGCCTGAGTGCTCCGCACGCCGCCCATGCCATGAGCTCCGCGCATTTCTGCGTGCTCCGCGCGTCGCCAGGGACGCGCGAGCTCCGCGCCCGGCCACGAGCTCGCAGGCTCGGCGCCCGCCAGGGCGCAAGCTCCGCGCCCGGCCATGTGCTCGCGGGCTCCGCGTATTGCCAGGCCGCGAGCTCCGCACGCGGCCGTGTGCTCCATCGCGAGCCGCTTGCCGCGTGCTACTGCTGCTCGGCGAGCTCCGGTTGCGTCTTGCTTGCTGCCTTGCCCCGTGCCGGGGCCGTGTCTTTGCCGCCGCTGCCGCCACCGCCACCTTTCACCCACAAGCTCCACGGCCGCGTGTTGTTGTTCAGGTTCGTCAATGGAAGATGGCAAGAGGAGGAAGAAGAATATGACATGTGGGACCCGCGTGTCAGTGACAGGGATAGGGGCTACAATGAAGTATACGTATTCATATACGCCTGCAGCTGGGCCCAAATTGTCTCCATACGTATTTGGTGGCATTCTTGTGGGAAGCGAAGAATTGTAATGGTATGTTTCAAAATACACGAATAGTAATGGTATTTCTCCAAAGTTCAGGAATTGTAATGGTATGAATCCAAATAACCCATATTTCTTTCCCCTCCGTTGTTGATACGCATTTCAATAATACGCCTCGATGATGCCGCTCTTTTGTAAAAATTATCTCCTACTAAGACGTAGTTTTTGCTTCTTCCGATGACCGAATTGCTTCTACTTTATTTCCGTGTAACTTCTTTTCCTTGATGTAATCTATGAATACTTGTATCCATGTTGAGTTATCTCGTGGCTGATCATTAGAATTTGCTCTTGTTCTTTCTTCTTCTTCTCGTCTTCTTTTTCGTCGACTTGATAGATGGTTTGTTTAATTCTTTTTTTAAAACTCCAGCGGGTACTTTTGCCCTATCTCGAGCCTAGTTTGGCTAACATATCGGCTGCAACATTTGAATCTCGTAATATATGATGTATTTCTAGACCTTGAAAATTCTTCTCAAGCTTTTCTCGATTTTCTGCGCAATAGGCATCCATGTTTTTCTTGGTGCAATCCCATTCTTTATTGACTTGGTTGACTACTACCGCTGAATCTCCGTAGACTAGTAATCTTTTGATTCCAAGTGATGTTGCGACTTGTAGGCCGTGGATGAGTGCTTCGTACTCGCTTCATTGTTGGTAGCTTGCCATAAAATTTGTAGAACATATCTCGAAGTTGTTTTCCATCGGGTGCGATAAGTAGTACTCCTGCTCCTGCCCCTCCTAGTTTTAGAGATCCATCGAAGTACATTTTCCAATGGTCTAGGATGACGTTTGAAGTAGGTTGTTGTATTTCGGTCCATTCCGCAATGAAGTCGGACAATGCTTGAGATTCGATTGCCTTTCTTGGTGTAAATTCTATCTTGAGTGCTCCGAGTTCAACTGCCCATTTTGAAATTCGTCCTGTTGAGTCTCGGTTTCTTAGGATGTCTCCGAGTGGAAAATCTGTTACGACGACTACTTTGTGATCTTCAAAATAATGCCTGAGTTTCCTTGAGGTTATAAGTATTGCGTAGAGTAGTTTTTGCACGTGAGGATATCTCACTTTTGATACTGTGAGTACTTCACTTATGTAGTATACTGGCCTTTGTACTTTGTAGATGTGTCCTTGTTCTTCTCTTTTGACCACAATAGCTGTGCTAACCACTGAAGTAGTTGCAGTAATGTAGAGCATGAGGTCTTCATCTTTCTTTGGTGGTACTAATACTGGAGATGTGCTGATGTATGCTTTTAGCTTGTCGAAGGCTTCTTGTGCTTCTTCGTTCTAGGTAAATTTATCTGTTTTCTTTAGTAGTTTGAAAAAAGGTAAGCCTTTTTCTCCCAGTCTGGAGATGAATCTGTTGAGTGCTGCCATGCAACCCGTCAGTTTCTGTAGATCCTTGATATCTGCTGGTGGGCCCATGTCGGTTATTGCCTTGATTTGTTTTGTGCTTGCTTCAATTCCTCTTTGACTCGACTAGAAATCCGAGTAGTTGTCTGATGATACGCCAAATACACATTTGTTGGGGTTGAGTTTCCACTTCCATCTTTTGAGATTGTTGAAAGTTTGTTGTAGATCTTCAATCGAGAATCTGGGTTCTTTGTTTTGATGACTATGTCATCCACATATGCTTCCGTGTTCTTTCCAATTTGATCTCCCAAACAAGTCTGGATTGCTCTTTGGTATGTTGCTCCTGCATTTTTGAGTCCAAAAGACATTGTTTTGTAACAATAGGCGTCGAAAGGTGTAATGAAAGAAGTCTTGCTTTGGTCTTCTTCTTTTAGTGCAACCGGTGATATCCCGAGTAGCAATCTAGAAAGGATAATAGAGCTGATCCCTTTGTTGAATCCACTATCTGATCAATTCTTGGTAATCCGAAAGGGTCCTTTGGACAATGTTTGTTGAGGTCCGTGTAGTCGACACACATACGCCATTCATTTGTGTTCTTTTTTTGTGTACGAACAGGATTTGCCAACCGATCCGGGTGTAAGATTTCTTTAATGAACCCCGCCGCTAGTAGTCGGGCTATTTCTTTTTTTATTGCTTCCTTTTTGTCCGGTGAAAAACGTCGTAGTCTTTGTTTGATCGGTCTTGCTCCTTTGTTAACTTCAATTTTGTGCTCACCAACTCCCTTGGGACTCCGGGCATATCTGGCTGGTTTCCGTGCAAATATATCTTTGTTGTCACGTAAGAAGTTGGTGAGCGCGAGTTCCTATTTGATAGGCGGTGTGTGCGATTGTGGCAGTCTTTGATGGATCACCTGTCCCTTGATCAATCTTTTTGGTGCCCTCTCCCTCAGCTGTGGTGAGTGTACTTTGTTTTTTGGCTGGTATGTCTAGTTCTTTCTGTTCTTATTTTCGCACTTTGCCGAGTTGATTTCACCTTGTACTTTTGAGGATATTTGTATTGCTTGTACATCGCATTCGTAGGCTCTTTTTAGGTCTCCTTTGAGAGAGAGTACTCCGTGTGGTCCTAGCATCTTGAGTAGTAGATATGGATAGTGTGGTATAGCCAAGAATTTTGCTAGTGCTGGTCTTCCTAATATCGCATGATATGATAATTCAAAATCTGCAACTTCAAATTTGATGAGCTCTGTCCTGTAATTTGTGGGAGTTCCAAATGTTACTGGGAGTATAATCTGTCCGAGAGGCATAGCTGGTCTCCCGGGTACTATCCCATAGAAAGGTACGCTTGTAGGTGTGATCATTTTTGAGAATTCTGGTCCCATCTTCTTCAGAGTGTCTGCAAATATGATGTTGAGTCCTGCCCTCCCATCGATGAGTACTTTGGTTACTGTTATGGCGGCAATTGTTGGTCCGAGTACTAATGGATATAGCCCTGCGTTCCCGACACTTGTCCATTGGTCTTCCCGTAAGAACTGAATTGGATATTGTGACCAGTTTAAATATCTAGGTGTTGCTGGCTCTGCTGCCATGATTGTTCGCCAAGCAAGCTTGTCTTCTTGTTTGCTCCTAGAACCGGGTACACCTGAGAATATTACTGATACTGTTGCTCTTGGATTTTGAAAACCGTTATCGGCTGTGTTGTCTTCTTCTTTCTTCTCTTTGTTTTCTTCTTTGTCTTGTTTGTCCTTTCTCATATATTTTTCTTGAAAAATGCGACATTCTCCCATAGGGTGAATTCCTGTTGGATGATAGATGCATTTCATATTTTCCAGATCTTCAAATCTTCTTGCCGGGTAGAATTTCTTTCTTTCGGTGGATGCTACCATGTTGTCGGAATATCTCTTTTTGTTGTGGAATTCTTGTCTGTTGTCTTGAATGTTCCATCTTCTTGAGTTGTCTTGATATCTTGAGTTGTCCTGGTATCTCGAGTTGTCTTGATATCCTGAGTTGTTTTGGTTGTTCCATTTTATGTTGTTTTGATCGTTCGAGTTGTTTCTTCTGTCCGTGTTGTTTCTCCGTTCTGAGTTGTTTCTGTTGTCTGGAAACCTTTCTCTTGTCTTCTCTTCCGCTGTAATCATCTTTTCAACTGTTCTTTTGAACTCCTCGTTTGTCCGAGGGTTTTCCTTGCAAAAGTCGTGAAACATCCATCTTACTTTTAAGCCGTATGAAAATGCTTCTATTACTCCTCTCTCAGTGATGTCGTGTACTTGTGCTCTGAGTTCTCCAAATCTTCTATAGAAGTCTCCGAGGCTTTCTCCCCGGATTTTGCTTTAAACCTTTCAACTCGGCTTGCGTTATTGGGTGGATCAGTATCCCTGCCAAAATTCTCACAAAAGGCTTTTTGGAGGTCGCCCCATGCTTTGATAGATCCGGTCGTAACTTATCGAACCACTGGAGTGGTAATGTTTCCAGGGCTATTGGGAAAAATAAGGCTTTTATGTCGTCATCGCCTCCGGCTAGTTCTATAGATTGAGAATAAATCCTAAGCCATTACATTGGCTCAGTCTTGCCATCATATTTTGAATGATTGGATGGTTTGAATTTGTGAGATAGTTTGACTGTGAGTAGTCTTCCTGCGAAGCAAGGAAATCTGTCGGGTACTTTTTCTGGTCTGTAGTCGGAATCTGCCTGGCTGTCGTATCTCGAAATAATCCTGTGGGGACTTACGGGTGGTGTCGGAGATCTTCCCCTGTTTTCCCCCTTTTTTCTCGGGTCCAATCGTGATGGGGTTGAGCTCTTCTCCCATAATTTGGAGTTGATAATCTTTCGAAAGCGGAAATCCTCCGAGTTCTTTGACTTGTCTATTCAGATGGTATGTGTCGGGGAGGTACTCGGTCGTCTTGTATCCTTTGCGCGGTATCTCTGAGTAGACTTCTAAGCCTGGCTTGTTCTTCACTTGGTCGTTGTATGGCGTCAATTTCATTAATTAACTCTTGTATTTTGTTGATAGGATCAAGTCTTGTCCTTGCTGCAGTTCGTCTTTCCTCGGCTTCTTTCTCAGCTCTTTTTTGATTGTACTCGGCTAGCTCTTCTTCATATTTGCGCCATGCTTCTCTACGTTCATGAACTCGGTTCCTTCTTCCTCCTCTTTTCTTGTTTCTTCTTTCTCTTGCTGCTTTCTGGCTGTCAGTCTCTACTTCTCTTGAGACGGAATTTCTTTGGAATATCGCCTTCCGATTCTTCCAAGATCGTAGTCGGGTTGGACTGGTGGTACTAGAGGTTGCCTTATCATGAACACTTCTTCGTGTGTATTGGGTGGATGGTCGAGTTCTTCTCCTTCTAGAGGTTTATCGTATTGAAAAGGAAGGAAGGTAGAGTACTTATCTTGCTTGAAGATGTTCCATTGGTCGAGGTCGTAAGACTCCATTGCCTTCTGAGTGATATCCTGATATATCCGTGCCGAGTTGTTGAAACCGTAGTGAAAAGAACTCGGCTTGTCTTGTATATTTGGGTTTTCAACTTCCTCTGTGAGCTTGAGTCTTGAAAAAATTTTCTGTATCTTCGGCTCGGGTTCTTGAAGTAGTCGACTATGGAGAATTCCTTGTTCGTCTGCTTCATAGACCCAGCTTCCGAAAACGAAGGTTGCTCCCGTCGGAAAAATCATCATGCGTAGGTCCGTCGAGCCTTTGACGTTGATTTCGCCGGAAGCCCCTACCTGGCGCGCCAGCTGTCGGTGTTTGACCACCGATAGCCTGCCACGGGGTTCCCGTAGCAGTTGATTCGGATCTCGGCGAACAACTAGAACTCGGCGGTTTCACGCAAGAGACACACGGTTTATCCTGGTTCGAGCCCTCATCGTCGAGTAAAAGCTCTACTCCAGTCGGCCTTGGCCTTTTGCGTTGGATTGATGTGTGATCGTGTATTGTTCGTCTGTTACAAAAGAGGGTGCTCTGGCTCCTTTTTATAAGAGGAAAAGAGCCAGAGCTATGGTTTCTAATCCTAGTCGGATCCATAGGAAGTGTTCTGTTCTGATTACAGAGGTTACTTTCTATTCGTCTAACTAGGATGATCCGTATTCTACTCGAATCCGTCCTTCTTGCTCTTGTCCTGACGGGAGCCGTGCTGGTGAGTAGCCGTCTATGTCCTGTATCGACAATCATGTTAATTAAAAGAGTTGTGCTAATCTGAGGGAAGAGATTATTTCAACTTGTTTGCCTTCTCAGCATCAAAGACACAAGACAGGCGTACAAGTGCTTGGAGCAAAGTGCACTTTGAACTTGACAACATCCTTGCTCCTCTTGATCTTCACTGAACGGGCATCCTTCCTCCTTGATCTTCAATGAACGAGCATCTTTCCTTCTCGCAGTGAGAGTCCTTGATCTCGTAGATCTACTTTGGTTGCAAATTTAATTTATTTCACAAATGATTAAACAAAAAGGCAATAAGATAGTTTGACACATGACAAATGAACTACAAACTACAGTAATTGACAATATATGTTTTATAATAAAATGACACACACACAAAGAGACACACAGATTCCAAAAAAGACAAACACATACATACACATACACACACAAACAGAGAGAAAAAGGGAAAGACATACCTCAACTAGGGAAAAAACAGCAAAAGCAAAGGCTTAATGAACAGTGACAACAAATGCAACTAAAGCAAAATCAGCTCAATCAATAGCAGCAAAAAAACTTTATCAAAAAAAATCCAACACATTCAAATCAAAGAAATGCACACACAACTAGAGAACGAGAGAAAGAGAGAAACACACACACATAGATAAATCAGAAAAAATACTTTAACACATTCAAATCAAAGAAACACACACAACGAGAGAGAGAAACAAAGAGAGAGGGAGACACACACACTACCAGCGAAAAAAAACAAACGCACATAGAAACACCCAACCTCACACTCACATAGAAACACACAAAAAAGATATCATACATCTGTATTTCACAAAAAAGAAAAAGAAAGCAAGCAGGCATAAATCAAACAAAAAAATAGGATACACACACCTAGTACTAGGATCTAGGAGGAAGAGAGAGAACAAACACACACATACACCCACCCACCCACCCACACACACACAAAGACACATATAAACAGAGAAATACACAAAAAAGAATACACACAAAACCCAGTAACACAGAAGCCCACAAACACAGAGAGAAATGGAGCAAATAAACCTGAAAATAACAGCCACAAAAAAAAATTAAAGTCATCTAACACAGATGGTCACAATTCACAGGTCTCACACAAGCAGCAGCTAGTACTATGCAACAATGTGACGCAGTTGGTTGATAGCCAGGAGAAGAGTAGCTACCTGCAGCTTCATCATCCAATTGACATATGGCTAGTTGGTAAACAACACAAGGTGCATCTAAACTGGTCTTGCTATCAACATAAATGCAGATTAAAAAAAAGCTCATACCAATAGAGATAAAATAAATAACGACAGATGCAATTTTTTTAAAAAACAACTGTTATTAAAATCAAAACTTTCACTTGCCAAACATGAATAAACAAACAGCCAAGGCCGCTTGCCATTGTTGACTAACCAATGAAGATCTGAAACTAAGCTACAGCTACCCACCCCACCCAAAGATCAAAAACATGAATGAAACTGAAGCTAAGTGAAAAAAAAGGTAAGATTGCTGTTGCTGTATCATGAAAGTGACATTACACAAGAAAATTAAACTACACTAAGCTCAGACAGCTACTACTCTGAATTTTCTATAAAACACTAAACCACTAAAAAACTGAGTTGGAAAGAAAATTCTAACTGAATATCTGAAACTTGAAAACTGAAAAATCTAATCTCAGTAGACTCAACATAAACGATAGAAAATATACTCAACTGCTGCTGCATAAATATCCTGAACCTTAGTAACTGAATACCTGAAGCAAGATGGGACTGAGTTACAACAATTGAAACTAGGGAACTAAAATTAAAATTAAAGAATCAACAAAATAAAATTGGACATAACAAATTCCTTGGCAAAAAGCAAACAATGATCCAAAGTCTCTTTCTATGAACCCTGTTTGAACTTTGAATACTTGCAAATTCCAGATGTATAAACAAAAGTTTGGGATTGATAGAAAACTAGTGGGAAATAAACGTAGAAATCGTAATGGCATGGTTTAATTCAGACATGAACAAACAACCCAAGCGTACAGAAGAGCTTACAACCTTCATTGGACTACAGAGATCACACAGAAAGATAGCACATACATTTGACGGACTGTAGACATCAGAATCCAATTCACAGATACATGCAAGCAGCACATCCACACCCCCCCTCCCTCTCTAATCTGTCCCTTCCTTTCTGGGGGGCCCAGCCATGACATGGGCACAAAACAAAGGCAACATGCACTGCAACGGCTCCTCAATTCAGCGAAAAAATACAGGAACCAGAAATTACACTTACAAAGAATAGCAGCAGCAGCTCCTTCAAAACCGAACAACAGCATCGGCTCCTTCAAATCCAACAACAGCAATAGCTCCTCTAGGACCGCTGGAACAGGGAAATCAGCATCGACGACCGCGCCCCCAACCACAGACCGTCGCAGCATAGGGTGCAGCAACGCGTGAGGACAGCGCCCCACCCCAGCACCCCATCGCGGCTTAAAGGAACGGCGCGGCAAGAACTGCGCCCCTTCCCTTCCCCACCGCCGTGTGCGACGCAGGGAAACGGCGGCGAGACCTCACCACGGCCGACGCGGCCGCTCACGGCGGAGACCATCGAGACGGGAGGCGAGGACTCGACTGGGGAAAGATAAGCCGATTGGACAATAACGGGCTCGCGGATTCCATATGTGCCGTTTCGGACCCGTTGCGGGTGGATATGTCCAAGAAGCTGCACGAATCCTGAAGCAAGAATGAAGGGCCCATAATTTGACAGATATAGATCAATAAAATCTGTCAACAGAAATATAGCAAATCTCAAAAGTAATTATAAACATACTGATTTTAATGGCACTTGCTAGGTTTATATGATAATATTTACATCATATATATGAATTTGAATCATAAGAATATTCGAAGTATTTGTCTACAATTATACTAACGTTCAAAATAGTTTTTATTTAAAATTTATTTTTTGCAACATGATTGTAAGTACATTTCGATTAAATAAGTCAAATGCAGGAATGCAGGATGGTTCTTTCTTATCCTATTCGTACGGATTTGGATAGATTGGAATTTGCCGGTCAACCATCATAAAAAAGGCCTTATTTGTGCCCTACAATTTGGAGAAAATATTTTTTTATATATACCAAGTCACCATAAGTTTCATTCAATTAGTGTTAAAAGATACAGTGATATGTTGCAACATCAACCTAACCTAAGGTTTTTCTTCTTTTGTAGATGTGCATGAATTGTCGTCGAAGAGTTCTCGTATCCATTGTTAGAATTGAGATTTACGTGACAAGATTCTTGTCACACTTCAACGCGGCTGTTTGGCCAGCGGTTTTGCAAGTAGCTACGTAGCTACCAGTAATGGTTTCTCAACGGAGCCGCTAACATTTGCCCTATCCAACATCTTATTTCTTAACGATATCAATATTCTGAATCTTCTCTTTTTTTTTTTTTCCTTCAAATTTTGGGTCTCGTATTACCCACTATGTATGTTATTTAAGATAGAGGATCTCACTAGTAGAAAAATCATTTTTTTGACGACACTACGGTTTTTTTTTTTACAGGCGGCTCCAATTTTCTTGGACCTTTGTACAAAGAAATCGATGGGCCCCGAAAGAGAACCGTGCGTACAAATCGATTTATACAGGCGGATCTCTAAGAGATCCGCCTGTACAAAATCGATTTTTATACAGGCGGATGTCTTAGACATCCGCCTGTACAAATCGACATATTTTGTACAGGCGGATCTCTAAGACATCCGCTTTGTACAAATCGATTTGTACATGCGGATCTCTAAGACATCCGCCTGTACAAATAATTTTAAATTTATTATTTTGAATTTTTGAAACGACCTGGGATGGAATTTTGACCAAAATAAAAGTTGTAGATCTCAAAAAGTTATGAATGTTTGTAGTTTATAAATTTTTCTTGAAATCATATAGGCTCCCAAAATTGCATTTGAATTTCTCAAATTTGAAATCCAAATTTTACAAATGACCTCGGATGGAGAAACACTCTAAATAAAAGTTGTAGATCTCGAAAAGTTATGAAACTTTGTAGTTGAACATTTTTTCATTTGAATTCATTTAGACCCTCAAATATTCAATTTTCCGTCGGATTTGTATAATATGTGGGGAACAAAAATGTTATCTAGACACAAGTGGCGTGTGGGTGGAGTGGTAGAGGGGGTGCGAACCCGAGGTCGCGGGTTCGAACCCCCACGGCCGCGGAGACTTGCGACCGACGGAGACGGGCGGGCGGGGGGGTGCCTCTCCCGGTTCAAAATATTTTTTGCCTTTTTAAAAATATTTTTTGCTATTTTTTCGTGTTTTACGGACAATGATTTTCAGGCGGTTGACTTAGTCGGCCGCCTGTGTAAATATACATTTACACAAAGGCGGCCGACTAAGTGAACCGCCTTTGTGAAAATCGAATTTTCACAGGCGGCTCACATCCCGCCGCTGCATGCATCAGGCCGATTAGTATCGACCCCTAGTACAGGCGGTGGGCTTGGCGCGCTGTGTAAATGGGTCTACCACCTTTGTACAAAGGATTTCTGTAGCAGTGTCTATTAAAGAGACAAAATTTTGAAGATATTTTTCTGTTAGGATGCATCATATATTAGTCAAATTTAGAAGGACTCTTGAATTGCTCTTAGCACCACGATGAACCCGTGGCACCGCAAACCGTGTGTGGCGGTGCATGCATAGAGCATGTTTGGTTGAACCCTTACACATGGGAGCTCCATGTGACAATTGCATTCGACCCATGCAAGCAAAGCGTTTCCATACGTATCCGAGGTTCTCGTAAGCAGAATAGAAATCTAAGATAAGTTTTAGCACGGTTTTTGAAATATTATTTCCAAATTTTGGAAATTCCTGATGAGAGGGCATCAAAGAAGCCCTTCGACAAGACTCGACGTGCCGATTAGGCATATTATTAAGCCAAAATAGCATTATTTTTTTAGCTTATATAAGTTTTAAATTTGGTCCACGTTTGTATATCTGTTCATGTTTTCAATGGTCAAATGTGGAAACAAAATAAATTGTCAAGGGGTTTTTCGTTTGTTTCTGTTTGTTTTCATCCCTAATGCTTGACGGCCAGTTCAATCGGGGATAGGGTTAAACCTGAATTAATTAAGTGATAAGTTGATAACCCAATTAAGCTTATAATGATTCTCACAAAATACTCGTCAATTAATTCGCTATAAATATGAGATTAGGGTCGTGAAAAGGTAGTACGAAATGTGATGAGATTATATAAAGGAGTACGGTACAACAGCAATTATGAATCTTGCCATCGCTTTCGATCTCTTCCTTATTTCAGCCGAGGTGGAGTAACGGCAGAATGGCCTCTCGATCGACTGTGGTGACAACTTGGCATTGGCATATATATCTATGTACAACACCGTGTCTGTCCTGACCCAAGGAAACATGCATGGTTTGATGCGACTGCGAGATCGCGCCGGCCATCATATCCTCTCGTAGTCGAGCTTGTCCGACTGCAACACAACAAATCACATGCCACAGAGCGAGAGACGAGTGGTTTAATTAGTTTCCTGATGATGCATGACACTTGGCAATTGATTTCAATACCTGACTGAATGTACCAGAATACTACTACAGTAAGTTCTACTTATTCAGAGTTTCAGACGGACTGCAGGCACATGCAGCAGAACAGGATGTGAAGTGATGGCAGCAGATTCAGATACCTTGATGAGCATGTATGTTGGTAGCCATGCCGGTGGCGTAGGAATCCCTACCCAAGCGATCTGAATGCAAAAGAGAGAGGAAGACGAATGAATTCTTTTTCATTACATTATTCACTCTTCAGGAAATCCAATCACACCAAGACACGCACACTGATCTGAACATACAAGTGCTGCAGGCAGAAAGCATGAACTGAATCAGTATGCATGCAGATGGAAGTAAAATTAACGAGGAATTACCAGGGCGTATTCTCCGGTTTCAAAGATCCTGATGTCCAAGACCTGCACACTTGCACTGGTTGGTAACTTGGTATTGAAATTAAAGGACAAGAAGATAACCTATCTCTCTTTCAGCAAAGAACGAAACGCTAGCAGCTACTACTATACACTGTGCTGATGAAATGATCGACGATCACGATCAGCAGGTACAGTACATAGGTAAGCAAATACTGTATATAACTAGCAAGTAACTAGTGTGATTAAAGACAAATGAATTAATCACCTCGCCGCGGTCCTCGTAGATGTAATCCAGCCCCTTGTAGAAGGGCGGGTGTCCCACTGACAGATACTGAAACCATATATAACGTACATACAGATCAGGCTTGTAAATGTAATAAGCGCATGCAAATGGAATGGAAGCACGAGATTTTGCAAAAGGGTTGAATGAAGTTGAGGTACTGACGTTGATGCTGTTGAGGTATTTCTCTTTGTCGACGCGCACAATCTGCCCTTTCTTCACTGCATACATGCACGCACGAGACAGAGAAACAGAAGCAAGCATATTCCAGAGTTCAGTACAGTTCATCGATCGAGCTCACAGCTCACTATATATATAGCTACACCTACACTAGAGAATCAATTAATGAAGATGCATGGCCGTGAGCTAGAGCAAGAGGGAGTGGTGGCGTCGTCGTCTTACTCGACAAGACCGGCTTCTTCTTGAGGATCTTCTTGGGTGCTGCCGCCGCGTCTCCTGCCTTGGGAGCAGCAGCCGCTGGCGGCGTCTCCTCCCCGGCCGCCGCGGAGGCCCTGCAGACGGGAGCAGCGGAACGGCGCCGGGCCGCCGACGGCGCCGTCACGATCGCGACCAATGCCGCGGGGGACGCGCGTGGGAAGACCAGCCGGGCCGTCGTGGCGAGGGCTTCCATGGCGTGACGGGAGATTGCTCAGCTCAGCAGCCTGGTGTGGTGGTGGTGGCAGTGGCAGCCAGAAGCAAAAAGAAGCAGGTCTGCTCTGTTCTGTACTATGCGCCACACGACACGAGCTGCTGTTGTACCGCGCGCGGCGATAGGATAAGGCGATGATAATGACGCGCACGCGTGCATTCAAGTCGGGCCTGGTGTGCGAACCGGGCCGCCTACGAATGAATGGAGCCCCCCGATTCAGCTACGAGATGGATTGATCGAATGGCGGGCCCAACAGGTGAGTTTCGTATTGCCGGCCTATAGGTCGCCCAAGCCTACAGGCTATACAGCCCAGCTCCTGCGTCCACTTTTCGCCGTGGAACTTTGGACCCAAGGAGCTCTCTATAATTTCGACTAAAAAAAGAGAGAGCTCTCTATAATTTTGACTTTTCCTTACGCTACTCTACCCCTCTACCAGTCTACCTTGGACTTGTTGCCATTACTTCCATTGTTTTTGTCTCTAGCGACAAACAAACAAAAAATCATGCCTGCACTCTTGGGAGAGAAGGTTTTTTTTTTTGACGATAAATGAGAGTTTTTATTTCAACAGCAAGAAGCTGAGATAATGTTTACATGGTCCATGCATATAGATTGCATGAAGGTCCGGGTGGGACAGAGAGAGCTATGAGCTGCATAAGTACAAGTGACCTCTGGAAAATGAGGCAAAGAGAGAGTGTGACTAAAAGCCTGTCGAGCTAGAGTGTGTGTGCCGATCGATTCGATGTCTATCCACTTTGAGGATCGTAGAACCTGTATTCTCAGTGATATTGAGAAAATCTTGAGTGAAGTGCTTGATGCGCCAATCCGGTGGGTTGGAGTGATCTGCAGAGTTGAAGAAAGAGCTAACTGCTGATTGTCAGTTAGAAAGTGAGTATTCTGCAGTTGTAGCCTGCTTGTGATCTGTGCAGCTAGCCCCATCGCTGCTGCTTCCGCCATTAAAACCGAGCTGCAGCTGACCATTTGCGCTCTGACATAGATCTTTGTTCACTATTGTGTCCTGCATATTTAGGATAAAAACACCAATACCTGCTAGCCTTGGTTGCATGTGAGTGGTGTCGGGGGTGATGGAGGCGTCGGTATAGCATCTGGGACCTGGTCGCAGGGCTGGTGGCATGGGCTGTAGAGGAGGCGTTGGTTGGCGAGGATCTGTTCTTCTTGAGGATAAGCCTGCAATGGGTAAAATCGTACCTTCATTTTGGGAGGCGTTTTCTGTAGAGAGTAGTAGGAAGCAAGATGTGCCGCCACTGCCTGATGAACATGGTTTGGGGTCCATTGCCTTGTATGAAACCTATTGTCATTTCGAGCTTTCCAAAGGTACCATAAAGTAAGTAAAGCTTTATGAAAGTAATCATCAGTGCATTGAGTAGGAATAAGAAGAGGTAGAATGGTTTGGACTCCATCGGCCTCGGCAGGGAAATTAGAGGAGCGAATGGGAGAATTTGGAAGAAGAACCAAACGACCACAGGGGAGATGGCATTTAAAAAGAGGTGATCATCATTTTCAACTAGACCACAAGTAGAGCAATTTTTGTCAATATGTTGTGTGTAAGTAGAGGCACGATCACCGAAGCAAGCGCTCGTCGATGAGCCTCCAAATGAAAGTTTTAATGATGGGGGTAAGCTTTTACTTTTCCAAGTTCGTTGTAAAATATGGTTAGCATCAGGGTGGATACTCCTAGTACCATGGGCAGGTAAAGTAATTAGATTCGAGCACTCAAGTGTTTGTAAATGTTTTTATAGTACAAGAGCCGTCTCGGCGGGGAGTCCATCTAAGAACATCCGGTTGGTTCTTGGGCACGGGTTTGACATTAATAATGGTCTTGTTGTTTTAGCGAACTAAACCTTAGTCCGCTGGAGGATCGGCCAGCCGAAGCCCCCTCCTTACCACCCCTTGGGTCAAGTATTTATAGGTACGGTAGCCCAATCCTTTAAAGGAGTTCCCGATCATACCCTCTGAAAGCTTCTCGTACTGCTCCCCGTGTCCCCACTCATTTGGGGGTAATCACGTCATTTCACTCCTCGGGCTCAAGCTGCTCCCACGGCGCCGGTGATCCCCACCTGTGGGCCCCAATAACCGGGCGTGGACAGGCGAAAACCTTCTCGGCCCGGTGAAAGGGCTTTTCGTCCTTTGCCGAGGCTCGCCCCGAGGAATGCCAAGGCGAGATATTTCGACCAGCGAAAAGGCTTTTCGCCGTCGCGTTATTTTGTTCGGCCGATGGCGAGTTGCTCCCCCCGCGGGGGCGCCGTCCGGCGACCGCCATTTCGGCGGGCGAAAGAAGCCGCTTTACCGAAATGCCGTTCGACTATGCCGGCGCCCTTTCGTTATTTGTTTTTAGTAACTCTCCCCAACACTAGCCCCTCAGGGAATAGGGCCGGTGGCTCGTCTCCGGCCCTGTTCGTCCGACAGAGCATATAGCCGAAGCGGGGAGGGTTCGCTCGTCCGTTTGTCGGTTCCTATCGGAAAAGGCCCCCAAGAGAGATTTCTACGTGAAATGGAAGACTAGATTTTCTTCCTCTTTTTTTTGACGTGTCAGCCGGGAGCGGCTGCGTCGCTTCGGCTTCCGCTGCGTCGATTCATTTTTCCCCCTGCGCCCGATTCATTTTTTCCCGCCAAAGCTGGTTGCGGGGGTGTATATAAAGCCACCCCGGCGGAGTTCCGGGCACCGGTGGACGCTCATTCCCTCTGCCTGCTGCCTCCTTTCTGCTCGGATCCAGCGTCGGTGAGTTCGCCAAAGTTTTCGTCTTCAAGACTTCGAGTTCCTTTGGTAAGATTTCTGTTTGCTTCGCTCTATCGCGCTCGATTTTACTTTTTGTTTCTCGCATCCTATTCGTTTGATCTATGTATTTTGCTTTTAATTATGTATTCGCTCTTGGTAGTTCACGCTAGTTGTCTTGGTTGGTCATATTTCCCCTTTTAACATCATGGCGAGCACGGGCGATAGCGATTCGAAGCGAAAGTGGACGCGGCTTGACAAGCTCGGGCAGTTCACGCTCGGAATCTGGCTCCACTGGTTTCTCTTCGCCATGGCGATGCGGCGCGAGCCTCCACTGTTCAAGAGGCTGCCACTGTCCATAGTGCTGACATCGAGAACGTCCAACCTGACGTGGAAGAGGATGTTGACGTCGAGATCGTGGATGAGGAGTTGGGAGAAGAAGGCGAATCTGCTCCCGGTGACATTATGCCGGTGTATTATTTCGGACGTTCCCGGGTCACCGAAGCATCTTTGGACGCTCTCGTTGTTGAAGGACTGATGAGTGGAAACACGCGCGAGGCCTGCCGTGCACCTGATGGCGAAACGATTCCTCGCCCAGAACCCTATGAGGCAGTCGTCTTTAAGGACTTCTTCACTGCTGGCTTGCGATTTCCATGCGAACCATTTGTTTGAAGTCTTTGCAGCGCTTCGACATCCAAATTCACCAACTGACCCCTAACGCTTTTGCCCGTATGGGCGTATTCGCGGCTGCTCTGAAGATGATGGGGGCTCCTCTTGACGTTAACGTCTTCGCGTGGTATTACGAGGCGCAACTGTTTGAAAACAAAAAGCATGGGGGCCAACTTGAATTTGGGTCTTATAACTTTGTTCCTCAGAAGACCAGAGGCACCATACAAATTGTTCCCGCTTATCGCAATAAGTGGGCAGACTGGCAGAGGTCCTGGTTTTATGTTCGAGTCTGCTCCGATGAGGAAGTTATTTCGGCCATGGAGAACGGGTTAAGTAAGGCAAGTGTCTTGGTGTCCGAAATGGTGCCTATGCGAGGTGTTCGATTGGCCGAAGTCTTCGACGCTGGCGCTTCTTCTTCCGCTGCCTCAGCGGCTTTCATCCAGACCTCGCGGAGCCAAATTAGCCGTGATTTAGTTGAGGAATGGATCGCTGCCGACCAGTGGCCTCTGCAGTTGGGTACTGGCTTTTCGGAATTCGCAGACAAGAACGGTTATCGAGGGCCAGTCATTCAATCTTCGCGGCCGAGATCCTATTATTGTGACTTTGATTATGTGCAATATATCGAGGGCCAGGCCGATGCTGTGATTGGTCCCTACAATTCTAAGGAACACACGACGAAGAACAAATGGCTTCCTGGGTTGAGGCGGTTGAACCGAATCCTCGGTGCCATGAATGTCTATTACGCGGGCCGAATTGATCCTGCACCTCGGCCCGAGGCTGGGACTTCGGCTCCCGCTGTGCGTGGACGCGGTCGCGCGAGGTCGAGGTACCGGGACGTGGTCGCGGGACGGGGCCGGGCTTCGGGGTCTACCGCCATCCTCGAATCCGCAAAGCGATGGGGGGTCTCGCGTTTCCGAGCCAAGGGACGTGCAGATTGGTCGCGAGATGGCCCGCCCCTTTGGGGCGTCAAAATTTAAAAAGTCATGCGTGGCCGACACGTGACTACGGGCACATTTCGATTTCATCGGTAGTGTTATTTTTGTTAATTGTTGTTTCTCTCTATGTGATTGCTTTTTCGTACACTTAGCACCATGTCTCCTTTGTAACTTTGTGCCTATTCGTTTCTTTGCCTCTCAGGGCAGTGAAAGCCAGGGCGAAATGGCCGCGAGGAAAGTCACCGATCCCCGTCTTCTTTGTTGTTCGGGGATATGTCTGTCGGCGGCGTATTTGCCAAAGGGTCCCGCAAGACCTCGCGGTCGCGATGGCAGTGGCCGAACCCGCCTTAAAGAAGGCGGCGTCGGTCGACCCCCCACGATGGTCTACCACCGCTTTGCTGCGACCTCGCAGGCCGCCGCACTGGGCTGACCCTGGTAAGTTCGAGCTCTTCGATCGCTTAGTGCGTATTTCTCACGCCAACGCCCACCTCCTCCTCTTCGGTCATGGGGAGATCCATTTGGGTCCTCGGCGTTCGAAGGTGGTACTATGCGAGTGTACTCGGGTTCGAGCTCCTCGGCGAAGATGACCTCGCTCGAGAGGAGACTTACCGGATTGCTCGTTCTTTAGGCATGCCTTCGGGTTCGCGGTTGTCTTGCGCAGACGTCAACCTAGTGCGTTCCGGCGTCTTTGCCAAGTCGCGAAGGCACTCTCCTTGCTGATTCGTGCATGGGTGCCTTCGGCGCCCCGGAGCTGGAGCAGGACTTGCTGCATAGTTCTGACATCGACCTGATCGAAGCCGTGAACTTCCACGCTATCGGCGTAAGTTGCTTCCGGCCGATGATACTCATTTTACAACGACTGTCCTGTTGAATATTCTCTTTGGTTTCACAGAGCGCTCTCCTTGGTTGGGCGCTGCAAAAGATGGCTCTTGCGCAGCGCCAGAATTATGAGCGCGAGCTGAAGGCTCGTGACGATAAGATAACTTCCTTGAAGAAGGATTTGAAGAGCGCGAAGGCCACCGCTACTGAGGCGGAGAAAAAACTCGCCGTCGCCGAGGAGGAGGCGACCAAAGCCAAGGCGAGTCTGACGACCCTTCGGCAGACTCGCCAGGAAGAAAGGCGAACCAACACCGTTGAGGCGCAAAAGGTAGCGGATGCCTACAAGGACCTTCTGATGAGTGTTGGCGAAGAGGCTGCTCCTCCCGCTGATATGCCAATGGGACAGTTCCTTTCTTGGCTTGCCGGCGAGCTTCGCGGAGTGGCCGACCTTATGGCGGTGGGTCGTGAATATGCTTCGATTGAGTCCCTTCACGCCTTCACGCAAGCCCTCCAAGACACGTCCTGTGAACATTATAATTCTGTGGTAGCCAAGGAGCCTAAAGCCTATTAGAATCCTTCGCCGGAGGCCAATGCGGCTGCTATTCGCTTCTTCGAAGCGTTTTGGCGTCCTGGCGGGCGGGACATCGCCCTCCTTCGGGCTGCTCTCAGCCGGGAAGCGTAAGTATTAAACTTAACCCTTATATCGCTTTTCGGGAATGTTTGTTGGTAGCTTATTTGTCTTGGATTCGCAGACTACGGAGGAGCAGGAGGCCATCAAGGAAAAGGTGAAAACCTATCTAGCTGCTCGCGACTCTCGCGAAGGGAGCCTGTCTGGTGGCGCTGCGACGACTCCTCCGACCGAAGAGGCTCCGGATGCTGCGCAGACTGAGGAGGTTGTGCGAAGCCCTACCGATAATGCTTGAACAATGGTTTGACCTAGTCCGGCTCGGGTTGTGAGCCGGTTAAACTGTGGTTTCAAGATACATTGACTTTGCGTATGTCGGTGGCGCAGGATCCTGCTGAAGGTCCTAGCCAACCCAAAGAAGTTTACCCTTTGACTATTCGGTGTGGCGATTTTTTTTTGTTGGCGGAGGTTCGTGGTACGAATATCGACGTCGTCATATCGGGTGTTCGTTAGGGGAGTTTCCTCCGATCGCGCTTTTGGCATAATCGCAAATTGTTTCGATCGTTGTATGATTTCTATCAAGATTTCGATCCTGCGACCTTTGGCCGAGCGGCGTGACGCAACGAACCTTCCCTTCCGACTTACTCGTCCCGAAGGAGGAGCCTGAAGAGATTTTTGTCCCTATGGAGGAGCGCCGTTTTAATTATTTTTGTCGCCCTGGACACTAGATTCGATCATGACCTGTCCTCTGGCCGGCGTCGTCTGTAAATCATTCTTGTATGTGTAACTTCGCTTTAATGTGATTGTCATTTTCATGTGAATCGTCTTCGCCACCAAGAATTCGGCTGCTTTGGCAAGCACTTAGTTCGACTGCTTGGTCATCGGTTTCCGTAGTCTCCCCTTTTCCGAATCTATTGATCGGGGTTAGGCGATTGCGCGCGTGTTTGAGCGAATGGACTCGAACTGGGAACGAGGGGAGGTGGTTGCCTGAGCGAAATGGGACCGAGCCCCGTAAGCTTAATAATTTAACTTTTAAACGGCCCCCTCCCCCCTTGCTAGGGGAGTCGGGCGAATTTACATTCGCTAGAGCGAAATGAGACCGGCCCTCAGAGGCTTAATCAAAAATTTAAATTTTAAAAGGCCCACTCCCCTCTCTTGCTAGGGGAGTCGGGCGAATTTACATTCGCTATAGCGAAATGAGACCGAGCCCCCGTGAGGCTTAATCAAAATTTAAATTTTAAAAGGCCCCCTCCCCCTCTTCTTAGGGGGAGTCGGGCGAATTTACATTCGCTATAGCGAAATGAGGCCGAGCCCCATAGGCTTAATCAAAAATTTAAATTTAAAAGGCCCCTCCCTCTCTTGCTAGGGGAGTCGGGGCGAATTTACATTCGCTATAGCGAAATGAGACCAGGCCCGTGAGGCTTAATCAAAAATTTAAATTTTAAAGGCCCCTCCCCTCTTGCTAGGGGGGTCGGGCGAATTTACATTCGCTATAGCGAAATGTGACCGGGCCCCGTAGGCTTAATCAAAATTTTAAATTTTAAAAGGCCCCTCCCCTCTCTTGCTAGGGGAGTCGGGCGAATTTACATTCGCTATAGCGAAATGAGACCGAGCCCCGTAGGCTTAATCAAAAATTTAAATTTTAAAAGGCCCCCTCCCCTCTTGCTAGGGGAGTCGGGCGAATTTACATTCGCTATAGCGAAATGGGGCCGAGCCCCGTAGGCTTAATCAAAAATTTAAATTTTAAAAGGCCCCCTCCCCTCTCTTGCTAGGGGAGTCGGGCGAATTTACATTCGCTATAGCGAAATGAGACCGGACCCGTGAGGCTTAATCAAAAATTTAAATTTTAAAAGGCCCCCTCCCTCTTGCTAGGGGGTCGGGGCGAATTTACATTCGCTATAGCGAAATGAGACCGGCCCCGTAGGCTTAATCAAAAATTTAAATTTTTAAAAGGCCCCCCCTCTCTTGCTAGGGGAGTCGGGCGAATTTACATTCGCTATAGCGAAATGAGACCGAGCCCCGTAGGCTTAATCAAAAATTTAAATTTTAAAAGGCCCCCTCCCCTCTCTTGCTAGGGTGTCGGGCGAATTTACATTCGCTATAGCGAAATGACACCGAGCCCCGTAGGCTTAATCAAAAATTTAAATTTTAAAAGGCCCCCTCCCCCTCTCTTGCTAGGGTGTCGGGCGAATTTACATTCGCTATAGCGAAATGAGACCGGGCCTTTTTGGTTTCCTTTTGAAGCTACTACTCGCCCCAAAGAGCCCTTCCGCTTGGTACCAAGTAGAGGGTGGAGAAGTGTAGGCGGCGCGGCTGTCGAGGCAGTTGCTACCTCTTATGCATCGTCTTGCACCTTCCCTTTTCGTTGCCGTTTAGGCTGACGAATGCCTGGTCGTCATCCTTTCTCAGCGTGTGCTTTGGTGACGATTGGACGTTTGCGATATGAGGGCGCATTGTTATCCTCGCTATCCCGATGGCTCTCGGCCCCATTAATCGGCTATTCGTCATGCAAGCTTTTTTTACGCGGCAACAATCTAACTTGCGGTGCGACCGCTGGACCTTCTTTGCCTCTAGCAGATGAAATTGCGGGAGCTTTGTTTCTTTGTGGAGGCTAATGATTACTTGGTGGCCTTCCTTTCTCAGTCTGTGCGCGAACTCATTTGGGCACTTGGAAGACCTAGGCTGCTCGTATCTAGTTGTCTCCCGGTTCCTCTCATTCCTACCGAGCTCTATGCTTTGCCTGTGGAAGGGGCGAGCTTTTTGGGCTCCTTTTATAGTGCCGTCCGCTCTTGAGAGGCCTGTTAACTTTTGGTTGGTGTGACTTAAAAGCGGTTGTTGTGGTGGTTGCACCGATCCACAAGTTATTTGCATAGATTCAGCTTTTACTCTCCTTAAATTTGCCCGGATCGAATCGTATCTTTTCGTACTTTCTCCCGTACTTTAGGGTTTGCGCTTGATTTGGCTAGCAATCCCGATTTGTGTTTTTCGATAAAGAAGTATCTTTAGGATTTCTTCATTTCGAAATTTGTATCGCATGATACGCACCCTTGGGTGTTTATAGTTTGGTTTGTGCGAAGTGCTCGCGCATTACCAAACGCTCGATAGAGAACACCCTTGGGTGGTACAGCCTCGAGACGCGATGTGCCCGGGCGCCGTGCCGTTTGGACTTCGATGGGCCCGGTTCGGGCGAAAACAGGTGGTTCTTTCAGAACCGATACTGAATTTTCGTTGACTTTGTTTGTTCTTCACTTGAAGTGCGTTTGTTCGAAATAATATTACATAAATGTCGAATAAGCTGGGGTTCTGAGCACAGGCTCAAGGGTAAAACGGCGAAGATTGTCGGCGTTGTATGTGTAGGAGCTTTTCGGTCCCGTCCTGCGTTTCGCAGCGGAAAGCTCCTTCGCCCACGCTTACTTGGCGACGATGAATGGCCCATACCACCGAGGCTGAAGCTTCTCTTGCTTGTCATTGTGTCGACCAGGACCAATCCCCTTCGCTAATGTTTTTCCTTAGTACCTTCTTGTTCCGCCTTGACCCCTTGTTTCGGCGTGGTACTTGTCTAGGTTCTTTGCCGCTTTTTTCCCTATCCGCTGACGGCTTCGAGGCGGCACATACCGCCGGTTGGGGTGTTTGTTGCCACTAAAGTGCTTAAACGAGCCCGGCTTTGAGTTCCTCCGTGTTCTTGCCCTCGTCTTGAATAAGAGCCCGAAGGGAGTAAAGCCGGTAGCCCTTGATTGCGAAACATTGTGTCCCCAAACAAATTGTTACCATTTCCTCGAGGCCACCTTCCCTTCTTGGCGTCGAATAGTGATTTTGACACCGATTCGAAGATTAAACCGTTTACTCTTTCTCTTTGCTCCGTTTGATCTTTGGATGATATCTGAAGCGAAATTAATTTGAATTGCCGGTTCTTCGCACAAGTTCACGAATTGCAGAATCGAACCGCTTCCCGTTGTCTACCGTGATTCTAGAGGGCACTCAGAAACGACACACTATTCGGCCGCCAAACAAAGCCGATCATGGTTCCCGAAGTTATCCTTGCGAGCGGTTTAGCCTCGACCCACTTGGTGAAATATTCCAGTGCTACAACTGCGAAACGGACGTTCCTCGGAGCTGTGGGTAGCGGACCGACAATATCAACTCCCCACCTCTGAAGCGGCCAAGTCGGTACGATTGAGCGTGTTAGGTTCGCTGGTTACGTTTTACATTTTTTGGCGAACAACCGGCATCCTTCGCACCGCCCGGACTAACTTTTCGCATCAATCGCATTTGTTGGCAATAGATGTGGCGAGAACCGCTTAAATTAATACACTCACAAGAGTACTTGTCTTCCATTAGACACTAAGTACCCAAGGGAGCGCACTAATTTAATCGATTCTGTCGAGCACACCCAACGGGAGAACTCGAAAATCCACAGTTTTCAGCAGGATCACAAATAAGGGAATAAAGCTTACAACAAACTTATATCTCTTATATCTCAAGTTTACATATGATCAGAGTGTTACTTCTTATTTACAACAGCGGAAGAATCATTAAAGTGTAGCAAAATAAAAGTTGATTCATTTTAAGCTTACATGGTAACGACTAATGTTTACTGCAAATGAAATAAACAATTAATCAATTACAAATATAAACAATTAACGTGATGAAGGTTTTATGCATGATAAAGTTTTGCTTATAAAAACATTTGATAAAGGATTATAAATAAAACTACTAACGCAGCGTAATTGGAATTCCTCGCTGAGCCCACCAGGAGGTATCCACACACAAGAGTCGCTAGACTAGCATCCAATTGCTACCCCGCAATGGGGAAATAAAACCCCGAGTACTCAATTGTACTCGGCAAGACTTACCCGAGGAGGAAATAAAATAACTCCAAGGTTATGCAAGGCTATTTGGCTTGTGGGTTTATACTTGCTTGGGAAAGCATTACTAGTAGTGCATCCTTATATGCAAATTTTAGCAAAATCAATATTAGTTCATTAACTAACCATTCTAGGTAAGCACCGAACTACTTTCAAGCGGTGATAAGCAATCGAGAATCCTTTTATCCATCTTCAAGTTCCAGTTCTTACTACGCTGCGAATAAAGCTCTCGTCGTTACCGTTCAAGAACGGCAATTCGCGAATCAATGTACCCGGTGGGTACCCCAAAACACACTCCCCCCTTTGCATCCTAGACACAGACGAGAATAACTTGCTTTCTCCGCCGGGGCTCGGATCCCCGTCCAAGCCGGGACTCCAAGCCCCCAACATTCCCGGCCTAGCCGTAATGTGGTGCAAGGACCTCCAACCCAAAAAAAAAGAAAACACACATATACACCACCCTATACAAATCGGTCCGGATGAAGCGGAACCCAAGACAAGAGAGAGCAAGCCTTCCGAGCGCCCATACACAAGTATGTGTTCGGGATAAGGAGATCTGTGACTTAACTTTCAACCCTTAGCAACGATCGGTCCTTAATCGACACGAGGCGGGATAAAAACACAACGAGCCTCGCTCCGTTGCCCAACAAAACAACGCCCATCCACGGTCCATGATCTTGCCCCGCCCGGGTGCGTATTTATTATCCATATACATAATCCATGTGATAATAACATGATAGATATAACATATAAACCTATCGCTCGCGAGTGCCGTGAATCACTCGACTTCTACCCAAGCAACTTTGTAGCATAGCAATTCTACACGATCCTGTCATACTAGTAAGACTCATAGGATAAGGATATATATGCAAGTGGGTTCCAATCAATTCCTAAAAACTTAATGCACAAATAAATATTATAAAGTGCAGAATAGTAGGGGTTATGAACCGGGGCTTGCACGGGTAAAAGATAACCAAGTTAGTATTCCAATCTTCACCGTAGGTCCACCATAAGCCATCATCCAAGAACACCATGACACCATCGCCCCAAAGAGAATACCAAGTCCTCGATTGCATCGGTCCCTCATCGTTCCTATTATGATATGCAACGATGCAAATAATGAATGCAACGGAAGAATACACACCACGCCATCAAATACATGGCAACAACCACTCTTAAAATAAAGCATGCCTACACTTAGCTAACCAGCTAGCTCTAATGACTAACACGATTGGCTAGTTGTCTTACTTATAAAACGTCATTTCATGGCGAGCACTCGGTTGTAACTTTTCTCTAATCATTTTATTATATCTATTATAACTAGGGGTATCTAGCTACCTTGTTTAACCATTTATTCTAGAACTACTAAAATTTCGGAGAGCACATAATAATACAATGAAGCTCTTGCATGAAGCTTGGAGCTAAATCTATCATTTAGTTGCCATAATAAATCATTTCTAATTTAATCTTATTAAGAAAAGCACACTAGAGTAATTAAATACCTCTTTGGAACATAACAGAGTCAAGACAAACAAATTACACCAATAGACAGATCATGATTTTAGGAAGCTAACAAAATTAGTTTCACTAATTTTGGATTTATGTGCTATTTTCTACTTAATTATCAAAGTTCTAGCTCATAGCTTAAAAGAAAAGCCATTTCTAATTCCCTGGAAAAGAAAAGGAAACTTGACCAGTAGCGGCCCGGCCAGGCCCGCCCCGAAAGCACCAGGCGGCCACGCAGGAGGCCCGCAGCGCCCGTCGGTTTTTGCAAAAACAACCCTAATCTCCTAGCTAACTGCGGAGAACTATTTGCACTATTGTAACGCTTCTAAGATTTTTCATCTAGCCCCCCGCAAGAACCTGTCTTTACCACGTCGGTCCTTGGCGACGGGCGCGCGTAGGGCGCGACGCACGCCAGAACGGCGGCTCGGTCGACCGGCGAAGGGCTCACCGGCGCCATGTGCGACAGAAGCCTAACCCTAAGCGGCGCGGATGCCCAAAGAACCGCTAGCGCAGCGGCCGAGTCTCGAGCAAGGCCCACCACGACGGAAGGCACGGCCGCTTCGGTTCACGACGGTGGCGCGACTGTTCCGGGCGAACGCGAGCATCGGAAACGGAAGAGTAGACGCGCGGAGCAAACAGGGTTACCACGCACGCGCGGCCATGGCGGTTGGGGTCGAAGAAGAACCGAGAAGGGCTGGCCGCGAACGAAGCGGGAAGAACGGGCGGTGCTCTGGCGTGGCATCGCCATATGTCTTTGCCTCACCTGTGGGTTTTCCCGAAAACCCGAGGCGAGCACCGGCACCGGGGAGGTTAAGGCAAAGCGAAAAGCATAACCAAAGAACCGAAACCGACCAACTCGGCTACCTTCCGATGTTGCTCGGCAATGGCGGTGAGAAAGACCGTGGGAAGCAAACTTAGAAATTGAGCGTTGCTAGGGCATGGATGTAGCTTGATGTGGTTACAGTGCGTAGCTAACTATTCTAACTCATCACCGGCATGAGCAATTGGATTGCTTTTGCCCCTGGCTGCTTTGGATTTTGAAGAGAGGCGGAGGAGAAAACGCTCGGTGGGTGGGTTTCATGATGGCGGCATGATGCAGCAGCAGATAAAGCAGCGAGGGGGAGACAGAGGGCGACAGCCGAGGGGATGGCCCACATCTTCAGGCCCAGAGCAGCGGCGCATCGCGGCAGCAGCAGCAATGGGCGACACTAAGACGCAGGCAAAGACGCAGCGTCAACGCCAACAATGGCGTGGCGATGGCGAGCTTCGGCCCCCGTGCCAACACAGAGGGGCGGAGAAGGGAGCACACTCACGTGCTTACCGGCTAGATGACAAAGACGGTCGTGGCATCGCGAAGAAGCCAAAACGGGCAGCGAACACGGAGCTTCGCGAGCGGCGGTATGCGGCGACTTGCGGCCGAAGCGAGAGACGGCGGCCAGGCGGGGACAACGGCGACACGGCTGTGTCGAGGTCAAACTAAGCAAAGAAGCAGGCGGCGAGCAGCGGCTTAGGCAGGGGCATGGCCCTCAACGCCGGGCGCGGCCGGACACGTGACGCACGCGGTGACCGCGCCCACGCGCCCCAACCGACGAAACAGAGCGCATGCACGGTTTTTAAAGCACACCCAAAAACTGACCTAGAGAGCGCCCTCCCAAACCGACTTCACTATACCAAAGCTGGTACCTCAAGCTGCTGAACCGAGCTAGAACAAGCCTCTAATGCTAAACTAGAACTTGCAGAAAACCAATGCTAACATGGCACTGTCAGCAGGTTCCAGACTTGGAGCAAGGCTGAGGCTGAAACCTTATTTAAATTGCATTTCTGAGCTGATCAAAAAACCATTTAACAAAATTATTTTCCAGTGAGACAAATTGCATTGTCATCTACAAAGTTTGTACTTCAAACTCTATTTTGGCGATACATACATGTTCTATATTAGTTTTACTCAATAAAAATTGATCTTGCACCTCAAGTGATATAAAGAGCAACCGCAAGCAACTTTTAATTAATAACTTTATTGACATTTTCAAACTTCAAGCAATCATCTACACATTGCAACACCTGTATTAACACAAAACCATGATGCTTATGGAATGATTTGGCAAGAGGTTAGCGCGTAACACCAGGGGTGTTACATTCTACCCCCCTTAAAAAGAATCTCGTCCCGAGATTCGGAGTAGGTAAAGAGAACGAGAAAAACACAATTTTATTGCAATGATCCGAAAACAGAGGGTTACATGGCAGACACCGCTCGACACACTCAACCACTCAATCCAGCAGACGGGCTAGGCGGGGACAATGGAAAAACAACAAGATAATGATAATCCAAAACATGGCGTACATCCAACAGATCCAGAAACAGGTCAGTGGGAATTCAATCATCGTGAACTCTGAGGCTAGACTCAACCTCAGGAGATGGAAATTAGATCCTCTTCTTCGTACTTGGTGATCTGCGACGATCTGATTCCCTCGACTAGGCTTGACTCACAGCATTGGACTGCGAATCCCTTCCCTCTAGCTGGCTTCTCTCTGGATCCAACTGAGCTTCGTTGGAGAAGGGTGTTTGTTCAACGATTTTTGCGTTGGGGATCTGGGTAGCGAGGGGGGGAACTCAGGCTCGTGATTTATAGCAGAACTGAGGGAACGGTGGTGGGGCGGCCATCGGCCAAGTGCGCTCCGCACTTGAGCCCGAGCTGAAAAGGGAAAAGAGGGAGGGGCCGGGTGCGCGCGACGTGGCGGCGTGTAAGCGACCGAAGAAAAAGAGAGGGGGGTCCGGTATGGACGTCAAAGCGAGAAAGCCGATGGCATCAATTGTACAGGAAAAAGAGAGGGTGGCACGGTCATCCCTCACAGATCCAAAACTGCGCTCGAAAGTTCATCGATACCTAGGACTAAGGTGATTACCTAACTCACTAACGGTGATTAACAAGACATTAATAATCAGATAAAACAAAAGTATTGCACTCACACACAACATCGCTAGGCTGCATAACCACACACTGCTTCGGGGTACAACGAAAGGAGTACAACATCTGGAGAAGGCAAGGACACGCACAAAGAAACCATGGTACATCGCCACAGACAACTAATCTACTTCGTCGAGGCAGAGGGCTTCACGGCTGTTCCCCTGAGGCTCTTTGGCAGGGTTGGGCTGCGTGCAGGGAAGGGGAGACTCAACCTCAGAGTCTTCCACAGGAGTGGGTGGCGGAACAGTGGGTACTGTCATAGCCCTCTCCCGCTCCCAGGGACAGATGGGTATCCCTCCCAGGACTGGGGGTTGCTGCATGTTTGGGATAGGTGTCCTTCGCTGATCTCGGGCGAAGAGGTAGGCGTCTCTCAGCTGCTTGGAGTAGCGGTCTCCTGCTTCTCGCATGGCTTCGGCGGTGACAGTCTCACGGCTTTCGGCGGCCGCAGCTTGGGAATGCGCCATGGCAAGGTGCACATGAAGCTTTTGGCTGAAATGCTCGGCCTCCTCGGCCCGCGTGATGCACTTCCTCAGCTCAGAGGCAAACTGCTCGTGGTGCTCATCCAGGGCCAACAGATACGTGGCCAGGGATACCACAGTGGGGTCGACTGCTTGCCGAAGGTGCCTTTGCAGAGTCTCCATGCGGATTCTCCAGAATGGAGAGTCCCGATCCGTAGGCGGAAAGAACCTCATGGGGGTGCGGGCGAGTGAGTCTCCATAGATCTGGCACAGGACTCGCAGGGCTTTGCGAGCTACAGCTTGGTAGGTGTCGAGAAAGCGAAAACCGACGGTGGTGGCACTCCAGCCATCAACACAAGGAGAGTTCTCACTTTTCCCAATGTAGACAGTAACTTCACACCGCTCGGTGCCATGCTCTATGAACTCATAACCTTCATACACGGGGTGATCTCGGATTCCAAGCCACTGTGTGGTGGTATAGAGGAGCTTGGGAAATCCCTCAACACCCTGACAGGTGGTACTAGACCAAACTCCTTCCGCCTGCCTCAAGGGCTGGATAGGAGGATTAGTGAACTGGAAGCAGGGGCATCGTGGCTCTCGTGAGGCCATAGGCTTTTGCTCAAGGAGGAAAAAGGTTGGGAATGGTTAGCGAGCATGGAGTGTGGGTGAAAAGCAACTGGGTGGCTCGCTTTTATAGAGGTCTAGGCAAGGCGTTTCCGAGAAGATTGACCAGTCTACAGTGGTCGGAACGGTCGATAGGTGGGGTAAGGCTCAGCGTGCCGGCCTCGACGGCTTTAGCGGCATGGCCGCGGCATCGCGCTCAGGGGAAAACGACAGAGCTTACACGATGGGACGAGTGAATGACCGGGGTCACACGGGGATGTCGAATACGAATACCGAGGTGAAAACAGAAGACCGACACAAGCGTAAAAAGGAGAAGGAGACGTGCAATGAAGCCGAACATGACCCTACAACTGAAGGTAGGTCGACGGTGACAGAACATCGGTATGAGTACCACAAAGCCTTAATCTACTTTTCTCTTGTTTTTCTCCGTCTTCTTCTTTTCAACATAAAAGCCTCTCATATGGATTTAGTGCATTACCCCCAATCAATCATTTGTGGATTTCTCATCAGAACACAAAGTTATTTCTAAAGTAAGTATTTTGTTTCAAGGAGGAGTAGAAGTATGAACTTGTAATGGATCTTAGTCAAGGACCTCGATACCAGCGCGTGCCAAGCAGCGTACCCATATGGCAGTTGTTCCACAGGGGGCCCTCGGTTTCGTCGCGGCACCATAAGTCATTAACCAAAATACCATTACAATCATACCCATAAGAAAACAAGGTTATTAGAAGTAGCAAGGGTATAACAAGGAGTTCCTTCGGAGGATGAAGGACTAGGGATCAATATCCGAGGATGAAAACAAATTAAGGGGCATCAAATGTTCCATCGAGACATCCACAATCGACTAACAACAAAGATATCCGCACCTTATCCCACGGACGGATCATCTTGCATCCGAAGTTGGTCGCTTGTTTGAAACTTGCCCGACGCTGACTTGAGGATTTAAGGTGAAGATCATGAAGGTTTTAACTAAACCTAAACGGATTTCAAGAGGGATAGATTTACACTGTGCTCACACCACAAATGCACAAACAGGGTATGCATGAATGCACGTCCTAATCCGTCCTCACACTGTTGCCACATATAGAGCAACCGTCCTCGATTTTGGCACATCGTTCCCTCCCCGCAGACTAATCGATACTATCGAACTATAATCGAGGTTAGTGTACCTGCAGAAGATAGAATTAAGCCTATCTAAGTCAGCAGAGTGCCATCTAACCTAGATACATAACCATAGTAATAGGGCTACTTATATAACTTCGCATGCAAACGCCCCTAACTTTTTGAAAGGATTTTGTTGTCAATTTTTTAATTTGAAAGGGGTTGCGTAGTTTTTATTTGCTTATTTATGCTCGATACCACTTGTGGCGTAACCGCCTAAATTAATACACTCACAAGAGTACTTGTCTTCCATTAGACACTAAGTACCCAAGGGAGCGCACTAATTTAATCGATTACGTCGAGCACACCCAACGGAAGAACTTCGAAAATCCACGGCAAAGGGGATCACAAATAAGGGAATAAAGCTTACAACAAACTTATATCTCTTATATCTCAAGTTTACATATGATCGAGTGTTACTTCTTATTTACAACAGCGGAAGAATCATTAAAGTGTAGCAAAATAAAAGTTGATTCATTTTAAGCTTACATGGTAACGACTAATGTTTACCGTAAATGAAATAAACAATTAATCAATTACAAATATAAACAATTAACGTGATGAAGGTTTTATGCATGATAGAGTTTTGCTTATAAAAACATTTGATAAAGGATTATAAATAAAACTACTAACGCAGCGGCGTAATTGGAATTCCTCGCCGAGCCCACCGGGAGGTATCCACACACAAGAGTCGCTAGCCTAGCATCCACTGTTACTCCGCAATGTGGGGGAAATAAAAACCCCGAGTACTCAATTGTACTCAAAGAAGACTTACCCGACAGGAGGAAATAAAATAACTCCAAGGTTATGCAAGGCTATTTGGCTTGTGGGTTTATACTTGCCGGAAAGCATTACTAGTAGTGCATCCTTATATGCAAATTTTAGCAGTCAATATTAGTTCATTAACTAACCATTCTAGGTAAGCACTGAACTACTTTCAAGCGGTGATAAGCAATCGAGAATCCTTTTATCCATCTTCAAGTTCCAGTTCTTACTACATTTTGCCGAATAAAGTTTCGTCGTTACCGTTCAAGAACGGCGATTCGCGAATCAATGTGCCCAAACTGGTACCCTCGAACACACTTCCCGCCCCGCATCCTAGACACAATGCACGAGAATAACTTGCTTTCTCCTGCCCGGGGCTCCAGATCCCCGTCCAAGCTGGGACTCCAAGCCCCCAACATTCCCGGCCTAGCCGTAATGTGGTGCAAGGACCTCCAACCCAAAAAGAAAACACACATATACACCACCCTATACAGTCGGTCCGGATGAAGCCGGAACCCAAGACAAGAGAGAGCAAGCCTTCCGAGCGCCCATACACAAGTATGTGTTCGGGATAAGGAGATCTGTGACTTAACTTTCAACCCTTAGCAACGATCGGTCCTTAATCGACACAGACGGGACAAAAACACAACCAGAGCCTCGCTCTGTTGCCCAACAAACCCAACGCCCATCCACGGTCCATGATACTGTCCCGCCTGGTCTGTATTTATTATCCATATACATAATCCATGTGATAATAACATGATAGATATAACATATAAACCTATCGCTCGCGAGTGCCAGGAATCACTCGACTTCTACCGGCAACCTGTAGCATAGCAATTCTACACGATCCTGTCATACTAGTAAGACTCATAGGATAAGGATATATATGCAAGTGGGTTCCAATCAATTCCTCAAAACTTAATGCACAAATAAATATTATAAAGTGCAGAATAGTAGGGGTTATGAACCGAGGCTTGCCTGGGTAAAAGATAACCAAGTTAGTATTCCAATCTTCACCGTAGGTCCACCATAAGCCATCATCCAAGAACACCATGACACCATCGTCCCAGTAGAATACCAAGTCCTCGATTGCATCGGTCCCTCATCGTTCCTATTATGATATGCAACGATGCAGCGAATGAATGCAACGGAAGAATACACACCACGCCATCAAATACATGGCAACAACCACTCTTAAAATAAAGCATGCCTACACTTAGCTAACCAGCTAGCTCTAATGACTAACACGATTGGCTAGTTGTCTTACTTATAAAACGTCATTTCATGGCGAGCACTGGTTGTAACTTTTCTCTAATCATTTTATTATATCTATTATAACTAGGGGTATCTAGCTACCTTGTTTAACCATTTATTCTAGAACTACTAAAATTTCGGAGAGCACATAATAATACAATGAAGCTACTGCATGAAGCTTGGAGCTAAATCTATCATTTAGTTGCCATAATAAATCATTTCTAATTTAATCTTATTAAGAAAAGCACACTAGAGTAATTAAATACCTACTGGAACATAACAGAGTCAGCACAAACAAATTACACCAATAGATGATCATGATTTTAGGAAGCTAACAAAATTAGTTTCACTAATTTTGGATTTATGTGCTATTTTCTACGAATTATCAAAGTTCTAGCTCATAGCTTAAAAGAAAAGCCATTTCTAATTCCCCCGGAAAAAGAAAAAGGAACAGCCTGGGCCGCTGCCCAGCCAGGGCCCGGCCCACGATGAGCACCAAAGCGGCCCACGCAGGAGTGCGCCTGCCCGCCGGTTTTGCAAAAACAACCCCGATCTCCTAGCTAATCGCGGAGAACTATTTGCACTATTGTAACGCTCTAAGATTTTTTTCATCTAGCCCCCCGCAAGAACCTCGCTTTTTACCACAGGTCGGTCCTGGCGACGGCGCGCGTAGCGCTGCGCGACGCGACGCAGAACGGGCGGCTCGGGCCGACCGGGCGGGGGGCTCACGGGCGGCCGCGGCGGCGACAGAAGCCTAACCCTAAGCGGCGCGGATGCCTGGGAACTGCTAGCGCAGCGTGGCCGAAGTCTCTGAGCAAGGCCCACCACGACGGAAGGCACGGGCCGCCGGTTCACGACGGTGGTGCGACCGTTCGGCGAATGCGAGCATCTAAACGGAAGAGTAGACGCGCGTGAGCAAATGAGGGTTACCACGCACGCGGGCGGCTATGGCGGTTGGGGGTCGAAGAAGAACCGAGAAGGGCTGGCCGCGAGCGAAGCGGGAAGAACGGCGGTGCTCGAGCGTGGCATCGCCATGTCATTGCCTCACCTGTGGGTTTTCCCCGAAAACCCGAGGCGAGCACCGGCACCAGGAGGTTAAGGCAAAGCGAAAAAGCATAACCAAAAGAACCGAAACCGACCAACTCGGCTACCTTCCGATGTTGCTCGGCAATGGCGGTGAGAAAGACCGGGCGGGAAGCAAACTTAGAAATTGAGCGTTGCTAGGGCATGGATGTAGCTTGATGTGGTTCTCGTGCGTAGCTAACTATTCTAACTCATCACCGGCATGAGCAATTGGATTGTTTTTGCCCTCGTGTCGCGCTGGATTTTGAAGAGAGGCGGAGGAGAAAAACGCCTGGGTGGGTTTCATGATGGCGGCATGATGCGGCAGCCAGATAAAGCGGCGAGGGGGAGACAGAGGGCGACAAATGAGGGGATGGCCCACATCTTCAGGCCCGAGCACAAGGGCGCATAGCGGCGCTTGCAAATAAGCGGCGCTGTACGCACAACGCGGTAGCGGCGTCACGCGCCTAACGATTGGCGTGGCGATGGCGAGCCGGCCTCGTGCCAACACAGACAGACGGATCGGAGAAGGGAGCACACTCACGTGCTTACCAGCTAGATGACAGCTCGGTCGTGGCACTGCGAAGAAGCCAAAACGAGCGGCGAACACGGAGCAAATGCCAGTGGGCGGCGTGCGGCGGCGACTTGCGGCCCGAGCGAGAGAGACGGCTGTGGCGGGACAACGGGCGGCCATGCCGAGGTCAAACCAAGCAGCAAGAGCGCGGAGCAGCGGCTTAGGCAGGCATGGCCCTCAACAGGCCGGGCGCGGCCGGACATGTGACGACGCGGTGTGCGCCCGCAGCGCCGCCCCGACGGCGAACAGAGCGCATGCACGGTTTTAAAGCACACCCAAAAACCCACCTGAGAGCGCCCTCCCAAACCGACTTCACTATACCAAAAGCTGGTACCTCAAAGCTGCTGAACCGAGCTAGAACAAGCCTCTAATGCTAAACTAGAACTTGCAGAAAACCAATGCTAACATGGCATCGCCAGGTTCCGGACTTGGAGCAAGGCCGAGGTTGAAACCTTATTTAAATTGCATTTTCGAGCTGATCGAAAAACCATTTAACAAAATTATTTTCCAAAGGAGACAAATTGCATTGTCATCTACAAAGTTTGTACTTCAAACTCTATTTTGGCGATACATACATGTTCTATATTAGTTTTACTCAATAAAAATTGATCTTGCACCTCAAGTGATATAAAGAGCAACCGCAAGCAACTTTTAATTAATAACTTTATTGACATTTTCAAACTTCAAGCAATCATCTACACATTGCAACACCAGATTAACACAAAACCATGATGCTTATGGAATGAT